>OX246747.1:29662124-29799187 GCA_945910005.1 Isoperla grammatica
TCGCGGCAAACAGTGCCGGATTACTAGGGAACAAGCTTGCGGTCTTAGTCTTGATAAATTTCAAGGCTTTGAAGCTAAACTTGCTGACTTAACGACCGTGCCTCAATCAGACACAACATCCAACGAAACTAACGATGCCATAGCCGTGCTGACTGAAGACTTTTTGCAGTTCAAGAAATCGGTGCTTGAGCAAATTTCCCAAATCGCAAACGATGTGCAGGAAATCAAGGTGATACAAGAAGAGCAGAGTGTAGCAATTGACAACCTGGAACAATACAGCAGGCGAAACTGCCTCTTAATTCATGGGGTCCCAGAAAGTGATAATGACAACGTGCTCAACAAAGTAGTGGAACTATTCAGTACAAAACTCAACCTTCAAATACCACACCACGTACTCGACCGCGCTCACCGTATTGGCGGTCAAAGCGGCAAGAGGCCAATCATTGTTAAATTCACCGGCTACCAGCCCAGAGACGCGGTGTGGCGAGCTAAACGTGCACTAAAGGGGACTGGTATAGTCATCACTGAATCCCTCACCAAACGCAGACAAGACATATTCAAAAACACGCGGGAAAAATACGGAAAGCACAATTGTTGGACTGTGGATGGCAGAGTATATGCTATCAACGAAGCTGGCAGAAAAATAACCATCAATTTGAATTGAACAAGTAAGCAGAGGTGGATGCATAACCTGCATTTTAGTAGATCTGAGACTGATATAGTAAACCTAGCACGTATTAGGTGTGATAGGATATTGTATGAATTGTTTTTTTTTTTGCTTTTCCCTTTTGGAATAGCATTAAGTTCTTTAGGTTATTTCTTAGTTTTTAGTTTGTACGTCATAATATTGTATACTTAGGCTAAAGTACCAAAATAGCTAAATAACACGGTGCTAATACTAGGTAAAAAATAGGCATACATACCATACAGGCATACACGTTTAAATATCTTTAAAGAAATCCGTACAAGAAACTAGAAATTAACATCTTACATCTTAAATATTAACACCCATGAGGTTTAATATAATCGGAGATGAACAGTATGATACTTTATTATTTCCTACCACCTTTGAGCTTCGAGAAGCTTATAAAATAATAAATGGACTAAAAATATTCCATCTAAATATTCGAAATATTACAAAACATTTTGATGAACTAATTACGCTCTTACATGACACAACCATCCATTTTGACGTTATTATATTAACCGAAACACAACTCAAATACACCAATGATCTCTTTAACATAACAGGATATACAACACATCACTTCACATCTAAATTAACAACACATGATGGTATAACTTTATTAATAAAGAATGATACCATACAATTACTTACTATTAATGCCACTTGTGAAATAACTCAGGCAAATGCAGTAACCATACACCTCACTAAATGCAATGAAACGTTCTCAATTCTAGCAATATACCGCTCACCATCCAGTGATGTAAACATATTTATTGATGAAATCACCACTCAACTAACTACTTTAAATAGTGTTTATAACTTAATAGTGGGCGATATCAACATAAACATATTGCCAGATGAGCACAAACAGTCTCAAATAGCAGACAGCTACTTAAATTCACTATATGCTCATGGTTACGTATCATATATTAATAAACACACTAGAGTTAATACACAATCAAAAAGTTGTATTGATCACATATTCATAAAAACGAAACAGACTAATGGATGTGTTGCAAACATCCTGCAGTCGGCTATCACTGATCACTATCCAATCTGCTTTGGCCTGTTTATAGATACACAATCACCAAATGCAAAAAATTCCTCTAGTTCGCAAGTAATACAAAAGAAAATTAATTTTGAAAATTTAAAAGAACGACTAGAAAATGAAACTTGGTGCACAGTTCTAAATATAACAGATCCGAATAGAGCAGCAAAAACATTTACTGAAACTCTTACTGCGCACATAGCAGCGGCCAGCACAGTGAAGAAGCTGAATCCTAAAGTGCGAGCTCTCCAACCGTGGATAACTGCAGGACTAATTAAATCCATCCGAACACGTGACAAACTAAGTAGGCAATCCCTTAAAAGTCCTAATAACGTAACATTAAAACTAGAATATAAACGATATAGAAACTTTCTTACTAAACTAATTAGGGAAACGAAAAATCAATATTATAAAAATGAAATTGAAAATGCTAAACAAAATCCTCAAAAAATCTGGAATATCATCAATGAAGTCACAAATAAACGCAGAACTAAAAATCTGATCTCTGAAATTTTAGCCAGGCAAGGTCTTGTATCGACCAAAAATGATCCTAAAGCTGTAGCAGACACATTTGTTGACTACTTCAGTAGTATTGGTAAGAAAATGGCAGATGAAATATCGAATAAGACACACCCCAAAAATCCAACTATTACTACAGACATTCATTACCAACAAAATTCAATATTTCTTAAACCAGTGAGCGAATCTGAAGTAGCTAAGTATATCGATGAGTTAAAGTCAAACTGTGCCTCCGGCATTGACCACATACACTCGTCTACACTACAACAAATAAAATCACACATAACAATGCCACTAGCCCACATAATAAATGCAAGTTTTTGTACAGGCACATACCCAGATTGTTTTAAAACGGCTATTATCACCCCTATATTCAAAACAGGTAATAAATTGCATACAACAAATTATCGCCCTATATCACTACTGAACAACATCTCAAAGATTCATGAAAAATGTATAAAACATCGCATATATGACTTTCTAGACAAACATAACATTTTATCGCAAAATCAATATGGCTTCCGTACTGGGCGGGGAACTAACGACGCCATATTAAAACTAACGACGGATATCCATTCTAGAATTGACGAAAAAGACAAGACCGTGGCTATATTTCTTGACCTAGCTAAAGCCTTTGACACCGTCTCCCACCCATTACTACTAAATAAATTAGACAGATACGGAATCAGAGGTAATGCACTAAAACTAATAAGTAGCTACTTAACAAATCGGGAGCAATATGTTAAAATTAGCGACACCCTAAGCAAACCAGAAATTATTGAATACGGAGTCCCTCAAGGTACAGTTCTTGGCCCACTTCTGTTTATCATCTTTATTAACGATTTATGCAACATGAAAATTAATGGAATCATAACCACATTTGCTGATGACACCGTATTGCTCTTCTCCAGCTATTCGTGGATCAATGTATACAAGATAGCTGAAGCTGAATTAAACAAAATTATGAAATGGCTTGAAAATAACCTTCTAACACTTAACCAAGAAAAAACGTTATTCATGACCTTTGCACCAAACAAAGCTGAGCAATTAGATCATATTAATTGTAACATAAAATTACACGCGAATGACTGCATAGGTAGGGCCAGACTACATTGTAGTTGCTTTAATCTAACCAAAGTAAGTTACGCTAAATACTTGGGTATCACAATTGACGAACATTTAAAATGGGACAAGCATATCAATATCGTCACAAAAAAAGTACGAAGCACTCTTCCCAAATTCTACTTACTTAGAAATATTCTTTATACAAAAACACTTCAAGTTGTCTACTATGCTATTGTGCAATCTATCATTCAATATGGGATCATTGGCTGGGGAGGCACATATGACTCGCACATAAATCCACTCTCAATAATACAGAAACATGTTATTAAGGTTATGTTAAAAAAGCCCTTCCTTTACCCGACTAATCTGGTGTTCTCTGACAGCGGCTTCCTAAATGTAAGAAAAATATATCTGAAATATTTACTTAACCACAGTCACAAAATATTCCATAAGTTAAAAACTGAACCTCATCGACATGGAACGCGAAATCAAATACAATACAAACTGAATATTCCTAGAACCCGTCTCCACATGACGCAGAGGCATGCGCTTTTCCTTGGTCCTAAAGCCTATAATGATATTTTACCCTTAAACATAAGATCCACTAAATCGGTAGATAAATTCAATTTACTGCTTAACAGATGGTTAATTCAATGTCCCAATGAAACTATAAATAACACAATCAACCTTAAAGTAACTAGAAAAGTCGGTTGGTACTCGCATGATTAACAATGGTTTAATGCAAACATGCTTGTTTAAAATACATCCTAGAACACTGTATGAATAATTGTTGTACTTTTCATTCTCTAGATAAATTAACAATAAATTAATATAAAAAGTGTATTGGTGTATATGCATGAATAAATCATGAAAATTGCTTTTTTAGTATGTTGAGTATAGCTACTAAAAAACAAAAATTGCATTTGGTCTGCCATATTAATGTAATTAATAATTAACAATAATGTAACTTCAACCAGAGAAATCGTGAAACAGTAGAAATAAGTAATACAAAATATTTTCAACTCAAATTCTGTTTTTAGTTTTAGATTAATTTTATATGAATGCTAAAGATGTAATGAAAGAATATTGTGAATCTTGCATTCTGTTTCTAGTCTTAGGTTAAATTTAAGTAAACATTAATCTAAGTGAAATCATTATTTTTCTATAATATTGTAAAATTATGTACAACTAACCTAACTAGACTAAATCCATAGCCAGAGGAACTGCTACCCACCCACAAGTGAAATCTTCTGTGGGTAGTAGCCTCGATTACCAGTTTAAAGTGTCAATACCTACTGTACCATTCATCCTCACCACCTATTGTATATTGTACTGAACCGATGATAATGTGCAATTATACATCTTCAGTACATGTACTGTTATATGACTGTATGTACACAATGATCAAATGGAAATAAAATTGAAAATTGAATTGAATTGATTAGTTGGCGTTTAACGACGTACTCGATCGACAGCTTAGGTTTTACTCGTTCATATGACGTCTTCCGAATCAAATCCATTATACATCGCGGGGGTCGTCATAAGGGGAGTCCAGCAAGGAAGGACATGGCCAAGTGGGAGGAGAAATCGTCCAGTACGAGCCGGTTCGCATAAATGACTGATGACTATTGACAATTGATTAAGCGGTTTGAACCATAGGCGATACGTGCTGACGTTCACACAACTTTACTTTTGACTTTTGACTATTGACTATTGACTAACGAATTGGAAATATCTCAATTCCTTGGTCAAGTCTTAGTCACAGCCAATCAGCGCGCAGAACTCTCTCTCGCAGCCAATAAAAAGAGTCTTGTTAGTTTTGTGGCTTGACTTAGAAATAATCACGGTGGGGTTGTAGTCAATAGTCAATATTCACTAGTTCTTTATGTGGAAGCGGCTTACAGGATCTCCTTTTGTCGCCTCTTACGACTCAAAATTCTAAAAGCTATACTACAAATTTAATTTTAATCGTGTATAAATATTAATAATCCCCATGCGGTCCCCATTATGGCAACAATAGTTGATCGTGGCCTTGAGTGTAATGCAGGTTGTCCGTGGTGACGTCAGGATGCACTTGATGCGCTTGTTTAGGATGTCGCTAATAGATGCCCGTCGTGTCGAGCGACCTTGACTGGGTGGAAACTAAAGGGGGGGCCTTGGCCTCGCTATTTCACTTCACTTCATTTGTGTGGTTCATTAGGGAGGGGACCAAGGATCCGTGTTATAAGCCTGCGCTCCAGAGGAACTCTCAAACTAACATTCACTGCGAACTAAAAGGAATTACTCTCACGCCGGTAAAATGCGAACTAAAAGGTATTAGTTCGTATTGTTGGAGGCTAATGCTGTCAATCATCCCCTTTACTTGGCGAATCACTTACCTTCTAACATAGTATTAAAGACAGCTGCAAACCACATGGCGACCTTTAACACTTCCGAGGACAACTAGACTAGAATCGCGAACCTCTTCGCGATGTCCCGCATCCCTTATGTTAGGTCGCTCCCGCGGCCTGGCCTACATCAACAGGTAAACGATAGGGTCAGCGTGCCAAGTCGTGTTTTAGTCGTCGTACAACATCTTCGGTAATGCTTGCGTCACGGGTGGGTGAGCGGCAGCCAACCAGCGACCGTGGTTAATTCAAATACTTGCTCAGGTTAGGTTATGTTAGAACCTAACCCAACCTAACCTAACCTATCAACTTCGGTAATGCTTCCGTCACGGGTGGGTGAGCGGCAGCCAACCAACCAGCGGCCGTGGCTAATTCAGGTACCTGCTCGGGTTGGCCGAGACCGTAAACACGTCATTCATTGATGACGAAAGCATTACCGAAGTTGTTGTACGACGACTTTAGTTGAAGTGACCCATTTCTCGCTCTGGTAGCGCCGCGGATTAACATAGCAAGATAACAAACAGTATAACTTGCTTTGCGATTTAGATATACTGACCACGCCGTATCTGGCGAGGTACTGACGTCATAGATAATGTAATAGTGAATTGACGTAGCCTATGTGACACATAGGGCATCCATTTGTCCCGCTTTTAACAGGACATTCCCGTTATTTAGGGTCTTGTCCCGGTGTCCCCTCAACTGTTGAAGAGGACGCTGTTTTTTCCCGTTTATACCAAACTAGATCTAGTTGCATCTCGCTCTCTGTCAGCGGCGCATATGTTGGCAGGCGCCGTCAGGGCACATTCCAAGCGCAGATTCAATCTTTGCTCTTTGTTTTTCCTTGCGGAACTAGTTCCAATGTAGTAAATTGAACTTAAAAAAGGAATCTAGGCTAATTGAGAGCAACATTATGTTTTTGTCTATTTTATGATTTGCATTATAAAATCTATGCTTAGTGACAATTTATTTCACTCCTTTGTAAATCAGGATTCGGTTAAACTGATTTACAAAGGAGGACAATCAATTGAACTTAGCGTATGACATTAAATAAATATCGTTCCTCCACTTTCCCTTTTCCTCCCCTTGCATGTTTCCTCGTCGCCCTCCTACTTGCCCCCTTTTCACCCAACACCTTCATTTCACCCACTCATCGTCTCGATTAGCCAAGTTGCAAAAATGTGAGACGTAAAACCCGAACATCATCATTAAATAAATAAATAATTATTTGTCTGTGACTCATTTGTTATGTTATATCTATACTAATGTATTCTTCTTCCTTCTTTCCAGATTCATGGGAGTTTGCGTTCACGAAGGCCAGCTACATGCCTTGACAGAGGTCAGTATCATAATGAATCTCAATTAACTAACTATCATATAACCTCCTATCATAATGACGATGGCGCGTCTATGGTAGGTTGATTTAATTACACTCTGTTGTTTAGTCCATCAAGAAGTAGCAGTGTAGCCTAATAGAGTTTTGTGTCCACTTACGGGCATGCCGTAATGGCTTTTTCTCCTCTCTCTCGCTCGGAAGGAAACTACTGTGTTAGTGTGTGGAAATTACAGACTGGATGGACGTATTATTGAGGCAATTAATAACGTAATCAAAAAAGGCATTATGTGCGGTAGCGGCAATTATCGTCAACCTTGGAGGCGTCGTTCAATCGGTCGAGTCGTTGGTTCCCACGACCGGTAGCGACCATACGTAGCTACTGGCTTGATGAGCTTTGTCGGCCTTATGATGAGTGGCAGTGTGAATGTAAAAGAAAAGTTGTAGGTAGAGATCAAGTATTTTTAGTGTTAATTTTCTCTAAATTTAGCATTAATTATCATTTTCAATTTAGCATTAGTTATTGTGAATTTAGCATTAATTATTTGAAATTTTCCATTGGTCATTTAAATTGTGCATACATTATTTTAAATTTAGCATTAATTATTTTAAACTGTGCATTACTTGTTTTAAATTTAGCATTAATTTTTTTATATTAAGCATTTTGTTGCATCCATTTCTTTCATTTCATCAAAACCTTGAATATGAATAGTTTCTTGAACTTCTAATGGGACATATTATTTTTTCTAAAAAATAGTTTAATTTGAAGCCATCATAGCAATGAAGCACTTATAAATAGTATAAAATTAATGTTCCCCACTGAAAATCAGGACTTGTAACTGAGTGGGTAGGCTGGAAAGACAAATGTATTTATTTATTTAATCAAAACTTGCTCAATTTGGGTTTGTAGGAACCAGATCAATGTGGGAAAGAATAGCTATAGCAGCTAGCTATAGAATGTACTTAGCATTGTGTATAGCTGTAGAATATCTCATCACGGATGTCATTAGCCTCACGTGTATCACCCACTCGATTGGCAATGTTGCCAAAATATGAGACACATGGTCCAACCAAATGTCATCTTGAAATGTCATCTGAAGGCGGCGATATCACCTTGTCTTGCAGTGAGTGAATTATGTACCATGTAGCCACTAAATATTAAGGCCGTGTTGTCACATCACTAGATCAAGAACATTGCCCTGGCTCAAATCTCCATGATTCATCTAGTCTGACAAATATGGACTGGTATTTCCCAACAACAACAATATTGACTAATGTTCTATTTAAGTTATCTTCTAAGTTGATGATATTTGTACTTAACATCTCATGTTTTGGCAACGATGCTCCCCCCCCATCCAACCCAGTGTGGAATTAAATAGGGGGTAGGCCTACGTATGTCGTTTAGTGGATATTATTCTTATTATTTTATTTTATTTTCTTATTTCACTTGGTTTTCTGAGTTAGTAGAATAGTTGGAACAGTATCTGGTAGATAACATTTCAATGTGTCAAATAATACAAATACAATACAATATTACAAATTTGTAGTAGCTAAGTTTTTACGGCTTGCATACGTATGTGTGCACAATTTAAAACAACCCTGTGTTGTGTATATCGTCACTTTAGTTGTCTCGATTGACTTCCTTGCATCGCCGCACTCACACGCCAGTCGACAGTAAAGCGTTGGTTTACGACCCGAGCGCAGCACTTTGACGAGTCCTAATTAGCCGGTAATTCGTTCGCTATCTGGGGAAATCATGTATAATAAAATCATAAGACCCGTTCGTATAAATGTGTACTAATTAAAATATCTTTACATTTAAACATTTTGTTACTTTAAATTAGTCCGATTATAATTGCTAATTAGTTTTGGCGAAGAGTTAAAGAGTGAAAATGTACGCAATTAGTGGGCGAGCGAGTGCACAAAGGGAAGAAGAATATTGTTTTGTTCTTTGGATGTCTGAATTACTATTCACCTAATGTTACGGCAGTTTGTTGTGTTTAAAACAACACTTTCACTCTCTTAGCGTTTGTCTGTGCTGTGCATTCCCACATTTTCACTCGGGGCATTTCTATTTTATAATCAGCCAGTTGAGGTGTTTGTTATACTCTTTTGTCGGCGGGGAATTAACATGTCGAAAGCGAAACCAGATAACAACTGAGTAATTACCATGTGGGAATAGTTAAGCAGATGGACAGAATTTAAATTTTTGTCTAGATCAATCGAGGTGATAAGGTTTATTTATAGTTAAAAGATAGTTGAGATACATATTTTTAGCATTAATTTTATCTAAATTTAGCATTAATTATTTTAAATTTAGCATTTTATATCATCTGTTTTTTTGTTTTTTTTCGTTTTTTTCGGTTAAATATGAGGGAGTTTCTTGCACTTCTAATGCAAAATTAAAAGCAGATATTTAAAATCAACTTGCAACTACTTAAAGAGTTAGAAGGCAAATAGAAATAGCCAGGAACACGTTGATGTTTGTAAAATTTGCATTTTGTAGCGTTTTCAATGATACATGTTCACCGATTTAGCATCTAATTTAACCTAAAATGCAAAAAGAAAAAACTTCTCTAATTATATGGTATGTGAATGAGTAATTATTATTATTAATGTACTTGAACCAAAACTGTAAAAACACCTACCTAAAACACACTCTTGTTTGCCTTGAAATATTGCGCTACAATGAACTTGGAATTATTCCATGGATTAAACCTACCTAGTTTAAGACCGATATAATTTATAATCTTAATTCTATTATATTTGTTATCAGGGTTTGGTGGGTGTTTTATTGGAAAATGATAATATCTACACCTACATCAGGCTTTGAAGTTTTATTAGAAAAGAACAATTGCTTGTTTGTTGGATGTCACGCTAATCAGTATGATAAAGGTAGACGAGCTGTTTTTGTCTGAGGTTTATGGAATTATAGATAGGGTATCGATCCTGTCGCTTGGCAACGGTATCGCTTTTACGGTATGCTATGCAACTAATTCTATTTATTAGTTAGCTTATACTAACCCCAACGTTAGTATTCGCATACCGACCTCAGATCCTAATCTAGTGCCCCTTTCATGCACGCTAATTCAAAGAAAATCAACAGATTTCTGGCGTTCTTTCACTCGTTCGTAACTTTAGTCTTCCGTTGAGTGTACAGGCCTAATTAGCCACGCCCACCATTCCAGGTAACCAATGGAAGGTCATAAATTATCCCTAATGGGGTAGATGGTAGGAACGAGAAAATTAAGTTGGTACTATCGGACTCAGCTATGTCGTAAGCATGAGAATACTTTAAACATTGAGCCAACTTTATCTATTTATTAGTTTTCTATTTATAAATTTATTTAGGCCTAGCTATTTTTTATTTTTTTTATTTATTTATTTATTTATATTTTATTTATTTATTTATTTATTTATTTATTTATTAATTTATTAATTAATTTATTTATTTGTTTGTTTGTTTGTTTGTTTGTTTGTTTGTTTGTTTGTTTCTTTGTTTGTTTATTTATCTATCTATTTATTTATTTTTTTCATTCTTTCTTTCTTTCTTTATTTATTTTTTTATTTATTAATATTTGTTTGTTTGTTCGTGTATTTATTTGAACGTGTCATGTGTCCTGTGTTGCAGTTTATCAACGGCGGCAGCCTCGAGCAGCTGAACTTAAACACAAGCCAGGAGCTTCCGCACCGGACGCGGATGAAGCTTGCGTTAGACATCGCCCAGGGGATGGAGTACCTGCATTCCAGGGGCGTCTTTCACAGGGACCTGACCTCCAAGGTATGTTACTCACGTTGTATCGCGTGTACCTCACAGCTCTGCTAAATATATAAAATAAAATAAATCGACATTTAGAGTCTACACACTCAGTAACGAAACTGATTTGCAGTGGGGGACTTTAATTTAAAGCGACTAAACCGACCCTGTAGGCTCGGAACACCATCAACGAGTGAGCAATAACCAATCAAAGATCGATATTTCAAATATGAAACACATGAATTAGTGATTGGACAGTGCGAACACCTGCGGACAAATGCCAGAATCAACAAGGCCTATTAGAACAACTTTGAATTTATTGAGTGCTTCGTTGCTAGGACGGCTCCAAAGTCACCGTTTACTTATTCCTAAGCCAAGAAGTAATGGAAATGGTATCGCCTGTACCTCGCAGCTCTACTGAAGTTCGTCTCTATCCAAAATACACGCCGGTAAAGAGGACTCCTCAAAGGGAGGCTTATTTCCCGCTCATTGTGCAAGGTTGTAAACGTCAAGCTTGTTGCAGCAAGAAAAGAACTCAAGTTTGGTACTGTATTCATTCTTATACCATGTCTCTACTTTGTTGATCTTTCTTCCTACGCCGAAGGTCGGCCAACATTTGTGTCGAAATAAACTTTATTATTCTCCAGTCACTAAGATAAGAACGGTGAGTGTGTGTCTAACCTACTAATTATAATACTTGGAGCCCTCCGCTATATTTGGATATTCTTAATATGGCCGTATTAAACAACACGAATAGAATAATGACAACAACATGAACAAGCAGATCGGGATTACACTAGATTTTGAAAGGCTTGTGAAAAGTAGGGTAAACGTTTTATTTTACGCCAGGATGCAATTAAATTCACTTTTTTTTTTACTGGTTTAAAATATTCTTCTGAAAATACTGAAGATTAAAATTTCTTCTGGTGAAATATTCTTTTAATGTTGTTATGTTTTAATGTTGTTTCCTTAGTAAATGAGTTAACTGAAATGGATTTGCATTAAATTAATTAATGAACGTGTACCCAACATTTCTTTTTAATAGTGTAGTTATTAAATGATTATATATGATATATGACAGAATATGATGGGATTAATTTCCTATCCCCTACCCGACTTCATTGTTGGACACAGGGAGCAGATATAAAAAAAAAATATATATTAATTAGTATATGTAGTCTAATGTGAGAGTACTGCAACACTGTAATTTATGGCCGAGAAGAACAAAATTTTTTTTATGCATTACAAACATTATTTTTCAAAAAACGAACCTTTCGAATTTCGATAATATTTCTATCGATTATCGAATTTTTTTTTGAATATCGAACAATCTATAGTGAGCCTGTCCACATTAAACTCAGGATGAATACTATCTTTGTTGATTGTGCTTTGTACTATATTTCATTTCCGTATTTAAAACACAGCTCTCCATAAATAGGGTATATCGCGTGACAAGATTGACACCATGTCCTTATTTGGAAGACAGGCACTAGTCTGTATAATGCGCAGTGGTCCTCTGTTATGGGCATCGATTATGCTGTGCACTCTCCATTCCTGCAGCTGGAAACGTGCATTAAGAGCGTTCGGCAGTAGAAGTTTTACAGATGTATTGGCCGTCAACTAATTACTCTCAAACTAATAGTAGGATTATTATACATATTTATCTACTTGTAGAGGGATGTCATATCTACGCATGGTATTAAGTACATTTGTCACCAACCTATTCAAAAATAATTTACCCAAATTTGAACAGATTCTCCGTATTATTTTGCCGAACATTTTCGACGAAAGTAATTTATTTGCATAATTCAAACATGAGTATATTATTTTTGAGCAGGCTTGTCACAAATGTACTTAAAAACCATGCGTAGATATGTCATCCTTCTGCAAGTAGGTAAATTTTCATAATAATCCTACTATTTGTTTAAACGTAATTAGTTGACTAAAAACATCAAAACTACTTCCGAACACTCTTAATGCTATTTCAGTCCTCTATACTATCGGGCTATTTCCCTTCGGTGCAGTGTTGACAATCCGAGTGAGTCAGAAGTTGGCAACGTCGCGAGGCATTGGCCTACCTACGCTGTACTATCCGTCTTAAATAAGCTTCGCTCGCTCTTTTACTGGCAGTGTGCCATAAAATTACCGATGATTTCATTGATTTTCTAGAATTTTGAAATTAATCAACTGTTGTGTAGTGACCAAAAATGAGCTTTTGCTTTTTACAATGGCCATTTACAAATCAGATTGTAGACTGACTATTATTTAACTGTTTTAGGTGATTGCAAGTACGCATCATTTACTACTAGTTGGCCCAAGTAGTGTTTAAATCAATATTTAAAACGTAGCTTTTAAACTAATGCAGAACGTACAAAAGCATCATCAACCTTTGTTATAACTTGTAATTTATTAATATTAATTTATGTATTAATATTAATAATTATTAATATTAATTATTATTTATTATTTATTGTAAGCTTTTAGCATAAATTAGCAAAGATAGAACATACCAAGATATGTATGTATAACCTATATTAATTTTACTTGTCCGTTTTAAAGTTTGATCTGTAAACTCAACTCCTATTGAGTTTCGTAAAGAGTTCCATGTACAGATAGATATAGACAATTTTAAAGTTCTCAGACTAATGTATAGACGTGTTACTAAATATAATGGTAACATAATTATTATGCTTCAAAAGTAACTTGCATAAGTTTGCGTTATAGTCTTTGGAATGTCCCCTTGGCCACTCGGTACTTGTGAAACAACCTGTGATGTCCAAATGTCGTCAACAACATTGTCTATGAATGAGTTGGTAACTCGCCTGCTATTCAATTCATTAAAAACCAATGTAGCTATTCATTATTGGTTGTTGCCAATCCCTGCATAAATCTATTTAAACCTTTCAGTACTTCTTTTTTTTTAGAAGATAAAGTAACCAAAACCATTACAATAAATTCTATGGTTTTTTATATAAGATTTATAGATTAAATCTATAAATTTTATGGATTGACCTTTTTTTTTTAGATTTTTTGTGATATTTTGGATTGTGTACAAAACCAAAATTTGAGCCCAAATTATATTTTCCCCAGATTAAAAAAATAGCTTTCTTCTTAAATTTGACATATCTTTTTTCATTTTTGTCTGTAACGTGTAAGAGAAACTACAAATTATTCGAATTTTCGACACATTCTCAAAATACTCATTTAGTTATTTATCTATTTTTTTTATGTCTATCCTATTCAGTTATCAAACACACAAGACTCAAAACAAACATAAAGTTAAGAAATTAAAAAAAAAAAAAATTTAGAAAGTTCATGTAAAAAAGCATTTGCCAGTCACCACAAATACTTGTCCAGATACTAATTAGTAGTTGTCAAGCCACGTAGCGTACATACATTATGAAATGTTTGTAACATACACATTTACTGTAACTGAACACCGGTGTATCGTCCAGTCATCCTGTGCATTAGTGTTGCATACTCCACTTAATTTCAACCGAACAATCCCGCCGCTTCGCGCCCACTACAGCTGCCAAGATTCCGGCATATTTCCGTCCGTCCGTCCGTCCGCACAGAGTTCTGCCAACGGGATTAAGTTCGTAGATGATGTGAAATGCTGCACGCTGCCAATTAGAAGTACACGTAGTTAAACCATTTTGTAACGGTTTCTAAGTTTTCAGAAAATTTTAATTTTTTATGAGGGTATTTTGCTGCTCGGGGTTAGGTCATTACATATAGAATACAGTGTAGAATATGTAGTTTATGTACAATATTAATTTATTTGTTAAAAGTTGTTTATATAATATAATACAATAATAAAATAAAAATACATACTTATAAAACACTTTGCCTAGATTGAGAATATTATAAAATTTAATATTATGATAATAATGATGATTGTTATTGCCACATGTCAAGCATTATGTATTCAAGTTGACATGCTGTTGAATGAGGCGAGTGCGATATGAACACCCAATTCCACGTAGTTACACATACAGAGGGTGACCTCTAAAAGCGAGGTAGTTAACTGCTCATTGTTTACGTTCACGGAAATAGCCTCCTCCGAAGAAGACGTCGGTCCGCTCTGTTCGGAAACTATCATACGTTGTCTGGGCGGACGACGGCTGGCTGGCACCTCACATCTAAACACTCGACACCCTCCGTGGTGCTGCACGCAAATAGCTCGGAAAGAATGATAATTAAAGCAGCTTTTCTGTATCTTTTATATTAAATTAAAAAGCACATGCAGGAACTATTTTTTTTTTTTGCATCATCATAGCGTCTTCTTATTCTTCTTTCGAACACCCAGAGTTGACACTTATGCCATTCTCTCTATGCCTAGTTGCCCAATAAAGGTTTGCCACATATTTCCTTTTTTCTATGTACGTATTAGCATTATATTTGGTCAGCAAGTTTGTTGATATTTTTAGAAGAAAAAAATTATGGGAAGGAAGAGAACAATATTTACCAAATTGTTTTTAGTTGTAATAAAACTCAAATTTCAAATGGAAACAAATATTTGAATGCGTCACTTCACTATTAGGTGGCGACACCACGTTTGCAAGTTAACGCGTGCACCAATTAATGGTCGACAGTTTGATGGTGGGTGGTTGTCGACTCTCGGAGACGGCAGGAAGAGTATTTATGCTAAGTGGCGCTATAAAACGTTCGGTACGTGGACGTTAGTCATGAGCGTTGATTGGGCACTCGGCCAGATATGGTATCGACTGTACAGGAAACTGACTGGGGAAGTGACTAAGCTATTGATTGATTTATCATTCAAATTGATCCGGCCACTGGATCCCCCACTCCTTACAATCAATCTCGTCGTTTATTGTCCGACATTAGTATTCTTTTAAATGTAACTTAACACCACAGATTATAAACAATTATTATTTTTTATTATTTAAAAAAAATATACATTTAATTAGTACAATTCATTATTAATATTAATTAGTAATAATGAATAATATAATATAATTAATTATATTAATAATGTATTACACTTATTTCATAAGCATCACTAGGCCTATATAGCCTATGATTACAAATAAATTTTGAGTATTTCAACACTAAAAATTGGCACGAGAAGAACGAAATTATGCATTACGAACGTGCGCTTTTTCAGAAAACAAAACAATCCATTCGATAATATTTGTACGACGATTATGGAGATTCTATCGAATATCGAACGATATTATCGATTATCATGTGCACCCCTAGAATAGATACGATTTCAAGAGCGTTACGACGTGGTGATTCAACTTCCAGTAGGTCAAGGACATGGCAGACGTTACCGTTGTCGTTGCGAGAAACCGCACTAATCACCTTTAAATCAACGCCAAGGAGTATTCTCAGTTCTCACCTACACATATATTGCCGTGCATCGTTTCGCGTGTGTATCGCGCAAGCCAGCCGGTTTTATGCAACCCATTCCGTCGAAAATATCACCTCGTGTTGTAACCTCCGTGCATAATTATAGACGGACGTGCGAGTTGTGAACAGACTCGGGGGCTAATTGCTAAAATCACTTGAACGCACTTGCTCTCCGGTTTACAAATTAGCAAAGGGAATCTGCCTGGCAATGTTATGAGTAAAAATGCGGCGATACTGTGCAATCACATTGAGCAATGTTTTTCCCATTTATAAGGTTCGAATTTGAGTAAAAAATATAATGTGTGGTGAAGCTTACTGCCATAAAACCTTTTCTTCTGCTTGACCAAGTTCTCGGATACATTCATGTACGTACTTGTACATTCCAGTAATCATGATACGTCTATCTAAAACAAAGTTAAATCTAATGCGATGTGCCAGAATTCGGCTGCGAGCTTTGCCACGTTAGCGAAGCATTCCATATCAAGCAGCTAAGTTGGCGGCTAAGTTCGAGCGAGTCGTTCCAATATGCAGAATTGTAGTCAGCATTGCTCAACTAGCAATTCGCGCCAAGAAAAATACCACTAATAATGGCTAACATGTAGAAATTACAGTTGGGCCCACTTTTAAAGAACTCTCTTCTAACAAAATTCTGGATTTAACAAAGTAACTTTGATTCAACTTAAACAAAAATACATACAAATTGGTTCGGTTTTAACAAAGTTCTTTTTTAACAAAGTAAAAATCAGCTCCCTTCAAGTTTGTTATAAGTGGGCTTGACTTTAATCAAGTTTGACAAAAAGTGGTTTTACCGTTTGTAATAACGGCGTTTATTGTCTTAGGAAGTTATGAACTGGGATGATTTATTTGAATACTACCTACCTACTTATTATCTGGTGTAATGACCGAAGTGGATGAGGTGCTAAATTCTCTGGATCACAATAGAGATTGTTATCTGCAATTCTCTGGACACGGCCATATGGACGTAGATTGAATGTGTTACGGTGGTCGTGGTCTGGTGACCTCGGGTAGTGTGTTGATGCGCAAACGTACGGGTGCCTAGATCTTACCATTTGCACATCAGGCGTATCTTTTTACTTATGCTGTTCAAAATGTGAATAGTTATTACGTTTGCCCCGTAAAACTGGCAATAATTTGAATGTTTTGTAGCATTTCATTTCTTAAAATGCATTTTTAATCTATTGTTATAAGAACGTTCATTTTAGTTTAGATTTGTAGTTGTTACTTTTTGTTTTTCTGGAAATCAATCTCCCAACTTGTGCAAAATTTGCAGAAAATTGATTTTTTAAATTATTGAGTCTAAAAATGTCAATTAATTTCAAGAATTAGCTGGTGCTGATTTCAGTGCATTACTGCTACTTTTTATAATTAATTAGCAAACAAATGTAAATGATGACTTTCACATTAAAAAAGCTCTTGAAAGTTCGATAAAATAACTCTAAACCAGAAAGGGTTTGTGAGGAAATTTCTGTTACCCACGTTAGTTTATAATACAGTATTCTCAAATGTTCTGTTTATTAGTAAATATATACAGAGAACATAATAAGGACATCCTGCTCTTGTTATTCGATAGGAACTCGCTCTAAAATAGGCCAAGGGCATTGACATTGTTTCTGTTGATGTGTTCCTAACGGCGGTGCCAACACATATGGGCCCTGTGGGTTTATTTGTCACTCATCACAGATACTGTTTGCATTGCATACTAGACCAAACTAGTTCACGGTTACTTGTCTTGCCCGGGCATTGATTCGCGTTGCATTTTATTAGTGTCAGATTTAGTTAGGTTAAGATTTAGTACACGATTTACTATTTAGTGTACTCATTGTGTGGATTCAACCAGGATGTGATTAATTAAGTAATTTTGTTCATTATTGTATATAGGTATTATACTATGTAATTATTGTAATTGTAATATATTGTAGTAATAATTGTAATTGTAATATATTGTAGTAATAATTGTAATTGTAATATATTGTAGTAATAATTGTAATTGTTGTAAAAAATGGCTAACTGAGCCAGTTAATAAATATCCACATAGGCCTACTTACATAAGGTTACTTTGCATAAAGTATAGTTCTCACTTAAGGCTGTGTGTCCACTTAGACTGTGAAATACCCGATTTCGATCTGTTAAAATTGATTGCAAACGTTTTTAAACTGTCCCAAAAAAAAAGTATATCGTCCTTTATAGAATTTAGTAGTCTTTCTTAATACTGTTTCTTTTTTAATTCCAATCAAAATGTCCATTTTTTAGATGTTCTTAATTGGGTGTGAAAGGTGTCCCTCCAGCAAAATCACATTACAGAAGTAGGTGGGTGGATCTTAAAGAAAAGAAAAAAATTAATTCATGTGCCAAGAGAAAAAAAGATAAAGATTGTAAGATAATGTGAGGTTTTTGCTTAATCATCCAAAAGTTAATACTTAATGGGCATAAAAAGGTAAACTGTTGCCGTTTAAACCAAAGTGTCGTATAAAAGCACCCATGTGAGTTCGTAGAGAAAATAAGAATGTAAAATAATGGGGGGGGGGGGGGGGGGAGGAGAAGGCTTTGTGCTTAATCGTCCTACAGTTAATAGGGCAAAAAAGTAAACTGTTGCCGTATTAATTAGGTACCAAAGTGTCCACGTGTTGACACGAATCCAAGACTCAATTCCGCAGTAGTGTGCGAAACACAAGCGCATCTAATAAGAATGTAAAATAATGGGGGGGAGGGGCTTTTTGCTTGATCATCCTACAGCAAAAAATTAAACCGTTGCTATATTAATTAGGTAACCAAAGTGTTGACATGAATCCAAGACTCAATTCCGCAGCAGCAGCGTCGTGCGAAACACAACCACCGCTGTGCGAAATAACTGGCACATCCACATGGCAGTGTTTATGTCTGTCTTCGAAACTCGGTGTCGCCGCCCGTGAGTCACACGAAACACAAATAAGGCGCCCGAATGCCATAATAGTGTCTGGTTACAGCATGTGTGTGTGTGTGTGTGCCCCATATGTGGCAAAGACTGGCTAGTTCTCTCTCAAACAAGGAGAGAAACTTAGTGAGCGAGAGAGAGAGAGAAGGAATGAGACAAGTTCCTTGAACTATGTATGAATAAGATGTGTGCACAGTAGTTTTGCTCCAAATCATGGATGGACAGATGTTGCATTGATTAATAATCGTGTACAGTACGTAGTCGGTTATCTTAATCTATTTAAGTGATGAATGGCTATTCAAGAAAAACTAGTTCTGTTTAGATCAAGAATGTTTTTGATTTATTTGAGACTTGGGAGTTGGTTCATTAGTTGTTATTGGGTTACGTAATTAATTACTGACAAATTATATTATTAGTTGGGGTTTTAATTAATTAATTAATTAATTAATTAATTAATGAGGGAGATAAGTAGTAATTGACAAATTAGTTAAGTGTTAATAGTTTGCGGCAGTGACTGAGTGAGTTGATTGATGTATTAGTTCACACTTAATTGTTATTATGTTTACTCAGTTGAGTTTGTTTAGTTCATGAGTTACATTATTGCGTTGATCTTACGTTCCTTTTTTTGTATTCTTTAGTAAATTGTATTTGGTTTGTGCTTTTTAATGCATTTATTTATAAGTTGTCACATACAAAGTTTTCCAGACGTAGATGTTCTACTTTTCAGTTATCGCGATCCACATTTTCTGATGTGTACAATATAATTTTGTTACCATAATACACAATCCATTGCTCCCCCCCCCCCCCCCATTATTTCGGATGTATGGAATATAAGAGGAAGGAACACATATCTCAAAACCATAAACGAAAAATTTATTTACACAACTTTTTAAAAACATTTTGCAACCAACCAAAAGTTAAAAAGTCACAAATTCAACTAGATGTCTTTCTGTTGCAAGTTCCTTCTTACATCTGAATGCTTTTCTAGTAGATACAAATCAGTTCTGTGCCCTTGAAGATTGCGCTTAGAAGACATCGCCGAACACGATTCACGTGGAAATAATCTGTCTTTGTTTCTTCGCTGCTTATTCCAAGAATTGATTTTTATCATTGGGATGTGATAAATGTTGATAAGCTTTGTTATTGTGTAAGACAGGATGGTGTGGTCTTTTGATAAATCTTCTGATTGATAACAATAAGCTTTCAAATGATAAAAAGTTGTAAATAAATTTATCAGATCGTAAATTTGTATGCTATACTACCACTAAAATTATTGTCTAGAGATAGCGCTGCTAAGCTGTACCACTGCCTATGCCATTTTAGATTCAACAATTAAAATATTCTCAACAATTGACAGCTAAACGAAATTATTACCACTAGAACGCAAAGATTTTCGTTTAGTGCAGAATTCTTGAGTAGGTCTGTTTGTTATTAGTAGAGATACGTACGTGTCTTGGCATTTTAGATTTGAGATGCTAAATAGGTGAACTTGTAGTTGGTTTTGAAAATGCTACAAAATGCTAATTACAATAATAATGTGTTCCCATTTGTATTGCGACTTGTTAAGATTTACATTCTAAGCCTTTAAGTAATTACACAATTGAATTGATTTTCAATATTTGCACATTTTCAATAGAATTACAAGAACCCCTCATATTCAAGGTTTTGATTGAAAAAAAAAAGAATAGATCAATAGAAAATGCACTATTTAAAATAATGAAGGCTAAATTACGAGAACATTTATGCTAAATTTAGGGATAATTAATGCTATATTACGAGAACATTAATGCTAAATTTAGGGATAATTAATGCTAAATTAGGATAACATTAATGCTAAATTTAGGGTTAATTAATGCTAAATTACGAGAACATTTATGCTAAATTTACAGATAATTAATGCTAAAACGACATCTCTAATATTGTTGACAACTTTCAATATTCACATGTCAAATGCACATGCATATATTACTAGTGTACCTAGATACTATATAAATCAAAGTATACACCAAAATCAGTCAACAATAACATGTGCCTAGTCACCCTACTCTGAAGAGATTTTACGATCCAATATAGATACAATTGTTGTTGGATGGAGAGTGGAGAAAGCCAGCTAACACCTGTCGCTTGTACAGTAGCTTCCATCTGTCTCACAGTCACAGTTAGGTTTGCTCTGTGACATGGTTGTCTTGTCGTGTACTGCGACATGGTAATAGCCTAGGGAAAGTGGGGTTGTCTGATTGTGATACAGCATCATGACGTGTATTCCAGTTTTTGTCGATGCATTCATTTATCGTTATAGTCAGTATGGCAGTTCTCCCTTTTAATTTAGATTTTAAGGGACCCTAAAAACTGTAATTTGAATTTAAAACAAATTTAATTAATAGGCTAATTAATTTATATTATTTTATTATTAATCTATATTTAATTAATCATTTATTAATTATTGTTGCTACAAAATTGTTTTATTACATACTATTTTCCATAAGAAAAATAAACTTCATAGCAACTATAAACAAATTAAATTTAAAAAAAAGTGAAAAAATAATACAACTCTGTAACCAATATAGCACAGACAACTGATTGCTTATAGGTAGGTAGCTCACATTTCTTCGGGGATTGCAACACTAGTTTGAAATGAGAATTCTACAGCTGTTGTCTGTAGGGCTTTACCAATTAGCAAACCTGAAGAAATTAGGGTTAACTTTTTCCCTGTTGAGAGTGTCCTACAAGCACACTTAACACAATCCATTGCACACTATTCAGTAGCAGCAGCAGCAGCAGCCCCCCCCCCCCCCCCAGTTACTACCATACTTTACCAATATCAACTGTAATAATTAAAAGATTTGTCAGTTTTAGATCTCACAGTCAGTTTTAGATCTCACAAAACCTGAATTTAGGCATTTATCACATTTTTAATATTGTGTGGCATTCCCAAGGTATTACTAAAAAGTAAAAACCGCTAATTTCGTGTGCGGTGTTTATAGTGAGACTACGTCTTTGTCGCTAGGCCAGCCGTGCAACGTGTTTGCAGCCAACGTGTGAACACGTCAGGTTTCGGGCAAAGCCGGCATCCTCTTTCAAGGCCACGTCTATTTCGTCCCGCGACTGTTCATAAACGCGTAGATGAAAGGGTCGTTTAATTCGAAAGCACTCAAGACGTCGTTACAAGTTTCCCCCCCGACAGCGTAACTCGTGCAGGTGTGCCTTTGATTGGCCGGTGCTTTTACGCTGCCCACTGCAAACAGTCTGATAAACATTGGTTGTTGTTGAGTAAATACTGGCAGGATTTTACGACGATATCACATATTCGATTCCATTTTTGACCGGGGACGCAAAATAACGTAGGAGCGGAAGATTTGGGCTGGAGCGAAAATGAAACACAGTACAACTTCTTTATAACAAACGTCTTTATAACAAAATGATCTATATAACAAATTGTGTTTTGAAGGTCTTAAAGGTTCTTCATAACAAAATAATAATCTGGCCCCCAAGAGTTTGTTATAAAGAATTTTTACTGTATGTGAAGCATTTGAGTATAATATATAAGGAGACTAAAGTTATGAATTCCTATGTATCACTGACGTACTTAGTTTTTTTGTGGTCGGATAATCGTGGGGGGGGCGATCGCATTATCGCCCCCCCCCCTGTATCCGCTACTCTGTTGACTTGCATCCAAACTATGCGTCAAAGAAGAAACAACCTGGCACCTAACCCTGGGTACTGTATCAATGCTGATCATGCCAATGTCCTGGCTCCATGCTCTGTCTTTCCCTCAACTCGTGTATTAATAATTTAACGTTACGCTTACCTATGACTAAACACTCACTGTTCCCCCCTCCCACATTTCTGGCACTCTACGTGGATGACTATCGTGCATTTAGAATTGTGACTCATATTTATTTGTATCTTCCAGACTTGTGAAAAAAAATTGCATGTGTCATATCATGTTTACAAACAATAACACGTAAACAAAGTGGTGCCACGTAATCATGAAACTGAAGTCATCACAATCCTTGGAATTTGCTTGACGTTATACGTACTTGGAAAAACAAGCGATGTTTCTTGAATGTTGTTATGGTTTCAGTAGAAACGAGAGAAAAGCAGTCGGTAAATTCGTTCCACTTCTACGTAACGAAATGGCTTCAAACATTCCAACATAGGTAATATCCGGAAATTAAAAAAACCTACCCTGACCAGGAATCGAACCTAGGGCCCGGATTCACAAGAGGTCCTAAGTCTTTTTCTGGTCTTAACTCTAAGGCTGGTCTAACTTTGAACCTCTTTTAAAACCAGTTAAGTATCTTAGAACAGAGTTTAAAACATATTATTGAAATGTTCATTATGTCCTTGTTCTCACCAGGAATTAATAAATTCTTCATGTGACCTGGGTCTGGTTTTACAAGAGGTCCAAAGTTAGGCCGGTCTTAGAGATAAGACCAAAAAAGACTTAGGACTGATTGTGAATCGGGGCGCAGCTCTTCCACTTGCTGCCGGGTGGGCATCTTGAGACCCCTAGACCACCGGGACTGGCAATTTAATGTATTTTGAGAGAGGATCTATTGCTGACTTGTCTAACTAATCGATACTGACGAGAAGAATGGAAATAGCTGTTTTGTTCTGGAGTTGATTTTATAGCGTTGGCTAATATCTGGGCTAGTGGCCTGGCCTGGGCTTTGCTGCTCGGAATGGGAATAATAATTGAACTGATTTGAAATATTGCACATAATTTCCCGTTAGAAATGCAAGAAATCCCCTTATTTGTAAGGTGTAGATGAAAAGAAAAAAATAGATGCTACAAAATGCTAAATTTAAAATAATTAACAATTAATGCATAATCGTGAGAAAATTAATGCTAACAAAGTTTGTTAGAATTAATTTTTTTAAATAATTAATTTTTGTTAATCTATTTATTTCTTTTCATCAACACCTTACAAATAAAGGGGTTTCTTGCACTTCTAACGGGAAATTATGTGCAATATTTCAAATCAGTTCAATTGTAACTATTTAAAGGGTCTTCTTTTGACTGAGGAAAACCTAGGGCAAAACCTTCAGTCAGGGTTGCCGGTTGCCGGTTGCCGGGATCGCACCAACAATGACTTTGGAGCCGTCCTAGCAACGAAGCACAATAAATTCAAAGTTGTTCTGAATCGGCCTTGTTGATTCTGACATTTGTCCGCAGGTGTTCGCACTGTCCAATCACTGATTCATGTGTTTCGTATTTGAAATATCGATCTTTGATTGGTTATTGCTCACTCGTCGATGGTGTTCGTAGCCTACAGAGTTGGCTTAGTCGCTTTAAATTAAAGTGCTCCACTGAAAATCAGTTTCGTTACTGAGTGGGTAGACTCTTAATTTGAATGTATTTATTTTTTATTTAATCTCTTGAATTAGAGTCTCGCCCCTTACCGCTGAGCTATCTCTATCAGCAAGAAAGAAAAGAAATGTGTTTTGAGAACAACTAGTTAGATTCTGGTTGTGAAAACCCTGTAAACCCTTTTCTTTGTGGTAGCTGCGGTGAATTTTAAGGGTTTCCATAAACCCAATGGAGTTGATGCACCAATCGTTTGTCAGCACCGTTACGTTACATTCTTTTTCTTCTTCTTTTGCAGAATGTTCTCATCAAGAAGGACGAGAAAACGGGTGAAATGATGGCGGTCGTGGGAGACTTTGGATTAGCGGCCAAAATACCCGATCCTAGGTAAGTTGGTTCGTGAACTGGGACGAGTTAACGTGGTTCCGTGTACATGGGGTTCCTTAAAATTAGTGATCGTTTGAACGTTTTCAAATATTTATATAGAAAGCATTTGCATTTATTTATTTTTTTATTTATTTATTTATTTGTTTATTTATTTATTTATTTATTTATTTATTTATTTATTTATTTATTTATTTATTTATTTATTTATTTATTTATTTATTTATTTATTTTATTTTATTTTATTTTATTTTATTTTATTAATTAATTAAATAATTAATTAATCAATTCATTAATTAATGTATTTATTTATTTATTTATTTATTAATTTATTTATTTATTTATTTATTTATTTATTTATTCATTTATTTATTTATTCATTTATTTATTTATGTATTCATTTATTTTATTTATTTATATATTTATGTATTTATTAACGTATTTATTTAGTTGCAAATCTGATTTAAAAAAGGGAAGCACTATAAACAAAACTAAACAATTAACTATGAAACAATTAGAGAATATTAGATTTTACAAAAATTAACAAAATACAAACTGTAGATCAGGAACTTGAACAAGAATAATATGAATTAGTTATAGACAAATTAAATGTAAAAAAAAAGACAGTGATCATTTTTTTTATAATGATTTATAATGAAAAAAAAATCTCTTGGTGAATATTTCCCGTAATTAACTTGTGGGTGTGTCCTAGTGATGGCTACCGGCTGGCGACGGTGGGCTCGCCCTACTGGATGTCCCCGGAGTGTCTCAAGGGACAGTGGTACGACGAGAAGTCCGACGTCTTCTCGTACGGCATCGTGCTCTGCGAGCTGATTGGCCGATGCGAGGCCGACCCCGACGTCCTACCGCGCACCGAGAACTTCGGCCTCGACTATCTGGCGTTCGCGGACATGTGCGGCCCGTGCCCGCCCGACTTCCTCAAGCTGGCGTTCCACTGCTGCAACGTGAGCCGTTGTCTAACGATTTATATACTTGAATTTTTTTTCTCTAGAAGAACAATTTAGTATTTAAATTGTAAACAATACAAAAAATCCAATTTAAAAAAAAGTTCAGAAAATTTCCTGAGTTGTTAGCTCTTAATATTTTAACATGCAAAATCATAATGATTAGACGGTAAATAAAAAAGATATAGCCTACATACAACGAGAAAAAAAGTTGAAAAGAAAAACCTTTTTGGAGATAGCCTACTGTACTTGTATTAGTTTTATACACAGTCAAATAGTGTATTCATAAATTTAATAATAGTATTAATAGTTATTATGTTGTGAGGTTTTATGTGAAATAAGAAAATGTCGAGCCCAAAAAACTAAATAACAGTAATTTGATTTATTTCAAAATATTAAAACTGACATCGACGTGATATTTTGAAATTAAATCGAACATATTTAAACAAATTTCTTACTAATTTGCCGTTCACGACATAAACATGCGTTTATATTGTAGGCCTTGGGCACAATCAATAATTTAAAATAGGTCTACATGCTATTTCACTGTTTTGCAATGTGAGATCAAATTGAAACATATATCACCACTTTTTGCTTTTAAAAAAATGAAATTTCTGGAAAAAAACAACAATTCCAAACACCTCTAATAAATAGTTGAGTATAAATAAATGAACTCGCTCGGTCCGTTGCAGTTCGAACCAAAGAGCCGGCCGTCGTTCGCCGACATCGTTAAGCGAACCAACGCGATCATCTCCGACTACGACAGCGAGGCCACGCCGCCTCCCGTCAAGAAGTCGGAGGACGTGTCGTTGACCTCCAAGCTGACCTCCAGTCTAGGGGCCAAGAGTGAGGAGGTGCTGCCCCAGCTGACCGGCTCGGGCTCGGGCGAGACCAAAGAGAGCACGTTCCACAAGAAACGTGAGTACGGCTTTACGAAGCACTCAATAAATTCAAAGTTGTTCTGAATCGGCCTTGTTGATTCTGGCATTTGACCGCAGGTGTTCGCACTGTCCAATCACTGATTCATCTGTTTCATATTTGAAATATCGATCTTTCATTGGTTATCGCTCACTCATCGATGGTGTTCGAAGCCTACAGGGTTGGTTTAGTCACTTTAAATTAAAGTCCCCCACTGCAAATCAGTTTAATTACTGAGTGGGTAGACTCTAAATGTGAATTTATTTATTTATTTATTTATTTTACCCGCTTTGCAAGGGAAATAATGCACGTTAAGGCTGTGTCTCAAATCGA
Organism: Isoperla grammatica; assembly: GCA_945910005.1. Lineage (NCBI taxonomy): Eukaryota > Metazoa > Arthropoda > Insecta > Plecoptera > Perlodidae > Isoperla > Isoperla grammatica. The sequence continues at coordinate 29,689,138 of OX246747.1, forward strand.
TGTTTTTCGCTAGTCGACTAGCGTAGCAGACTAACCTAACAATTAGTTACAATGAATAAAAGCAATTGGTAATTGTTGTGTTAGTTGGCGAAGTAGGCGAAGCAGACCAAATATTCTAATTGAGATACCCCCTAAGAGCGTTCGGCAGTAGGAATTCACACAGGACAGATGTATTGGCTGTCAACTAATTACTCTTAAACTAATAGTAGGATTATTATAAATATTTACCTACTTGTAGAGGAATGCCATATCTACACATGGTATCAAGTACATTTGTCACCAACCTATTAAAAAATAATGTACCCATTTTTAAACAGATTCTCGGTATTATTTCGCGGAACATTTTCGACGAATGTAATCTTTTTGTATAATTCAAACATGCGTATATTATTTTTGAGTAGGCTTGTCACAAATGTACTAAATACCATGCGTAGATATGACACCCCTCTGCAAGTAGGTACATTTTCATAATAATCCTATTATTTGTGTAAGAGAAATTAGTTGACTAATAACATCAAAAACTACTTCCGAACGCTCTTAAATAATAATGTCCTTATTTAGCGACCATGCGTGCACTGTTTTGTTTTGTCCGTACATTATTACAATCGGTCAAGAAAGCAAATTATACATATTAATATATAGTTAGTTATAATTAGAAGTGAACACACAAAAATGCAGGCCCTGAGCTTACACTCTCATATCATGATTACTTTTTAGGTGCATGATAGTTTTCCGTATAAAATCCTTAACGTTGAGGTATGTCTCATTTCTTTCAGGAACATCCCAACATAAAATAGCGATTTGTACATTCAATTCTGTAAAGTACCCGAGTCTGAATATAAACCATGACCTCCGCCTCTATATCCCCCTTCTTTATACTCGTGTATATCGTTTATTTTCACTATTTCTTCAGTCCTGTAGCTCAGTAACAATCCATTTTCAGTTATGTACAGATAAACCATTTATTTAGGTAGGTATTGTCCTCCTTTGTAACATTGTTGTCCTCCTTTGTAACATTGTTGTCCTCCTTTGTAAATAAGTTGTTCAATTGTTCCCTATGTTGTGCACAAGAGTATCAATTAATGTAGGCTTTAAATAAATTAATAAACTGAATACTGTAATAGGATAGACATAAATAAATAAAATAAAGACATTTTACTACTTACCTCTACTGACCTTTACTTGACCACTGGTTTGAATTATACATAAATTTGTATTTGCCGAGTTTGACTTATTCTAGGCTTTTATGATTGTATTAAGTTAAAAATAAGGCAAAAAAAAAATGTTTGGAAATGTTTTTTAATTTTAAATTGAAATTTAAACTTTAAATTTTAAATTTAAATTTAAACTTTAAATTTTAAATTGAAATTTAAACTTTAAATTATAAATTTTAAATTTAAATTTTAAATTTAAATTTTAATTTCTTTTTTTAAATTTTAAAACGTTTGTGTTGTGTCTGCAGTAAGTCACCGCCGGTCGCTGTCGGAGGAGATGGGCTCGGTGGTGTTCCCCCCGCACACGGCGCCCAGCGACAAGGCCCGCTGTCACTTCCTGCCCCCGCGGCTGGAGGGCTCACGTCTGGCGGCCAAGCGCGTGGGCGAGAGCATGTGCAAGCAGGACCCCCACTATATACCCAACAGCGGGGAGAAGGCAGCCAACCCCTTCGCGGCGCTCTCGCAGTTCCGCGGGGTCAAGAAGATACTCGGAGGGCCAAACAACAATGCGGTAAGTACGACGCTGTAGCGGGGGCGAGAGCATGTGCAAGCAGGACCCCCACTACATACCCAACAGCGGGGAGAAGGGCTCTCGCAGTTCCGCGGGGTCAAGAAGATACTCGGAGGGCCAAACAACAACAACGCGGTACGTTCGTACGTCGCTCTAGCGGGGACGAGTGGGAGATATTTTAAAAATTTAAATGGAACGAAAATTTAAATTAAAAAAAAATTAAATGAGAGGGATATAAAGAGAGAGGGAGGGGGAGAGTGATAGATGCATTGATTGATTGATTGATTGATTGATTGATTGATTAACTGATTGATTAATTGATTATTGCTTTATTTCAAAATTTAAATTTAAAGTAATAATAAAAATAGGCCCACAAAGTAGATAGATAGGCCTTATATTCCATCCAAGCTTTTGGCAATACATTTTGATAATATGCAGACAATAGAGATAGAGAGGAGAGGGGTAGAGAAATTGATTGATTGATTTATTGGTTGATTGATTGATTGATTGTTGCTTTATTTCAACATTTAAATTTAAAATAATAAAAATACAAAAATAGATAGATACGCCTTATCTTCCATCCAACCTTTTGGTAATATATTTTGATAATATGCAGACAATAGAGATAGAGAGGGGTGGGGGAAGAGATTGATTGATTATTTGCTGCTTTATTTCAAAATTTAAATTCGAAAATATAATAAAAACACAAAATGAGGGAGAAATAAAGAGATAGGAAAGGGGGAGAGAGATTGGTTGATTGATTGATTGATTGATTGATTGATTGATTGATTGATTGATTGACAATGGCTTTATTTCAATTGGCAAGTTTAAGACCATGGGATCTCTTCTTACATCAAACCAGAACATAATATTTTATTTCTTGAATTTTTCTTTGTGAATAATTTCATGAAAGATGTATTATCATTATAATTCTTATTCTTATTTACATCATATTACTTTAACCTATAATAATATTAAAATTTTGAAAGTTCCAAACAGTATATTTCAAATCATTTTCCATCAATTTCATGAAACATGTTTTATACTGTAATTGCAATTATTATTCTTATTTACATCATTTTACACTTTAAGCCTATAATAATTACATTTCACAAAAGTTCCAAAAAATATATTCCAAATCATTTTCGATCAAGTTCATCAATTTCATGAAACATGTATTATACTGTAATTGCAATTCTTATTCTTATTTACATCATATTTCTTATAGCTTATAATATTACATTTCACGAAAGTTCCAAAAAATATATTTCAAATCATTTTCGATCAATTACATCAATTTCATGAAACATCTTATTTACATCATTTAGCCTACAATATTACATTTCACGAAAGTTCCAAAAAATATATTTCAAATCATTTTCGTTCAATTTCATCAATTTCATGAAACATGTATTATACTGTAATTGCAATTCTTATTCTTACTTACATCATATTACTTTAGCCTATAATATTACATTTCACAAAAGTTTCAAAAAATATAATTTTTAGCCAGAGAAGGAAGCACATATTTATTGGATAGCTAGGAAGAAAAATGATTGAAAACTCAAACTTTCGGCATGGGATAAAAAAAAAAAAAATAATTCATATCGTTTTCGATGTGCAGGTACGCGGTGGCGGAGTGGGAGCGGACCTCTTCTCCAGCTGCTTCGAGCTGCCGTCCCCCTTCCTGGGCCTGGCCGCCCCCGGCGAGGACGACCTGTCCTCGAGACGCGTCGACAGTTACTCCGACCTGAGCTCGTCCGGCAGTAGAACCCCCAAGTACGGCGAGAGCTCCACCAACTGGCTGGAGAACCTCGCGTGGAGACATCCCAAGCTGAAGCGAACGTGCCGCAAGGCGGGAGGGGAGGATGACGAGAAGAGAGACACGGACGACGGCGCGGACAAGCAGATAGACAGCGCGAGTCTGTTCGGCGGCAGGAACCTCTTCTGCGAGAAGGTTTGTTGTTTTTTTTTTTGTTTTTTGTTTTTTTTTTTGCTGGATGGGCATCTGACGCAGGGGAAGGGGGGGGGGCAGGGGAAGTTATAATAATTCCTTCAAATTCTATCCTAAATGGAGTGTAAATGACCCTCATTAATTACCGCTCAAAGTAGCCGGCAACGAAGACATTAGCCCAAGACATGGAGTACTTCGCTACTCCCCCCCTACCCGATAATTAATTTTGGAAACGGGGTCAAGATATATATAGGTCTCTTAAAACAACTTTGGTAATGCTTTCGTCATCAATCAATTACGTGTTTACGGTCTCGGCCAACCCGAGCAGGTATTTGAACTAGCCACGGCCGCTGTTTGGCTGCCGCTCACCCACCTGTGACGGAAGCATTACCAAAGTTGTTGTACGACGAGTATAGTACAGTATACTAATAGAAGTAGAGGATTTTTTAAGTATCTAAAATTAAAATAGGATATCATTAGTGATGACATAGGGTGCAAGAAGTTCAAACCGGTTCTTCCACTTTGGAACCGGTTCGGAACCGGTTTTTAAGACCTAGTTTTTGTCAACATTAAACAGGTCTTAAACGCACCTAGAACACATTCTTCAACAGTGCCTTCAAATAGGCTTTATGTAAAACGTATCTAGGCCTGATAATAATTCATTCTGTACACAGAATAGAAGAGCCTAGATGACTTCGTGTCAGTCGTTAGTAGATTTGGTAGCCGTCCCGTATTTCAGACAGATTTTTTTAAAAATGGAACTGGTTTCAAAAGTCGGAACCGGTTTCCAGGTACCTAATATCATCACTAGATATAATATAACATACATACAAGGATAGCATCGTCAGAGTATATAAACATAAAGTAACCTTCTTGCATTTGTGGATCCGTCTGGTATGTCTTTTTGTATTGTGTTTATGGATCGAGACATTTATAGTTGTTTGCTCTCTGTTGTTTAGGGTTTGAAGCGAGTGGACAGGGAGGCCTCGACCAGCGTCAGCGAAACGGAGACGACAACGAACGTGTTAGAAACGCTGACGAAAGCGTCTGACAGCATCGCCGGCGTCGCGAAGTCGTCGACGCCACAACGCAAGATAACTCAGCCGTTATCGCTGCCCGGCTCGCCGACGCTGATGCGCAGGAGGTTGCTGACCAACTCCTCGTGTCGGAGGACGCTGACGGACGAAGACAAGGGGGCAGAGGAGGCGGGAACGGAAACCGGCGCCATTTTCGAGTGCGGTGGTGACGGAACGATGGGCCGACGGAGTTTCTCGTCGACGCTGAATCTCGCCGACGCGAGTCTACTCCTGTCCGTCGACGAACGATCGACGTTGGGCCGACGCGGCTCGTGCGAGTCGGGATTCTTCAGTTCCGTCGGCGAGGATTACGGCCTCGCCGCGTCGGATCTGTCGCTGTTATCGCCCGAATACGCGACGCATCGCTCGAGAACCGGAGCGTCTTCCTCCGCGACTCCATCCAGTTCGTCGGCAGCGTCCTCCCTTTTCCTCCTCTCGGACGACCCCGCGACGGTGAGGTCGGGAGACCTCTACGCGTTACGTCCCCACCACCACCACTCGCTCCTCTACGCTGCGAAACGATCCTCGTCAGTCTACACGGACTCTTCCGAGGACGTCTCCAGCCTCGGAGGCGGAGATCTCTACTGGGAGGAGCTGGGCCGCGGTCCCGCGCCCTCCCGCCTCCCGCAACAGATCAGCAAGATCGTCGACTACTTCGAGGGGCGGCGAAACGACGACCTTCCGCCTCCCGGGGACGTACAGCTGTTGTACAACAACGCTGCGAGGTCTACGAAGATCGCCCACCTCAGGAGGAGTCTCGAGAGAGTGGGGAGCGTGTTACCCCCGCCGCCCGCGCCAACGCCCGCCACTCTCGCGCCCACGGGCGTCGTCAGGCGATGCGTCAACGCCACGCAGAGGCTGATGATATGCGAGGGTGCCGTCAAGTCCAAGCTGCCGCTGTTCGATAAGAAGTAGACGAAGTGTCGGATCGTCCGCTAGACTGTTGTTGTATCGTTAGGGGGAAGGTTGGTCTCGACTGTTTGAAACCGTGTGAAATCGAGTGTAGGAAACATACATAATAATAAAAAAGCGGTCATCTACCGACATTACTAAACACCGTATTAAAAACGTTCTCAACTATTTAAAACCGCGCAAAATCAAACTGTTTGGAGTAACGTCTTAGGAACGGTACATAATATCAAAAAAGCGGTCATCTACCGAAATTTAGTTTCGTAGTAACTAATCGCCGTATTAAAAACGTTCTCGACTATTTAAAACTGTGCAAAATCAAACGTTTTGAGTAACGTCTTAGGAACGGTACATAATATCAAAAAAGCGGTTACTTACGACATTAAGTTTCGTAGTAACTGATCACTGTATTGAAAACGTTCTCGACTACTTAAAACCACGCAAAATCAAACGTTTTGAGTAATGTCTTAGAAACGGTACATAATATCAAAAAGCGGTTATTTACCAACATTTAGTTTTGTAGGCTAGTAACTAATCACTGTATTAAAAACGTTTTGAATATTACAATCATTGCAGTTGTCGTTTTGGAAAAAATTAATTCTTTCGTTGGCTTCCGGAATAACGACCGTAACCACTTTTTCGACATTGTGAAGCACGTTAATTTCGCTCGATTTCGATAGTGAGACTGGCCGTCCCCGTTTAACCCCTTCACCTAACCGACCCCCCACACACTATTGTTATTTTTCAAGGACAATCCACGAAACCAAATCGATATATTATAATATATAAGAATAATAAATGTGAAACTAAAGCTAGCATTTAAAAGCCACAATCGGTATAAAATATTGTATAGATTGATTGTACTTTTTCTCTGTCGGAAAGTACGCCTGTACGTAGACTATATTTTTCCAAATCGTTCGTTCGTCGGAGGAGCGAACTGCCGACTTGAGGCGTTCGTTTGTAAACTTACTTCCTTTGAATTCGCCAAAAGTACGGGAATTTACCGTTGGGTAAATAGTTACGGCTCTTTTAAGTCACCTCATGGAAAATGTTTTCAAAATAAAAAAGTTCCTCTGTTATTTTTCATAATTGACTAAGTTGACATGTGGATGACAGAACACGTCAATAACTTACGCAGACTAAGGAAAATTTGCATTTCACACTAGGAACAGATCTACTGACAAGCATGATTGTATGGATGGTACGTGTTTTTTATTTTATTTGTCGGATAATTTCTGTTGGTGAAATGACTGTGCGGAAAGTAAAATCCTAAAATTTCAAAAAATTGTGCAGCGAGTCAAAAATTACAGGCTCCACTAATGTAGAAGGCCTAATTTATTCTGAACGACCAAATTACCGAGTGAAATTGGTTGATGTATCATCCGGAATGAATCGTACATTTAGTACGGTCTAGAAGTAGGTAGTTAGCCGTGCATGGAGGGAAGATTACGTGGCATTGACGAATGTAAATCACGAAGGCCACTGTAGAAGCTCTCCTTTTACGGTATTTAATGTTTAGTTTTTTTATTCGATATATTACATAATCAAATAAAATTTGCATTATTTATTGTTGATGATTTGTGATTTTGAAAAAAAAATATTCACAAGGTTTTCATGTAAAATATAATCTTTTTCATGCTATTGATTCTTTACTATGTTTCTAAGCGTTAGGATGCACTTTCTTTCATAAAACTGTTGAATAGTTTATTTTAACTTCTCCTCAAGAAACAAAATTGATAACAATCTTTCTCTTGAAGGCTGCAAACGCATTATGGTCACAATTAAAAATGTTTAGGCCTTATGATCAAGGATTTTTTTAAATCCCGCAACGTCATTCATAACCGGCAACAAAACCTTTAAAATTACAAAACATACAAATCAATCTTGTGTGTTTGTCAGTAGATCTAAACATGTTTATAAAAATAAAATGCATTTTCCTTCTTAAAATTAGTTTGGTCGGATTAAAATACGTACGAAGGAATCTACTCTTGACGATTCTATGTTGTTCATGTTTGTTGTGTGTGATTAGAGTTGTTGTCCAATAACGTTCACGAGTTCGTGAGTAGTGAACGACCAAGGCGACGATACGAGCAATATTCAACAGCCGTCCTCGAATCCTTCACTTCGGCTGCGAATTAACGAATCTTAATTCGCTCTCGAGTCAGCTCATTTTCGTTGCACGTCCTCCGACAGAAGTAAATAAATAATAAATCGAGAGGTTAAAATATATTTTCTTTACTATCTTTTTTTTTGTGAAGTTTGTGAATATCAACCTGCTGGGTCAGATTCACGAAATGCAGGGTTAAGAAAACCCCAAGCCAGGCGAGTTTTAGGAAATTTCTAAGATTAGATATTTGTACGACAAATTTTTCCCTTTTATTGGTAATGTTTTTTATTTGATTTATTGATTTATAAATTATTTAGAATTTATTTGTTTTTATCATTATTATTGTTATTAATTATTTACAATAATTTAAAGAAATTATCAAAATTATCCTTGAAGTGTGTTTTACCCCAAAAACCCACTGTATATTAGGTTTTTTTAGTGTGTTTTTGGCTTAAAATAAACATTTCGTGAATCTGACCACAGGAATACTTGCTGGATGGAAATGCCAATGATAAATCTTTTGAATATAAAATTCATCTTGATGTCCACTTGTTTCATGTTACGATAGTTTCTAGTTAGCGGTTTCCAAAGTAATCATAGGTCTGTTCGTTTGTCCTGCGATCATTCATTACTCTAGGAGTACGGTATTGGCAATACGGCATTTTTTTTATCCAGGGGTAAGTGTACTGGGATTAATCATGACTCATGAGACATCTCTTTGTCCAGTCGTCACTTACTACAACTGTGACAAGAGTAACGTTTTTACAACCAAAATGATCGCAACTGTAACAACTCCATTTTTTTTTCTCTCAATTGTTAGTAACCTAGATTTCTACTCATATTTCCGTTAAAATTACATATTTCTGGAGTACTTCTGGTGTAGAATACCCTGGTTGAGACCGGACAAATGAACAAACCTATTGCTTTATGAAGGTATAGTTTTTGGGTTGCCAACGATTACAGTAAAACCTCTTTTATTCAAATTGCAAGGAACGCTAAATACCCCCGTTTGAAATGCAACATTTTGAATCTACAGAAAATAAGTACTATAAAACAACCTACATCCAAATCTTCTGCACCACTAGTTTTAATTATACAGTACTTAGACTTAAATAAAAGACGTTTTACTGAAGATAATAAGTACAACATTTCTTGGATGAAAATAATGGGTCATCTTTAGAGGTATATGTATTCTCTGTCAAGATCAATTTTTAATCTCTGCATTTATAAACCGTTTTTGTGTAAAGAAAGAGAAATGTACAATTATGAAATCTTTTTATATACTAGATCTAAAACATTTATTTCATTTGTATAGTAATTCATACAACATTATTTTAAGATGTTCCACGTTATGTTCAAATACAGGAAATCCATAGGTTAACTGACATTTTTTTGTCAATACTGGATTTCCTAGGAAGTGTAAAAGAGTTGGACAACCCAAAGTACTATGCAAAACAAAAACTACTATTTATATGGCGGTAGATCATCAGTGCATGAAAAGCATGCAACTGGGAATTTGTTAAAAACAAAACAATGTAAGGAGGTGCAAATCATTCAATCTTATATGGCATTGCTAGTACATAAAAAGAATCTTCATGGTTCTTACTTCTTATACTAGTTTTTAGATGACAGTACTAAAAAATATAATTCAATATCTAAATAAAGTCTAGTCGAATGGCTTATTCATTCATGTTTCCGCAATGTCGCGATAAATAAATAAATTTGTTTTTAAAGTCGACTCACTGAGTTACAAGAACTGATTTTCAGAGCGGGACATCAAAGTATATTTAAAAAGTGAAACAACAAAACGTGTTAATCTTGGCCCCGAATATTTTCGTTTGCAAATATCGCTGATTTTTTCGGCGCAAACTAGGCCTAGCCTAGGTATGGCACAAAACCATCGGGCGGTTTTCAACTCTGCACTCTGTTGATTTCAAACTTCCCAGTCGAACGTGTTTCTCGTGCTTATGTACCAAAATCACAAAAATGAAACAATGACTAGACTAGAAATACATGTTTTCTAACTCTGGTGCAATGAAGTGTTTTTTATACATTTGAAGGACTTAGTGAAGAAGAAAAAAATACATGTGCTATGTATACGAAAATGAGCTAAATTTTAGGAAACGTTGAAATGATAAAATCGTACAGGTGAAAAATGTTTATTCCGCTGTATGCAGTTGAAATCTTTGCTCTTGTACATATTAACACTGATTAAGCTGATTGTTGGACAATCTAGTGAGTATTATTACGAGAACTAATACTACAAAACAGTACCTTCTGGGTCATTCCATCAGAAATCAACCAATTTTAAGAAAAGTGGTTGCTGACACATTTTTAATTTTTTTTATATTTTGCACATGGATACCTACATATATCTAGTTTCCAAATCACTTCTTTTTAAATTTTTAGGGCTTTCCGTTTTCCATATATGGGCATTATAAGCTGTTTGCGTAGTGTAAACTTGTACGTTTTTGATGTTAGGGGTTGTTATTACCATTCAAAGGGGTTTCAAGCTACAGCATCCATATGCATATTAAAACACTCACAATACATTGCTCTTTAGATATATGTATCAACAATTTCACTATTGTATCCCTAAAGGACATAACATAGGGCATAAAGTTTGTTTAGACAATTGCTCTTTTTAAACTTTTTGGAACCGAATAACTTAAAAGGGGGTGCAGGTATCAAAACAATTCTTTTTGTGAACTATACTCTAGGCCCATGGGTACAAACATGCAAAAAATCCGTTTGATACTGGGCCCCCTTCTCCCCGAAAAAAAATCACCAAAAGGGGCAAAACTCAGATTTTGACTTATTCAAGGTCGCACATCTCAAAAGGGGGACTTAGTAAAAATTTGAAACTTTGGGGGAACAAACATATGGTCATACCCTACATTGTCTTCAAATTTGGAGTTGATACTCTGGGCGGTTTAGATTTGACAGCTATCTGAAATATGAGTAAAACAATACTACCTTGGCTGCGTTTTTGTAATATTCTAAGTTGATTTTTAATGACATAACTTACATTTACAAGTATAATGTTAATGATCACAGTTTTTGGGTCAATGCCCAACTAGTTGGCATTCATCACACAACTGATTTGTACGCTGAGTTCATATGGTATACTGTGCGATCGCCCGGTAGACGTTGTCAGTTCGTTTGCCGACAGAACTCGTAGGATGTTTGCATGTGGGACCCATGCTTGGTCATTTAGGGGTCAGAGGTATATATATAATATATATGATAGTTCGTGTTTTGGGGTATTATTCCACGTTTTGTGATTGAGTGTATTGTTTACATAACTCGTTTCTATATAATATTTAGATCCTATAGGCCTAGACGTATCTAAAGCGGGAGGTCGAAAGGCAATACATTTTATCAAAAACCACTCTGAGAAGATTTTCTGTACGAATAGTGCAAATTCTGTACGATAATAAGAATAGTACGAATATAGTAAAATGTAAAGTAGTAAATAGTACGTATTCTGTACATACAGATGTATTTCAAGTTCCAAGTATCATAACTCAGCCGTATTCCTCTTAATGTTGTTATCGCTAAAGTTATAAACGTTGAAGAACAAAAACTTAAATACGCAAAGCAACAGTGTCCAAAGCTCTTTGCAAAGCCACAGAGTCTAAAGCTCTTCGCAAAGCAACAGATCCAAAGCTCTTCGCAAAGTTACAGAGACCAAAGCTCATTGCAAAGCAACAGAGCCAAAGCTCTTCGCAAAGCTACAGAGTCCAAAGCTCTTCGCAAAGTTACAGAGTCCAAAGCTCTTCGCAAAGCTACAAAGTCCAAAGCTCTTCGCAAAGTTACAGAGACCAAAGCTCTTCGCAAAGCTACAGAGTCCAAAGCTCTTCGCAAAGTTACAGAGTCCAAAGCTCTTCGCAAAGCAACAGAGCCAAAGCTCTTCCTAAAGCCACAGAGTCCAAAGCTCAGAGGCGAAGCCTCTGCCTAAATGACCCGCCTTTGCCTCCCCCCCATAATTTGTTTCTAACATTATTGACTAACCACACGCATTGATTTAGATCAATATCACTAATTCACTAATGGAAATTTTACTCATACTTGAGTGAAACACATCTGAGAGTAATAATACACACTAATTATCATTTATAACATGTTAATATATTAACGCACAGTGCCAAATTTACCCATATTTCAGATAGCTGTCAAATCTAAACGGCCCAGAGTATCAACTCCAAATTTGAAGACAATGTAGGGTATGACCATATGTTTGTTCCCCTAAAGTTTCAAATTTTTACTAAGTCCCCCTTTTGAGATGTGCGACCTTGAATATGTCAAAATCTGAGTTTTGCCCCTTTTGGTGATTTTTTTTCGGGGGGAAGGGGACCCAGTATCAAACGGATTTTTTGCATGTTTGTACCCACGGGCCTAGAGTATAGTTCACAAAAAGAATTGTTTTGATACCTGCACCCCCTTTTAAGTTATTCGGTTCCAAAAAGTTTAAAAAGAGCAATTGTCTAAACAAACTTTATGCCCTATGTTATGTCCTTTAGGGATACAATAGTGAAATTGTTGATACATATATCTAAAGAGCAATGTATTGTGAGTGTTTAAATATGCATATGGATGCTGTAGCTTGAAACCCCTTTGAATGGTAATAACAACCCCTAACATCAAAAACGTACAAGTTTACACTACGCAAACAGCTTATAATGCCCATATATGGAAAACGGAAAGCCCTAAAAATTTAAAAAGAAGTGATTTGGAAACTAGATATATGTAGGTATCCATGTGCAAAATATAAAAAAAATTAAAAATGTGTCAGCAACCACCTCTGGTTGATTTCTGATGGAATGACCCTTCTGTCAGTATATTTTTTTTATATTTTTTCTAGTCAATATTAAATTACGCTGATTGTTAAAATATCTAAACGCAATCATGTGGTGTAGGTTTAGTACGCATCTATCCAAACGTACCGTCTACAAGAACGGTCACGATGGTGAACGTTACCTTGTTATACTTCCAAAAACTATACATATACATACATACACATACATACATACATACATACATACATACATACATGTAAACGTAATAGCGTTGCTCAATTTTAATACACGATACTTACAACGGTAGCTGTGGTTAGAGTCCCTAGCGTTCGCAACGCTCCTCTTGAATTGTTAGGTAGAGTACGTCTCGCGTTTTGTCTCGCAATGCAGCTCGCTAAAACTCGAGGTTTTTATATCGTTAAAAACGTAAACTTTTACATTTCTCCGTTCTGTTGCCCTTTATTTTTGTTTATCCTTCGCCGTAGACTACCAATTTAAATTTTATGTCGAATCGAAGCGGTAAAGCCGACACAAGAACCGACCGTAATAAAAGCTGAAACTTTGTATTGGCCTAGGGGTGTTTTAATATTTATATTCGTTCCACGTACATACAGTCTTAATGAAAACAGACTCGTCGTTTTTGACGTCGTCCAAATTCGTTTTGTCGGCTCTACCTTTTCCGCAGACGATTGGGCAGCTAACTTTGGCTGTACTGTCCAGGAGACAGGAAGTGTGTGTGAAAATTATAAACGTCCAATCTGCCCTCCCTATTCTAGTAACAAATCTGAGCGTTATCGATATCAGTACCGGTATCTAGTATGTGTATGGATTTTTTTTTTTTTATCGGAGTATTATTTAGACGTACACCATAACACAGCTCTGTAATAACTGTTAACAATGAGGTAGCCACAGTTCGGAAGAGAAGGTTGTCGATTGAGAGCTTTTCTTTTTAGTGCAAACCGTCTCGATTGGATTTTCCGTGTTTCTATGATTCCAACTGCTTAAGTAAAATGTGCAACAAAGTTATTTAACCCTTTGTAATCCAAATATATTTCAAAGAAGTGGTTTTGTTTGCTTGTAAGAAGTGCATTTTTTGACTGAAAATATGGCCATCACCAAGAAAAATTTGAATGCAACATTTTCCCCTCAAAAATAATTTTATATATATAGTTTTTTTTTTTTTAAATGACATCTCAATGCAGAATTACTGATGTCGGGGCTCTCCCTACATAGGACCAAAAAGGGTTAAGTGGTGTTAGGCACACTCGTAATAATTTTGTTGACACTTATTTAGGGCCATGTTCAATTTTTCTTCTAAACTTATCAAAAGTATGAATGGTATTGGAAAAGTTTGTTGAGTGAAAATCTTGTTGACAAAATGTGGTTTGGACACAACAACTAACTATGTAGTTCCTTTCATTTTGTAAGTAACTTTAAAGGAACCAGTTCCTTTTTATGTAATAACTGTAACGTATTCATGTTACTTTTCAAGTTCCTTTTTAAGAAAATATTGAACACATATAATGCCCCGATTTTAATGCAAACCATTTTTTGTAACGGAATTAACTGTGTAGGTTGTCAAACACTATAACTAAAAAAAAAAACAGGTATTACATATTTACATATTTTTATGTCGCCCACCCATTCAAACCACACCATCAAATCTTCCCCTTCAAAAGTAAGTTAAAACTTAAAAGTAACATATTTATTTAAGTAACTATTCGGGTCCGTTTTTAACAAGTAACTTCAGTCTATCAGGTAACTTAGTTCTTTATCTTGTAACTAGTTTCTTTTTTTGGAGTAACTTACCCAGCAGTAACTTTATGATCAAGAGTATCCCCATAATTACAAACATATAATATCAATAGAGGACTCAAAACTAACATAGATAGCGCTGCTAAGCAACCTCCTTTCAGCGCCATTGATGAATAATAACAATAAAACAACAATGAAAATTGACAGCTAGACCACTCCTAACAGAAGTTTATTTTCTTGCCACCAGAATGCATCTTGTGTATTTTGAGTGGTCTACGGTTTTTCAATGGCTGCACTGGACCGCACTAACAATTAGAACAACAATATAATGACACACCAGTGCAGCTCATAGGAAAATAAAATACCATTATTCAAAATTCATTGTTTATGCACAACAATGCTTAAGCAGTTGGAAGAATAATATCAAAGATTACAAACTAGGGAAGATAGTTCATCCATATGGGAATTCGTCTGCGCGTGTCTGAGCGAAATTTTTTAAGCCCGACGTGTAGTTCGAATTCAAGAACTCGCTCTTCCAAAAGTTTAAAACTGAGCGGGAACCTCGTCATTGTCGTAAAAACTATCTAGGACATTTTATATGATTATCATCACTGTCCTCTAAATCTTTATGTAAATATAAATATAAATAAATAAACAACGACAATAAATATAAAATCAAGGTTGGTAGTGACGATCTTGTATGCATCAATGAACCTTGATAACACTTAAAAACTGAGTTTCAATTGTTGTGTATTGTTGTCATTGAAGATTTAGAAGACTGTGATGATACTCATACAAAGGGTTCTAGATAGTTTTTGAATGCCAGAACCTAGCTCAAATATATCCCGCCAGACGGCAACGAAGTTCAAACGTGCTGAGCTAGCGCTCCTTGCGGTGAGAATTCGAACTAGTGGCGAGACTTAGAAATTTTTGACAAAACTTGCGCAGATATTTTAACATGGCGATGAAACATCTTCCCCACTCAGTAATCTTTAATAATATCTAGTACAACATTTTTAAACTTTTACATTCGCCATGGCAGTTATTTTATTTGTTATCTACTCTCGAGTTGTATAGCCACACGATTACTTAGTGTTTTACAAATATTTACGCTAGTCTTCTGTTGTTAGGTGTATAAATAATTAAAAACCTAATTAACCGACTATTTTTGTTAGAACTATAATTGAAAATCAAGTTATTTAAGCATGTAGGCTAGTAGTCCATGTGAACAATTCGTCCATTTGAGAAGCACGTGTACGAACTGTCGGCGAAATACGTTACGCAAACTTTCCGCCTTTCTCGGAAGCGGTTTTCGCGCTCGGGTAACGTTTGACTCGGGAGATCCCGAGATCGTTTTTGGCGTTTTAAGCGTTCGTTGGACTGAAGCCGATCGGTTCGCGAGTACGGAAGAAAACTTCGCGCAATCCAGACGAAACGGCTATCCAATATCGTATACAGTAAACTTGCAGATGTCGTGTTTCGTTTTTATAAAAAATAATTTATAATGTATTGAAAAGCTATTTGAGCAAAGAAATGTAGGGCTAGTCTAACCCCCCCTCCATTTTGGTACGTAACTTGCTATGTCAAGTGAACCTTGTCCTTGTGAGAGTGTTATTAAGAAAACGTCTAAGATGGCCTAAACGTTAAGACGAAGACTGAGTTTGTATTTTGTCATGTAGAACAATGTTACCCTTTCATATCGATTGATGACTACGAGTTACGACTTTTCTTTTTAGTAGAAGTCTTCCAAGAATATACAGTATACCCATTTATAATTGTGATTTATAATTTCCTTGGTAAAGAAAATCTTCTTGTCAATTGTATAAATTATAACTATTAAGTATAATATTATGTACATTATTAATTATATTATTATTAATATTATATTATAAATAAATATTAACATAATCATTGTTTTGAGTTGTACAAATTTGTGCAGAATTTGATTATTTAAACTATGCATTATCCACTTTTATTCTGGTTGTCTGAAGAGAAATAAATAATTAAAAAATATGGCTGTTTTTTTTTATTATTTGTATTCCAATTGCATAGTTGATGTACTAGCCTCTGCGTAAGTATTTGCATACCGACCTGCGATCCTTATCTACGGCACCTTACAATCACACTAATTCCATGAAAATCAAAACATTGCTGGTGTTCTTACAAATCTTACAGGTCACTGGGTGTACAAACCACTGGATTGGGACATGCTAGCAGCTACAGGTCACTGTGTATAATATATTTAATTAATTAATTAATTAATTTATTTATTTATTTATCCTGTTCAGTTATGAAAACTGATTTACTTCAAATTTCAAGATACCCAAAAAACTCCAATTTGAATTAAAAAATGTTGAATTAAAAGAACATTAAAACTACGCACCATACCTAAATCTTCTGCTGGGACTCCATCAATAGTTTGAATTATACATAATTTTGAATGACCGAGTTTGAATTAACGAGGGACTACTGTATATAAAAAAAATCAAGAACAAGACAAAATAATTGAGAAATGAAATAAAATCAAATCAAGTGGAAATTATGCAACATATTAAATAAAAAAAATAAAACAGCAGAAAGTGGCGTTTGCACTTACTGTTTTGCAAACCGCACTTTGAAAACCATAGGAGGTTACGATAGCAACTCTCTTGAATCGAATAGAAGAAGACGACTGCTACCACCTGGATTCGACGGCGTCTTCCTCGGAGCAAAGTGCGAAGTGCACAAAGCTATTATGCATGCATACAATTCAAAACACATCCATCCATCCGACTGCGGTGCGTCTTCTACCTACCCATGTAAGTGGTAAATGTCTCGCTGAGCGCTATGGCGTGGCAGTAACGTCCTCGCTTAGCACGCCGCTAGAGGTTTGGTGTTTGAGACCCATCAGCCCCTCTTTTTTGATCCACCTTATTCACACATTTATAACAATATATTTTATGATATTTACAAACGACGTCTTATGTGGATGCATACACAGTCCTCATTTTCGTTTGAGCTGGGAACATTAAAAAATCAGTTTTTTCTTTTTTATTCTCTTTTTTATTTTATTTTTCTTCTTTTTTTAGTTATTAAAACTGATTTACATAGGAGAACAACAAATAGAACTATGCAAACAATTATTGATTTAATTAAATTAAAATTGATACAGTTAAAAGTATCAAATATGCAGAGCTCAGGGCTACAGGTAGGCCTATGGCTGAATATTACAACACATACCAACAACTTTTAACAAAATACCAACATAAAATTATGTTTGAAATGGTTGTGCTTACTTTCCTCCAGTAGTTTTAACGTCTCTGTCTAGGTTATCACTAATCGATTACACTCGGAGCTAACAATAAATAAATAATATGTAAGTGGAAAACAAAGACATAGCCTATGTGTTACTATCTGACTAGTTTATAAAGTTATATTCTGATGAAAACAAGTGATGTGCTTGATTGATCTAAAATCTAAATCGAGTCTGGTTTTACACAAACGGTTTGCACAGAGCTACAGTGTGGTCTACTCCTAAACAAACTTTCTTCACCGTTGCACCAACAGCTACTCGCAACGGAAAGAACTGATCGTTGACGTGCCCTAAACCGAGACACCCACTGCGGTTTTTACCCTACATGTAGAGGTCGCCAGTTTGGGTTACTGCAGCCAAATGCCCCAATCCCGTTGCCAAGGAGACCACTTTGGTATCGGGAGAAAACTCGTTACAGCCGAATAACGTCGCCGGTATTTGCGTCGGCGTAAGACTTTGGTCCACTTGCGGTCCCTTTCCTAAAATACCGTAACCCCAAACGAACACTTCCCCACTCTCTGTGAGGACGCTACAGAACGAGCCTCCGGCAGCAATGTCCTTTATTTTCCCGAGCTTCTCGCACTCTTTGAGGTGCACAGAAACGTTCACTTGTTGGTTGTCGCCCGCGGTGGGTAGCTGAGAATACTCCGAGTTGCCCCAGCCGAAAACGTCGCCTTTGTCGCTCAGCGCCAGTACGCAATCTGCCGCGCAAGAAAGTTTCATTATGTTTTCGCCCTGAATGTCGCCGATCACTCTTCCCGGTGTGGAAACGGAGTTGTAATGTCCGTGACCTGTCTGTCCGTCCGCACCCCAGCCACACGTAAAAACTTCGCCCTTTTCCGTCAGGAATGCTGTGGTCTTGACCGCACTCCACGCTTTTAATCGCGTCACCGTCCACGTTTGCGATGTTGTGAACGGTTTGACTTCCGGAATAATTTTCGTCTTCGATTACTTTCCTACCGCATTGTCCGTACGCGTTATTACCGAGAAGAAAGACTCCTTCGTTATTGGTTAATACGGCCAGATGAGCTCTTCCCGCAGCCAATGACGTAATCTTGATCGTATCGGGGCTAGCGAACGGCAATTCAACCGGCGAAGGGGTAAGGATTATTTCTAATGGATGCTCTCTTCTGAGAGCATGGTAGCCGATTTGGGAATCCGTATTAATACCACAACCAAACACTTTGTATTGATCTTTCGAATTGACGGCATACGCCGTGAAACCATAACCGCACGCAATGTCGGTAATCCTGTGCAGCTCGGCGAAGTGAAGCCTGGCCGGTCTGTGCTTGTAATGTTGAGTTCTACTGCCGTCTTTGCGATGATTGCCTAGAGCACCGTGTTCTGCAAGGCCCCAAACATACACTCTCCTATCCACTTGAGAGGCAATTGGAAATTGTACAACGGGCATTGACTACGTTTACCACGCGAGCTGAGCTCGAGCTCGTAAGTTCGAGCTGGACATTATACGAACTGAATTTGCCTGATAAACATCTAAGCTCGAACCCAACTCAGCTCGGTGAAGAAGCCGAGCCAGCACGCTCCGTGCGATCTCAAATTGCGTGATAAACACATGCGGACCGAACTGTGTACATACGTACGTTTAACAAGCGGTTAACCACGCCTTCTTTTTCAGCACGAACCAGACCTGTAGTATTTAGTACGATCTCAAAGTCCGTGGTAAACGAATACCGAGCTATTGAGCACGAGCTGGGCTCGCGTGGTAAACGTAGTCATTGACTCGGCTTTTTCAGGGTTGCGATATTTAGACTTATATTTCTGATCAAATGTCGGATTTGTCGTCGACAAAAAGCTTTTGGCAAATCTGCCAAACTGGAATTGAATTTCGTTGTTTTGTATTGGAGACTCTGGCACCGGAAAAACATTGTGTTCATCATATTGCTAACAAAGAATCAATCAATCAATCAATCAAAATAGCTTTTATTCGTTACTCTGTTTACATTTAATTACAATATCGTATCATAAACAATAAAGAAGATTTGAACCCAGCCTTTACACTTAAAACTCCAAAAATTCCTCAAATACTTGTTATGCTTACGGTATTGCCACTGTCTTATCGGTATATCTTGTTTTAATACACGAGACGAGTTTGATCAGCGAATTGCTTTTGACATAAACTGACATAACCTCAAAATGTGTTCTTCTTCATTCGACATCGTTCTTTGGACGGTCTCGAACTACCGACTTCGGCCAGCTAGTTTGAAGAATGGCTCACGTAGGTTTCACGGGAAATTAATTTTGGAGTCTTTGTTTCACTTTTTAATTACATCTGGTAGTTAACTATGGATTTAATATATTTTAGCTACTATATAACATACGCATAACATATTTTATTACATATTACCATATTACATACATATTACTCGATTCTCGATCTCTCACGTACCGTGAGAATAGCCACTCCCAAAATGGCTGACAGCAAAACCTATCTGTGAATTATCTAACTTTGTTATAAAATAAACATGTAAGTACTGTTTAAGTTCATGTTTCAGTAATGTTATTTAACACTTACGCAATTAGCAATCTAAATTCGTGTATTTGGTTACTTTAAGGTACCGTAACGATTTCGCTAAGCGGTTCCGGCCCCGGGAGTCCCTCATCCACTTGTTGCCATAGGCCTAGGCCTAATCAACACCGAGAATCATGGGGTAAGTAGATTGTGCTAACCCTATACATTGGTTGCCTTTTCTTGAAGGGTCCTAAATGCCCTCTTGAAATGCATTTTAGGGCGAAAAACCCCTGCCACACATGAATGATTTACCGAGAGCGCTCTCGGCATTGGTCTCCCGCATAATGTTAAAATCTACAGCTTTCCAGCCAGCCGCTATTTGGCTGTTTAGAGTCTTTGCCTATTTGGTAAGGTCTAGGCCTAGTGGCCTACCACCTGCTTTCTTGACCTAGGACCTAGCCTAGACATAAAGGTTTCAAACGCTCCGTGGACCTAAAGAGAAAATCAAATAGCTTACAGGTCTCAAACATGTTTATGGGACAATCCGAAACCTGGTTGAACACCTTCAGCGACTACAACTGGTTCGTAACCGATAGCGAATCTGCTGGGTATTCGAAACGTTATTTGACGTCATTCCTTACTGCCAGTTATAAACGCCGGACCATTTCGTTCTGGCACATACTAGGTATTATACTCTACCAAGTTAGCGCTTTCAAAATGAGAGCATAGACCATATTGGCTACCTGGGTATAGGGCAATAATATCAATATTAGTGAGGACAAAGAAGTAACTGTTATGTATTCAAAAGCCCGCCCATTTCTGAGAGTTTAGTTTAGCAAGCGGTGCAGCGCTGTGAGCGCGCCCAGTGAGCGCGGCGGTCGCAGAGGACACGCCTGCGCAGGTCGGCCTTAACCTCCAAGCTGTGTTGCTGGACCACGCCGGACTAGACATTTATCGTATAAGATCTTAGCTAGTATTTTGTATTGTCTTGTATCGGAATGTATCAATAAACCTGATATTTAACATCTGGCGACGAGGATTCAAACCATATGTCCGCTAACGACATTCCCTCGTCGGGAGGGAGTTACGGGAAGCTGGAGGAATTCCAGGTAGGCCTAGGCCTAGGTAGTGGCTCGAGTTGGACCTCCTATCGAGAGCGGCTCCAATTTTATTTCGAGGCCAACAATGTGCCCGCCGACAGACGAAAGGCGATTTTTTTATCTACATGTGGGGCACATACCTATAATGTGGCGCGGTCACTGGCTCGACCCGCCACGTTGACAGACCTCACCTATGAACAAGTGATGGGTACTTTAGACTCGCATTTCACACCAGCGCCAAGCGAAATTGTGCAGCGATTTAAATTCATGAAGCGCGACCAGCGCCAGGGGGAGACCATGGCAGCTTACCTAGCAGAATTGCGTCTTTTAAGCGAGCACTGCAATTTCCACGAGCTAGATACAATGTTACGAGATCGTCTGGTCTGCGGAGTCCTAGACTCAACCCTCCAACAACGCTTACTCTCGAAGAAGTCCCTTACTTTTAAGGAAGCGGAGGAGATGGCCCTTGCAGATGAAGCGGCGCGTTGTAACGTTGAGATCCTTCGTGCAGCTCCTCAAGAGACGTCTAACGTAGCCTTTATCGATAAATCTCGGCCACACTCAGGTGGGCAACACCCCAAGCCAGGGCAAAATACACCCAAGACAGCAGAATGTTTTCGATGCGAGGGCACACACCGTTCATCTAACTGCAGATTTGCGAAAACAAGGTGTCGGTTCTGTGGCAAGATCGGGCATATTGAGCGAGCATGTCTCTCCCGGAAAAGAGGAGACACCAGCAAACTGCAGTGGGGTCAAGGCAGTGGTAGTGGTACCCACAACGTGGAAGAGGTTTTGGACCCTGGGCTCGAGGAGGGTGGGGCCGACAAGCCAGCACCAGGTCCTGCCCTGCCATCTTCCGATCTAGGCCTACCAATGTACGGGATGTATAACACGACAAGTAGGCCTACTGCGGTTCCCCCGGCAACAGTGAACTTGAAGCTCAATAACACAGATGTAAGGATGGAGGTGGACTCGGGGGCTGGACACTCAATCATGGGACTATCTACTTTTCTGGAATTATGGCCACATCAGCCGGCTTTGCATCGGGCCGAACTCGGTCTTCGAACTTGGACTAAGGAGTCTTTACACGTCAAGGGCGTTTTAGATGTTGAAGTGGAATTTCAGAACAAAACGGCTACACTGCCTTTGTTGGTATTGGATGGCAACGGTCCTCCATTGCTGGGCCGAAATTGGTTTGCTGCGTTGGGGATTACGATCGAAGGTATTTATAATCTTGAACATGTTAATTTGGGCCTAGCTGCAGACATATTAAGAAAGCATGCCTCGTTATTTCAAAATAGCGACTTAAGTTCTTATGTGGGGCCAGCTGTGTCATTATCAATCGACGCACACAGCATTCCAAAGTTTTACAAAGCTCGACAGGTGCCGTTTGCCCTTCGAGAGAAAGTGAATGCGGAGTTAGATCGCTTAATAGCACTAGGGGTGTACACCCCAGTTCCCTATTCAAAATGGGCCAGTCCAGTTGTACCCGTAGTTAAGAAGGATGGGTCAGTAAGGCTTTGTGGTGACTACAAGGGAACAGTAAATACAGTGCTGCGACCCGATACATTTCCCTTACCCACAATTTCGGAGCTCTTGGCTGCAGTGAGTGGAGGTGTTTTGTTTACCAAACTGGATCTTGTGCAGGCGTACACCCAGGTGAGGGTCGACGAGTCGTCTGCTGAATTGCTTACCATAAACACATCCAGAGGGTTACTGCGAGTAAACCGACTTCCATTTGGCGTTGCATCGGCCCCTGGTATATTTCAACGGTTGATGGCATCTTTATTGGGGGATCTACCCCGCGTGTTGGTTCTTCTGGACGATATCCTTATCACTGGCGAGACGGTACAGGAGCACTGGGAGACTGTTGATATTGTACTTAAGAGACTAGGAGAAGTGGGCCTTCAATTACAAAAAGGTAAATGCATGTTTGCTGTTCCAGCGGTTACATTTCTGGGGCATAGAATCGACAAGAATGGTATCCGTCCCACGGAAGAAAAGGTGCAAGCCATTCATAAAACCCCCGAACCCCAAGACAAAAAACAGCTCCAAGCCTTTCTGGGGCTTCTGAATTTTTATGATCGTTTCCTGGACAAAAAGGCAACGTTTTTAGAACCACTATACAGGCTCCTAGACAAAAGTGCCCCATGGGTCTGGCAAGCTAAACATTCACAAGCATTTAAAGAGGCAAAAAAACGCCTGCACTCTGAGACTGTACTGGTGCACTATGACCCGAATAAGCCAATAGTGTTACGTTGTGACGCCTCCCCATATGGGCTGGGCGCTATCTTAGCTCATGTCCTGGATGACGGACGGGAATACCCTGTGGCCTACGGTAGCCGTACTTTACAGCCTCGGGAAAGAAATTTTGCCCAATTGGATAAGGAAGCATGTGCAATTATGTTTGGGGTTACGAAGTTCCATCAATACTTAGCTGGCCGGGCTTTCAGAATAATAACGGACCATAAGCCGTTGTTAGGTCTCCTGCACCCGGGAAAACAAGTTCCACCAATGATTTCTCCACGGTTGTTACGCTGGAGCCTCCAGCTTGCGTCGTACAATTACGTGCTGGAACACCAACCTGGAAAATACCTCTGTGCTCCGGATGCTTTAAGTCGTCTTCCTGTTCCAGTCTCGGGAGATGCCCCAGTGCCAGCTGACGTCCTGTTGTTCGCCTCAGACATTTGTATGATATCATCTTCCCTTAATAGTCCGGTTTCCGCATCGGACATTGCACATGAAACGGGCAAAGATCCGATTCTTTCTAAAGTCCAACATTGGCTGCTCCATGGGTGGCCCCAAGGTCCGATAGGGAAAGAGTTTGAACCTTTCCGGTCTCGGCGGCTTGAGTTATCGATCACTAAACACTGCATCATTTGGGGAAACCGAGTCGTGATTCCACCTAAGTTTCAAAAGCAGCTCCTTATGCACTTGCACGACACGCACCATGGCATAGTCCGTATGAAGGCAGTTGCGAGAAGCTATTTGTGGTGGCCTAGACTGGATGCAGATATTGAGTTTATGGTAGCCACTTGCGAAAATTGTCAAACGAACCGTCATAATCCCCCCAAAACTAAGGGAAGCGAATGGCCAAGGCCGGTTAATGTATGGTCACGCTTACACATGGACTTCGCGGGGCCGTTTAAAGATAAGCTTTTCCTCGTGGTGATTGACGCATTCACTAAGTGGCCGGAGGTGCGGGTGGTTCCATCTATGTCTTCTCAGGTAGTGATTTCCCATTTAAGGGACATGTTTGCAACCCATGGGTTACCAGATGTCTTGGTATCTGACAACGATACTGCATTTAAGTCTCAGGAAATCTGCTCTTTCTTGCAAGCAAATGGCATTCGACGTATTCACTCTCCCCCATACCATCCTCCCTCAAACGGCGCAGCGGAGAGGGAGGTCCAAGTTATTAAGTCTGCTCTCAAGAAGATGGTAACGGTTTCGTCCCAGCTCCCCACAGACCTCTCACGTCTTCTGTTTTCGTTGCGTAATACACCGTGTGCAGCTACAGGAGCTTCCCCTGCTGAAATGTTGATGCACAGACGCCTCAAAACATGTTTTGATCGACTGCATCCAGATAACATTCCGCCGGAACCTCGAGCAAAGGTTTTACATCCGAGACAGTTCACTGAAGGTGATAAAGTGTTCATGCGGTGGTACCAAGGGCCCTCAAAATGGCGTCCAGCGATAGTCTTGCGTCGGTCGGGGGAGTTGACATATGATGTCCAAACATCTGATAATATCACACACTTCCGACACGTCGACCAGTTGATTAAACGAGTGACACAACAGATGGAGGTGCCATCCACACCCGAGGTCGACGTCAACCACCCAAGGGTATCCGCCGTGGCTCCCCAATCTGAGGCAGAGCATCACCCGGACACAACAAACATCTCACCGACTGCCGCTGCCAGCCCTCACTTAGATCGCAGCAGCCTACAACCCAGGCGACTCCCAGTCGCCTCCAGTGATCCAGTTAATCGAGAGCTGCCAGGAGCGAGACCACCAAGCCCCCAGGACAACACGGTGGAACAGCGGGCATTGGACCTGGAGCCACGTAGGTCGGAGAGGAAGACGAAAATCCCAGATCGATACCATGACTTTGTTTTGTGCCAGGTTTAAACATTTAGAATCTTCAAGTAATATTATATAATGTTTTATGTTATTATTATTATGTGCTTAATTTGTATGGTATGCCTTAGTTAGGCCCTAGTAGGCTTAGTTAACTACATTATTGTTTTCTCTTAAAATGGGAGGGATGTTATGTATTCAAAAGCCCGCCCATTTCTGAGAGTTTAGTTTAGCAAGCGGTGCAGCGCTGTGAGCGCGCCCAGTGAGCGCGGCGGTCGCAGAGGACACGCCTGCGCAGGTCGGCCTTAACCTCCAAGCTGTGTTGCTGGACCACGCCGGACTAGACATTTATCGTATAAGATCTTAGCTAGTATTTTGTATTGTCTTGTATCGGAATGTATCAATAAACCTGATATTTAACAGTAACGTGTAAGCGAAGAGCTCCTAATATGACGGTAGGCCTACGGTTTGTATTTTAATTTATTTCTATGTATGTTGTTTCAGATTCAACTGTGATTGCATGCAGGCTTGGGTCACGTTGACCCATCCTCAAGATTGTAAAGTATATTGTGGTCAATGGTGGGCCAGATTAACAGTTCGGTTGTGGCTTGCGAAGGACATATATTAAAAAAGTGCTTAAACAGTTGTTACTTCAGAATAATTACTGTACCGATAAGTTACATAGGTCTAATTCAGTATTATTAAAAGTAGTATTAGTAGTAGTAGTATTATTTAATAATGTGGGTAGGCCTACTACTTACTAGTAAAATACTACTAATAGCTACATGGGACTACATTTAGTAGTCTATAACACTTGGCATTTACCATCAAGATTCATAAACAATCTTATTCAGTATAACATTACAAGAAAACTTTATACCTAAGTGTTAATACTTTTGAATTAATCGGATTGATTATTCTGTTCTTGGCATATTGAATGATTGATCGTGTTTAAATGTATTCTGTAAATTGGCTAGAAAGTGCATTTGATTGTTTGCTAGGTTGTGCATATGGCTACCTGTATGTAGCCTAGTGTTTGATGTTATTTAGATATGGAATTTCATAAGCGGCCTCTGCCTATTATAATAGACTTTGGTCTTGCAATTACATTGTAAAACTAATTAATGTCAAAAACAGTCATGTAATTGAAGTAAGTATTGTTTATAAATGATTCAATCATTTAGAAATGTATGAATTGTACATATTGGTATGTTCAGTATAGAGAATCATAATTGATATATGTTGATATGTTCTTCTGAAGAATGTTTTCATAACTGTCAAGAGTCGAGTCTGAATAGTAAGTTTTGTGTAATATTAATATACTATAAAGTGTCTTTGATCTACACAGTATTATATAATCCATACTTTTGCAGACCTGCTAAAGAACGTTTGAATTTTTTGATACTTGTCTAATCTGAACAGTGGTGTGCTCACTTCTTACATATTTATATATATATTGATTGTCTTATCAAAAGTGACACCGATTTCAGAGATGGGAATAGTTCCAAATGACATTTGACGAAAATAAGGAATTAAATTCAACAGTGCTTATGTTGTTAATAATTATATGATGACCTACTTTTTAACATATTATGTTTATAATCAAGTAATTATCGATCTAAAAAAAAAAATTTACATGAAGATTTTACTCCTATCTGGAGTGAACGAACAGTGGCAACTTCAAATTGACTTTTACAAAAATGTGTTCATGATTGTCTTTATAGTTGATTTCACGTGCTTTAAAAAGTGTTGTGTTTTTATTATGATTTGCTTTTTATTTGACAAGAGAAGACTGATCATGTAAAGTGAATCTTCAATTACATGACAATGACTTGAAAAACTTGAAGATAATATTTTCAAAATGAGATACATTGAAGAAAAGTGATTGCTTCTATATAATGATGTACCGTACTGATTTGCTTGCTTGTCATACTGTTTAACTGATTGCTTGTTGCTACTGTACACTACTGTACTGATAACTGTACTTGCTTGTCATGTTGTGTAACTGTATTGCTTGTAACATGTCCATACCTGTTTGTGTTTGCTTCTTCCTCAGCAAAAGCAGATCCACCCCTCGCTTGTCTACGAACATCTTGCGAGCCCAAGTTATTCTTGGTGAGTGGAATCATTTGCTTTATGTTGTTTGATGAATCTTATCTTTTGGTTACCCATACAAAAGTCCATAGGCTCTTAAAGCTTCTCAAATGCCCACTTTCGAACCCTTATACTTAGTAAAAAGTTTATTTTCATTCCTCTTCCTAATATGGGTTTTTTGTCTTGTCCATACACTTTTTAATAGCATTTAGTTTCATCAACTCTTTATTTGGTGCAGATATTTTTCCAATAAGTCTTCGTCTGTCGAAGTTCGAACTTTATGCCTGTACGCCATATTCTTGCCGTGTTTTATCTTGGGCCGAGGTTACTACGTTCAGTATTAAATTAATTAGTCAAACCGATCTTAATCTCCCTGATTCATGTATTTTATAAAACATGTTTTAACAGTTGGCATCACTGAATGCAGTCGGGCAATGTTTCTCATGCCAACCTTGAACTTTTATTGTTGCAGGAGGCTGCGCAGTCAAGGTTAACGGAAGGAGTCTACGTGGGAGAATGTGTGAGTGAAACAAAACAACCTTGAGTAATAGAAGGGTTTAACCCTTACAGATCACAGAAACAGATCTCATTGCTAATTCCAACGCGCATCAAGCAGTGAATTAAGAATAGCTTCTCACTCCGAGTCTAGGTTTCTTGATTTGTGTCGAGGTATTGTACGTGCATGAGGGTTGTGTATGCTTATAAATACCCTTGCCAGTTCACAGGACAGGTCACAAGAGAGTTGTTCTAGGATTCAAGTAGACTTTTGTAAGAACATTTATAATTAAGTGTCCAGCAAGTTTAGTGTTTTTTGACTTTGCAATTTGACTCTAATCAGTTTACATGTAAACACTTTAAACAGTAACTTTACAGCAACAAAGTACATAACAAATTGTATAAATTCTCCCACTGAAAATCAGTTCTTATAACTGAGTGGTTAGACTATAAATACAAATGTATTTAGTACTTATTTGTTTTTTATTTCGATCGGGTTGGTAAATGAAAGACGATAGATTGATTCAACTTGGCTCTGAGCGGTGCCACTGAATTGCCACTGGTGCCACTGCAAATTAGTGATTGTGATTGATCATCTCATCAGCTAAAATGTTAATTTTCTGTTCAGTTGTTAGCTAGGTATAAAACCTAGGGGTTTCATATTTTAAATGATCTTGCAACATATGCAGTCTTCTTAGCTTTGGCAACCCAGCATGGCATAGCATGGGTAATTCATACTAACTCTTATGCACACACTTATGGTAATTCACACTATGATAATACGGTGCAACTCTGGCAACGTTGGAGCTAGCAATGATTCGTGGCGTGACGCGTCAAGCTCAACGACTCATTCTCGCTTTGTTCCTACCTACCCTCCCGTGTCGCAATGCTCACAGTAATGTTCACTGTTCAGTAGCAATGTCTTTAGAGACTTGATTTTACTATGAGATACCTTCATTTCGTACGTTAACTCGTTCTTTCAGTGTCTTGATTCATTGATACAATATAGTGTTTGTCAAGAAAATAACAATCAAAATAAGGAATAGCAGGAAAGTAATCATGCTAATTATTGAGTTTGATAGTAGATAGCAATGGGCTAGGTTAGTTGAGATGGAGAAGAAGCCACTAGTGGGGAAAAACAGATACGAGTGCTCAAAACATACTCTTGCGTGTGATGATGACCATCGGCTAGCGTTACTTGAAAGTTTTACCTCGATCCACGACACGTTTTGTCGTTCTAAGTCTTTCAAACTGAAATGTTCATTTAGTCTCCGTGATTAATATATTAATTAAATATGCAGGTCATCATCAGCAGGAGAAAAGTTTGTTCAGTTTTTTTCAATTCCAATGCTTGCATTTATTTTTATTTTGACTATTTTCAATGGTATCGTGTACTCTTGTCTGTTTTTTATCGCCGTAACTCGTGACCTCGTCTCCAGCTCGAATAAAACCCTAACATTCAACCAAGTTTAAACGTTTAAATTTGCCAACTATGCTTTCATGCATGCACACATTATGCTTTCCTTGGAGCATCCTTTGTGCTTCGATTGTGAGCAAGTGTTGATTCTTAATGTTGATAATAATTATTATTATTAATATTTAACAATGTGATAATAAATACATTACAATCTAAATATTACATAATAATAATATTATTAATTAACACTCACAGACTAAGCGTTAATATTTCAACGTTTAAACGCTCCCTCCTCCGTGTAGTGAATTGGGTAACCCAGCCCATGTTAGGAATCCTCTCCGATGTCAGCGTTAATGAGCTCGTTGAGTGTAAACACGCGTCGGCCACGTTGTCTTAGTGACGATCTGTGGGTGGTGAGGTCGTGCGTTGAAGCGCTTGCGTACGGCTGTAATGAATTCAATGAAATGTTATTGTAATGTTTACGCTACCACTACCCACCACCACTTGTAACCTGTGTGTTTTGCCAGCGGTATGTAATTTAGACATTCTTGGTAAAGCGGCACATTATTACGATATAAATTCTTTGGATTGATAGATTATTACATCCTACATAGGTAGAGATACGTTTTTTTAGGTTTTAGATGCTGAATTGGTGACATGTATTTTTGCAAATGCTAAAAAATGCTCATTTTACAAACAAAAAAGTGTTCCCATTCTTATTGAGATTTAGTTCACACGTTTTAAACCACGAAATAGTTGCAAATGAATTGATTTTAAATACCTGCACATGTTTCTAGTTTCTATTAGAAGTGCAAGAAACCCCCTCATAATTTAAGCTTTTGACAAAAATAAGTAATAATCTTCAACTCAGTTCCAACTGTTGGGTTGAGTGGTGGTTTTCCACCGTTATCTAGGGCATGAAACTAGTAGATACTGAGCTTGCCAGACTCAGCATTACTTTCTGTTGCCTCTCCACCAATTAATTCCACTCTTTTCTGTCTACCCACAGTTGTCCCACCCACGATTTATCTTGTTTCTTTCAACATCTATAATTAATCCTCCCCATTTCTCTCTCGCCCTTTCTTCTTTTCTTTTCCTCACTGCTGCTACTTCAAAGTCTCATTTTATTATCTTGTCTATGTTCATCCCATCATAGAGGTTCCTTTCCTAGTTTAAACCTCAAACTCTCTAATCCTGTTTCTTTTCCCACTACTACACTACCGTACTTCTTATCTTTGTAACACCCTTGACACGTGTTGAGAACTTCATTTCCCCAGTTGAGGTTTTGATCAATGTTTTGATGAAAATAGATGTTAGGAAATGTTAAATTAAGAGAAAATTAATACGTAATTATACATATCTACAAAACGTATCTCTACATATAGAGTATATGCTTACCTACTTGCAGTTACAACTCTATTCATACAGTGTATACAACGTAAACGTAATTCTTCTACCGAAATTGCTTGAATGGTGTGTGGCTTGAATGTCTTAATTGTGTACCGCTGGCTATTTGTGTACAGTTATGAGCATAAGTAAATGTGACTGTGAGCTTCATTAAATTCATACTAGTCGTGAGAGAGTTGTGCATAACTATGTTGAAGGGACATCTCCATCATTTGCATACTTAGCATACTTGCTAGCGTCGACGCCGTTTCTTGTCAAAACTTTTTTCTTTTTTTTGTGATGACAAGAATAGACCAAATTTATAATAGTAATAATAATACTTAGCATAGCAAGTAGGAACACTGCCGGTAGTGTTTGCGTTTCCTTTTCATCTGTAGTGAATAGTACGGGATTAGCGTTTGACAACTCCGCTGTTAACGTTTTAATTTTTCGACCCTTGCGTCTATTCTTATATTAATCTAATCATACAGTTTACATAGTTTCAAATGTTTAATAAATGAAATTTACTTCATATATTTTGATAACACAGGGCTGGAGCCACTTGAATATATTCAATTCGATTAATTCTTATTGTAATTGTAAGTCCAAATATAGACGGATTTTGGAACTGATGGTCTCTTTGGATTCAAAAAGTACCCAAGAATATGATCTGATGATAAAAACTCTGAAAATTGCAAAAAAAAAACTTTGCGCCATTTGTCAACTAAGGGTATAGTCTTCATAAATTTTCAAAATTTGAAGGGAACTCAAATTGTCCGATACTTTGCCAAATGAAAGACAACATCCATAAGATGCTTAATAAGTGAAATTTATTTCATATACGTATTTTGATAACACAGGGCTGGAGCCACAATAATATATTCAATTCGA
The DNA here is from genome assembly GCA_945910005.1 of Isoperla grammatica. Lineage (NCBI taxonomy): Eukaryota > Metazoa > Arthropoda > Insecta > Plecoptera > Perlodidae > Isoperla > Isoperla grammatica. The sequence goes on from OX246747.1 coordinate 29,720,688, forward strand.
TTAATTCTTATTGTAATTGTAAGTCCAAATATAGACGGATTTTGGAACTGATGGTCTTTTTGGATTCAAAAAGTACCCAAGAATATGATCTGATGATAGAAACTCTGCAAATTGCAAAAAAAAAACTTTGCGGCATTTGTCAACTAAGGAAGGGTAGGCCTATAGCCTTCATAAATTTTCAAAATTTGAAGGGAACTCAAATTGTCCGATACTTAGCCAAATGAAAGACAACATCCATAAGATGCTTAATAAGTGAAATTTATTTCATATTTTTTGATAACACAGGGCTGGAGAGTGGAGCCACATCAATTCGATTCATTCTTATTGTAATTGTAAGTCCAAATATAGACGGATTTTGGAACTGATGGTCTCTTTGGATTCAAAAAGTACCCAAGAATATGATCTGATGATAAAAACTCTGAAAATTGCAAAAAAAAAAAAACTGCGCCATTTGTATAGTCTTCATAAATTTTCAAAATTTGAAGGGAATTCAAATTGTCCGATACTTTGCCAAATGAAAGACAACATCCATAAGATGCTTAATAAGTGAAATTTATTTCATATATGTTAATAACACAGGGCTGGAGCCACTTTAATATATTCAATTCGATTCATTCTTATTGTAATTGTAAGTCCAAATATAGACCGATTTTGGAACTGATGGTCTCTTTGGATTCAAAAAGTACCCAAGAATATGATCTGATGATAAAAACTCTGAAAATTGCAAAAAAAAAAAAACTGCGCCATTTGTATAGTCTTCATAAATTTTCAAAATTTGAAGGGAATTCAAATTGTCCGATACTTTGCCAAATGAAAGACAACATCCATAAGATGCTTAATAAGTGAAATTTATTTCATATATGTTAATAACACAGGGCTGGAGCCACTTTAATATATTCAATTCGATTCATTCTTATTGTAATTGTAAGTCCAAATATAGACCGATTTTGGAACTGATGGTCTCTTTGGATTCAAAAAGTACCCAAGAATATGATCTGATGATAAAAACTCTGAAAATTGCAAAAAAAAAACTTTGCGCCATTTGTATAGTCTTCATAAATTTTCAAAATTTGAAGGGAACTCAAATTGTCCAATACTTTGCCAAATGAAAGACAACATCCATAAGAGTTGACTGGCACGAATGCTAAATCAAATCGTTTGCAGGGAAAAAATAGGAACACAGTTACGGCCGAGATGCAAATGATGGAGTGTCGTCTTTACCTTTCAATTGTCCGCGTTGTTTTACTTATGCTCATAACTGTACTTACTTGTTGCAGGAAGTTTTGGCAAACCAATCGCTCTGTAGACGGGACTGATGACTGTGTGAACCCTAAGGGATCGAACGCAAGAAAGACAGAGTGAAGTGGTGGCTGACACTTAGGCCGCCTCTTCACTCTAGCTTTGCTGCCTTCGATCCTTGTTCTCGGCAGCCATGAGTCTCGTCCGGCGTTGGACAGTATAGTCCGAGTGGCATGCCAAAGTTTCGCGCTAAACCTGGTCGCACGATTTCTTCACTGTGAAAAAATGGCTATCTCCAACAGGCTCTTTCAAAAATTTTCAAAAAGGAACCAGGGTTTGGACTTAGTTTATTTTTTTTCATTAAAAAGACTTAGTTATTTTTAAATACTTATATATTTTATTTATTTCGTTCTATTGTACAATGTTTATTACATATTATATATATGTTTACATTATTATATGTTATTTCATAAATCGTGTATTAATTATTACCAAATAAACATGATTACAAAATATATATATATGAGTTACAAATTATTGATTAGTAATTATAACCAATGAAAACTTTAACAATAAATGAAACAAGCAAAAATAAAGAAAGCAAAGAATGATTACTAAAGGAAAGAATGAAGCAAGCAAAGAAATAATTGAAGCAAGCAAAGAAATAAATGAAGCTAGCAAAGAATGAAATGAAGCAAGCAAAGAATGAAATGAAGCAAGCAAAGAATGAAATGAAGCAAGCAAAGAATGAAATGAAGCAAGCAAAGAATGAAATGAAGCAAGCAAAGAATGAAATGAAGCAAGCAAAGAATGAAATGAAGCAAGCAAAGAATGAAATGAAGCAAGCAAAGAATGAAATGAAGCAAGCAAAGAATGAAATGAAGCAAGCATGAGTAATGTGAGAAGAGAGCACAAGTGAATGGGACCTGTGAACAGTGATGGGAGCGCTCGCACTAGAGTGTTGCATGCTGGCTGCGGCATGGAGAGGGGTTACATGGCAACAAAACAAGTCTCATGTCCATCCAGCCCACCTCCACACCGCCTCCCATCATTGTTCATAGCAAGATGATGTTGGTGATGATGATGACGAGAGAGAGAAGAAAGAAAGATAGCAAGAGATGTGCAAAAATGGTGCCAACAAAATTCGCGTTTTTTTTTTGTTACTCTAATCCATCCATATTCAATTGCACACGAATCACCTGACTTGCGGTTCAGAGGATCGATTTCAGTCCGTGAATTTTCGCGATATTATAGTTGAACCCGCTAACTAGCGACAAAATTAGCGATTGTATCTTAAAACGCGATTTAGCATGCAAAATTCTAAACTCACTCTAAAATTAGATGACTTTTTTGATGAATTTGAGCTCAAAATGAAAACCGATTGTTACTTTTATACGCTTGTCAGTTGTTTTCCTTTTAAATCGATCAACATCGGACGCAAATCATTCTGAAGTTTGTGAAATCGATCGTTAGGAACGTGCAAAATGACATTTAAAGCTATGCTTGTCAATATCATAAAGCACTAGTGATGGGAATACTTGTTTAAAATCCTAAATGATTATCCTGGTTTTAAAACGACGTTTGAACGTAAATACGCTGCCCCCCCCCCCCCCCCCCCCCCCCCGATAGTTTTTGTTTTGTTTTTTATTTGGAATTATACCTTCAAAGGGGGTATACCACGCATAGTGATTGTTGACGGTGACAAGCAAAGAAAGTCAGTGGCTACACAACAATGCTGTGAGTTTGAGCCAACTTGAGAAATTGAATAAACCGCCATAATTGATATTGTGATTTTCTGCTTAACGACAAAGGAAATTCGACTAGGTTTATTTTTTGTTCGAAGCTCTAAACGTTTCAACTCTACCGTCACGTTTTAACAACCCTTCCCCATCATTCACCCCTTCGTTTTTTACTCTTACAGAAGCAAATTTTGTGGCTTTTTTTAAATATCAAGAAACGGAAAATCGCGATTTTCTGTTTTTAAGGCTATTCCAGCAACTGTGACGTGGACTAACAATCTGCTTTTTACGGTTGTAAGTTGTAACTGTTCATATGATTCTCGGCGTACAAAAGTAAATGTAAAAAATAATACTGTAATTGCCATTCGCACGTACCGGGGTGTTAAAGAAGTCAAATTTCATTCAAGAGTTTAAATAAAACCAGCACATGTGTGTGTTCATGTTTTCACAATACCTGGCAGAACATGTTATTATGTTAGATCAACCTGATAGTTTCATAATTTTTTAATTTAGTGGTCCAAAGTTAAAAATTGTTGCTGTACTGCTGTTTTTGCACCTAATTTAGTGTGTACTGTAATCGCTCTAATAGATTTAAAAAGAAGTGCTATGTATTGCAATAATAAAGTAACATGTAATTGGTTGAAGATTCTACAGTTTAATGGAGGATGAAAGTTCAGAATCATGTTGCTGGTTCCCGAGAAACTCTCGAATAAAAACACGCACGCGAATAGTAGAGCTAGCGGCTCGCGCGTCCGGCTAATGACTAACGCTCCGATGTTCAGGTATTTTAGTTAAGCATTTAATTAACCCATTCAGACATCATTTTTTCCCCTTTGAGAAATTTAAATTCTGCAGATATAATCAAACAAGCAATTTAAAGAGAAAAAAAGTTACACAATTTTGGCAAATTTTGGTTTTGGAATAAATCCCAAATTATAAAATTGTATTGAATTTTTTTTTTAAATCAATCTTCAAAAAGTATTTTTATCTCAATTTTTGGGCATTTTGCAGTGTTCAAACTTGCAATAAAATGTTTCACTTCAAATGTGTTACATGGAAATGGCCCTTCATATTTTTGACACCCCTGTAAAGTCTACCATGGGCAGAACTTGTGGAAGTGTCTGAATGGGTTAGTTAAGTTAAATAAGGTTGGAATTCATAGTCGGCCCCTACACCTAGGGGCACCCATTGTTGCTATGGATTTGTTTTGTTTATGGAAAATAACATGGAAACAACTGTTACCTTGGTAACAATGGGCGCCCCTAGGTGTAGGGGCCGACTATGAATTCCAATAGTTGATAAGTCGTCTACAGCAGCGCGTTAAAATGTGAAAACTTGTCCCTACTGGCGGTGGAACGACCATTTCTAAGCCGTGAAAGTTAATTCTCTAAAACACCATTTTTGCACATCTCTAAAATCAGTGGACATAGAACCATTGCTCCGTTGCTCCTTCGCTGGCGCTCCGTGAAGGTCTGGTTGGGGCTCTAGTCGACTTGACGCAGTGCAGCTGCAGTTGACTTGACGTGTTGAAGCTGCAGTTGACTAGGTGCGTTGTATAGCTGCAGTCGACTTGGTGTGTTGAAGCTGCTGTCGACTAGGTGCGTTGTATAGCTGCAGTCGACTTAGTATGTTCCCATCTGCGGCAACACAAACAATTGGGAACAAGTTAGCATTTACATCTTTGTTCGTAAGAGTTTTAAACAAAATAAACCATAAACAATAGTCTTGTTTGGTGATTTTTAACCTAAATTATTTAGGTACTGGTATTAATGTTTTCATGGTTTAAAAAATACTAACACCATAAAACTCATTTTATCAAACGAAAGGTGGTGAAAAATGAAACCATTTTCTACTAGTATATCTCTACTATATCTGTACGTATCCATCTACTGACAGCCTACTGGAATGGTCAATCAGCAGTTCAGCACTGTCTTCAAAATTTAGATTTTTAGTTTAAACGACACAAGGAGAGAACTGGGAGCAAGTAGAGGAAGTATGATTGTGGGAGGATAGGAAGAGGTGGAAAAATTTGGTTGTGAAGCCCAAGCTGACCCTGCCAGAAGCAGGAAACTACGATGGGTAATGATGATGATGAATTTTGAACAATGTTTTTCATCCATTGAAATAATGATATTAGATTATGAACTTGAAATTTTAATATAACCTACGAAATTAATTCAGGATTGAAAGGGAAGACTGTGAAATGACTAGGCATGAAGACTGTGACATGACTATGAATGAAAACTGACATGACTAGGCATGAAAACTGTGACATGACTAGGCATGAAGACTGTGACATGACTAGGCATGAAAACTGTGACATGACTAGGCATGAAGACTGTGGCATGACTATGAATGAAAACTGACATGACTAGGCATGAAGACTGTGACATGACTAGGCATGAAGACTACGTGACATGGACTAGACATGAAAACTGCAGAGTTGGGGACGCTACTTTTAAAAAGTAGCATGCTCTCGCTACAGCTACTTCCTTAAAAAAAGTAGCTTCGCTACTTTTTCGCTACTCTTTTTAAAATGTAGCGACGCTTTATATCCGCTACACAAAAAATGTAGCGCGCTTTTTTTCCGCTACATGCGTTATTTACATCTTTTTACAAAAAGTTTCAAGGGTTTCCCCGTGATACTTACTGGTATAAATCTGTCGCTGCTCCGCTGAGTGTGCTGGGATTGTATGAGCTGCGGTTGTGGGCGGGGGAGGGGGTTTAGGTTAGGGGGAGTGGCTGTCACACTTCCCAATCAGTCAATCACACGTGTTTTCAAAGTATCATTCTTCACCAACCCATCAACCACCCATCCATAAATTACACGAATTGATTATTTGAGGTTCGTTTCGTAAAGAAGCGGCCGATCGGACACTGGCCTGGCTTCACGAACAAAACGCCCGCCCATCCCAGCCCAGCGGGCAGCGGTCGTGACCACTCGTGCACGTGCGACCGGAAGAAAACCGATCGCGTTAATATATATATATAATAATATATAATACAAACAAGTCGCAATCCCACCAAACAAACAGAAAAATCGGGAAACAGCTACTAAACGATGTCGACCTCACTCGAGCTCACACCAGAAAACAACTGTAGTAGCCAGCCTCAACCTGTTCTAAGCCGGACACACAGCAGGGGTGAATGAATGAACTGCGTCGAAGGGTTGGTGGGGGTGGCGAGGGATTATAGGGCAAACACCTTCCGAAATTCTTTGCTCGAAAATCAACCGTTATTTTGCAGCGTCGACTTGCGACTTTCCGTGCGTGGCGGGAAAATTAAACAACGTGAACTTCGTTGAAAGTAGCGTTAAATATTGCGCTACTTTTCTCGCTACAGCTACAAAATTTGTAGCATGCTATCGCTACATTTTGCTATTTGAATAATGTAGCGCGCTACCGATTACGCTACAGATAAAAGTAGCATGCTACAAGTAGCGCGCTACTTGTAGCGCGCTACTCCCCAACTCTGGAAAACTGTGACATGACTTGGCATGAAAACTGTGACATGACCAGTGTTGTTAAGTAACGCACTACTTGTAGCATGTTACTTTTTTTGGTAGCGAGACTGGTAGCGCGCTACATTTGAAAATGCAGTAAAGTAGCGAGTAGCAAGCTACTATAAACGAGTATTTGTAGCGAAAAGTCGCCGCTACTCTATTTTTGCAATAAACAAACACACGTTTGTTTCGCCTGCCACAATTCCCACCGTCACAGGTTCGGAATGACGACTGACATTGGCTTTCTTGCTCTATAGTCCCAAAACCGCCTCCCCAGCACTGAGTTTCCTGTTTCACCCCGTAAGCTGTGATATGAGTATGACTCACTTCCGGACCGTACCGCCGTTTCAATAAATAGTTCGTAGTCTTGGTCCTTTATAAAAAATGAAAGTAGCTGACTAGCTGTAAAGTAGCGTCACTACTATTTTTGAGTACCTAGCTGTACAAGTAGCGAGCTACTTGACAAAATACAGTAGCTGAAAAGTAGCTAAGTTACTTTCAAAGATCAAGTAGCTGTAGCTGTAACAGTGCTACTTTTAAAAAGTAGCTTTAACAACACTGGACATGACTAAGGATGAAAACTGGCATGACTAGACATGAAAACTGTGACATGACTAAGCATGAAAACTGTGACATGACTAAGGATGAAAACTGTGACATGACTAAGGATGAAAACTGTGACATGACTAGGCATGAAAACTGTGACATGACTAGGCATGAAGACAGTGACATGACTAGGCATGAAGACTGTGACATGACTAGGCATGAAGACTGTGACATGACTAGGCATGAAAACTGTGACATGACTAGGCATGAAAACTGTGACATGACTAAGCATGAAAACTGTGACATGACTCGGCATGAAAACTGACATGACTAGGCATGAAAACTGTGACATGACTAAGGATGAAAACTGACATGACTATGCATGAAAACTGTGACATGACTAAGGATGAAAACTGTGACATGACTCGGCATGAAAACTGACATGACTAGGCATGAAGACTGTGACATGACTAAGGATGAAAACTGACATGACTAGGCATGAAAACTGTGACATGACTAGGCATGAAAACTGTGACATGACTAAGGATGAAAACTGACATGACTAGGCACGAAGACTGTGACATGACTAAGGATGAAAACTGACATGACTATGCATGAAGACTGTGACATGACTAAGGATGAAAACTGACATGACTATGCATGAAAACTGTGCTCAACTAGTTTGTAGTTCGACCAATGGACTCACCTGATAGGGTGGGATGTGTCCGCTGTTTCACTTCGTGGGTTACGCGTAGAAAGTCTCTCCACTTGTTGGTGGACCGAAGGTGGCCGAGCCGTCTTGGCAGGGGTGTCCATCCACTGAAAGAAAGACATCACAGAGTTTAGACCAACATATCATGAACGCTTTTCTTTATTTTTGTTTTAGGTATTTCTTATTTTCAAAATGTTCTGACTTTTTCTTAAAAAATAAATCATAACTATCCCGACCAAACAGTTAAAACTAATTTAACCAAAGAATTAGAAATCCTATTTGTTAAAAGCTTTTTTGAATCCAATAACCAGTGACTGCTGGTCAAATCATTCACACAGCTTATCTATGTTGGCTACACATCCACATGTTTCTGGGAGACGGGTGAAGGCGTACGGTCTCATAGATCGGGGCCGGAAAACCAAGCAAGGCATGGATCGGGAAAACTGTGGCAATGGGAAGATTTCCCATGAAAGTGGACGTACACACTGGTTGGCAGTAAGTGGGATGGGCTAAGACAGAAGAAATGAAGTAATTCTGACGACTGCTTACCTAGTCTTTCTCTTCAATGTGCCGTGTGTTTGATAGGAGACCCAAGATGAGGCGACGATCCCTCGAAGTTCCCTTCCTCTTGCGTTGGTGTCTGTCTTTAGTTCTACAGCTGTCTTCTCTTGTGGGAACGAGAGAAGTTCTCAGTAGAGCCTAAGTCTTGAAGGAAGTTCTCAAAAGATGGTAACCAGAGGCAGAAGTATCAGCGGAAGTTCTTTCACCAGGTAGGCCAGCCAAGGTGCTGCATTCATCAACTGAAGATCTTGAGGTAAGATTTAGCAACTCCCTATTGTTATGGTCGGGATGTGAAATGCGTTCTTCTCTTGCCACGCATTACGCACGTACTTGTGCGTTCGCTGCTCGTGTTACATCTTTAGGGCAACAGATTTTTGCCAAGATTGTACATTAAAGCGAGTCTGTTATGTTTTGTGTTCGAGTCCTCCAGCCATTAGGGTTAGTCCCGTGCTAGATTGTGATTGGTGATTGGTCACGCGCTTATATCCCTCATTCTCATTGCGATCGGTCGGGCTTTTCTTCTTCTCCGCAGTGTTGCAAATTAGTCTGCGTCAAAATTACACTTGCACATCGAACTGTAGGTTCTTCAAACATTGTCTGTTTGTGGTGGTCATTGGTGTTTTATATCGTTTTTAGTCACCGCCGATTTTGTTACGTAACCTTTGGGCCATTGCACTTTAATTCTCGTGGTAATGTTCAGGGCAGTTTGTAAAACTTCTACATTCTCACGGAACCGGTCTTTGATCGATCTCGATTGTGTTTTCGAATGATGGTTGTGATGTGTCTTGTTGCTCTACGTAGGTATCTATTATTGCAATCAAAGTTGTTTTCGATCAAATTTGATGAATAACCCGCCCACGTATAGTGAATGCATTGTAGAGTGATCTCGAAGTCTTGTAGTCTCGTAGTCTTCGCCTGGGCTTGTACAACGTCAATGTGAGTCTGCCGTTGTGTTGTATCGTATCGTTGTCGCCCTGATCCAGGCACGATTAGTTGGTTGGCGTCGACGTCCAGCGTGGAGCGTCTCTGAAAACAAGAATACCAACAGATAAGAACAATTAAGACCAACAGAAAACTTACGTCATTTTGTTGTGGAATATTATGATGATATTGGAGTTGAGTCTTTGTTTTATACTAGTTGTATTGAGGTAGTTAGTAGATTACAGTGGCGTATCCAGGAATTTGCAAGGGGGGGGGGTTGAACATGCCAATCAGAAAGGGGTCTGGGGCGATAGCCCAAACCGCCAGAGGTGTTTTTGCCTTTTGTGAATTTTTTCTTCATACAATATGAAGTTTTAAATGCCTGTGAACCCATTTTAGAATCCGACAATGTCATAGAGAAGGTTTAAAAGAATGTACAAACGATTACAAATTAAATTAAATACAACTAATATTACTTGTTATATGATTAATTAAATAAATAGTTTCCTCCCCCTTTCCTTTCTTTTTTGTATGTATTGTTTTAGCATGGAGGGTTTGAAACCCATAATCCCCCCCCCCCCCCTCCCTTGGATATGCCACTGTGTAGGTATCTATGTAGTAGTACACATAGAGTACCCCCAGTCTATTCAGGCCACTGGGACTTTGATAGAAATAATATATTATTTGATTTATTTCACATTTTAGGGTGTCATGGCCCAAAATAATTAAACTTCAAACAAATAAAATGTTGCTTGGAGCATTTAACCCAAAGTGTGGGATATCTTTAGAAGTATTACACAGCCTACATTTACAAAGACAAAAAAAGAAACTGACAAAGGCAATTGAACATAGCAGAAGGGTAACAGTGCAAATTGAAATAGATAAAAATGTCCCAGCAACATAGTAAGTCTGTGATATTATAGTTATTGCTGCAGTGACGTGTCAAGTTATAGCCGTATAAGTGGACTCACCTCATACGAGGGTAATATGTGCTGCTAGAAGGTCTCCGCAACGAAGGTCTCGAGGTAAGCTGGCTGTAGCGACGTTTGCGTAGAAGTCCAGCAAAGTAGCTTGGGCATACCACCGCAACGAAGGTCTCGAGGTAAGCTGGCTGTAGCGATGCTTGCGTAGAAGTCAAGCCATTTCACATCGGGCTGCATCGGTACGTACGAACGGGGCACCGTTTGCTCTTCAAAGATCCTAGAGAGATAGAACAGTTTTATTTAGGGATGCCAAAGGTCGTAAAATTCCATATCAATAATCATCCCCCCAAAAAAATATTGCGATAATATAGGTGCCAAAAAATATTCCGTCGATAGACCTATTGCCCATTAAATTTATATCGCCATATATTATGATATAAGCATCACTACTACATATTTGTGCATTTATGATTTTTTTTAGAATTGTTTATCATTATCTTTGTGACTTATTTATTTATAACAGAATTATATTATCATATAATATATTATATTTTATATAAGCAGCAGAAATGAAGTTCCTAAGGAGTGTGGCAGGAGTGACCAAGATTGACAAGATAAGGAGCTCAAAGATAAGGAAGGAACTTGGAGTGGAGAGTCTAAACTTTAAGCTGGGAAAAGAAAGATTGCGGTGGTTGGCCACATGAAAAGAATGCAGGAAGACAGGGTCCCGAAAATTGAGTTTGAGAAAGAAGCAGGGAAAAAGAAAAGAAAGAGGGGAAGACCAAGACTGAGGTGGGAAGAAGTGATAGCAATGGACGTGGAAAGAAGAAATGCAACTTGGGAAGAGGTCAATCAGGAACGATGGTGGGAAGATAGAAAAGTATGGACAGAATTTGTAGAAAGAGCAGAGGAAGAAGAAAGTGAAGAGGAGGAGCCGGAGGAAGTTAACATGAGGGAAGCGTCAGGCATGGCCAGCCGGCTTCGATCTACCTAGGGGCCAGAATATGATGGGATTAATTTCCTATCCCCTACCCGACTTCATTGTTGGACACAGGGAGCAGATATAAAAATAAAAAAAAAAAACAAGTGCCATTAAAAGTAGGATGAAGACGGTGTCAAGTTACAGCCGTATCAGTGAACTCACCTGGTACGAGGGTAATATGTGCCGCTAGAAGGTCTCCGCAGTAAAGGTCTCGAGGCAAGCTGGCTGTAGCGACACTTGCGTAGCCTCTGCTCTCTAAGGATCCTAGAAAGATAACAGTTTTATTAGACAGTTTCTATAGGTAGCTTTCATGTGTTTCTATATACTGATTTAACATAAAATGACATTTGCTTTTATTTGCTTAAAAAAAAAGAATAAGTTATTGTATGAGAGTGGGTAGATAATAAATTCAGATTTATTAGCTATTGAATATTTCTTGCATTTTGGCATGCTGTTATTTTTTAACAAATTAGAAAAATTTGGAAATTGTGGGAAATCAATGTTTTTGACCAATAATTTTGAAGAAGTTGTTCAGTTGTGGATGGTCCAAATTTGAAAATTTGTCTACTATCAGTATCACGAGACAAAATAAAAAAACAGAAAGAGTAGGGTACCATTAAATTTAAAAGTAGAATTGAGACGCTCGTTTAATTATTACTCCAGTGACAAGTGTCATGTTACAGCCGTATCAGTGAACTCACCTTGTATGAGGGTAATATGTGCCGCTAGAAGGTATCCGCATTGAAGGTCTCGAGGTAAGCTAGCTGTAGCGATGCTTGCGTAGCCTTTGCTCTCCAATTAAGGACCCTAGAAAGATAACAGTTTTATTAGATAGTTTTTATAGGTAGCTTTCATATTGTGTTTCCATATACTGATATTAAATTGTATATTTACTTTGAAAATGTTGTTTGCTTTACATGCTAGCTACAAAAACAATAATAAGTTATTGTATTAGAGTGGGTTGACAATAAATTCAGATCTATTATATTGAGTATCTCTTGCATTTTTGTCATGCTGTTATTTCAGAAAAGTTTTGGAAATATTGTGAGATCAATGTTTTTGACCAATATTTTTGAAAAAGTTGTTCAGTGTTAGCTTGTGGATGGTCCAAATTTGAAAATTTGTCTGCAATCACGAGACAGAAGAAAAAACAGAAAGAGTAGGGTACCATTAAATTTAAAAGTAGAATTGAGACGCTCGTTTAATTATTACTCCAGTGACAAGTGTCAGGTTACAGCCGTATCAGTGAACTCACCTTGTATGAGGGTAATATGTGCCGCTAGAAGGTCTCCGCATTGAAGGTCTCGAGGTAAGCTAGCTGTGGCGATGCTTGCGTAGAAGCTGTCGCATTGGGCAGCGTTGATACGCACCAAAGTGGCCGCCGTTACTCTCGGAAGATCCTAGAAAAAACAGTCTTATTTATAGATGTCAAACGACGTAAAATTTCATATCAATAATCATCTCAAAAAGAAAAATTATCCCGATAATATAGGCGCCAAAAAATATCACATCGATATTGCCCATTAAATTTATATTTCATTATTAACCTCTTTAAAACTCATGGTTACACATAAGCGTATAAAATATTTGAGTTGTCATTAATTGGCTAAAATTACAAATTAGGTACTACTTACATTATACATATATATAAAATATTGCATTAATGGATTACAGTAGCTGTCATATTATATAAAAAAACATATACTACATTTCTATAAAACAAACATGTGTGCAATAAACTAGGAGCATTCCTGTTACCAAAGTGTAGTTGATGTTTACTTTACAAACACTCTAAATATTCTTCTGCTGAATAATAACATTTATTTATCAACGAGGTTTTTTAATTTGCATTTAAATAGCTTAATGTCTTTTACAGTTTTCAGGTTTTCAGGGAGGTGATTATATAGCGATATATTATGAAATAAGCCCTACTACTACATATTTGAACAATTATGACGCTTTTTTAAATTGTTTATTCTTTTTTTTAATTGTTTAATTCATTTAAGTTGTTAATTACTCACCTCATAAAAGGGTAATATGTGCCACTAGAAGGTCTCCGCAACGAACGTCTCGAGGTAAGCTGGCTGTGGCGATGCTTGCGTAGAAGTCTAGCGATGTCGCATTAGGCAGCGTTGGTACGCACTAAAGGGGCCGCCGTTGCTCTCGGAAGATCCTAGAAAAACAACAGTCTTATTTAGGGATGTCAAACCACGTAAAATTCCATATCAATAATTATAAAAAAAAAATTATCCCGATGATATAGGCGCCAAAACATATCGCGTCGATATCGTCCATTAAATTTATATTGTGATATCTTATGCAATTAGCCCTACTGCTACATATTTGTGCATTTATGACGCTTTTTTAAATTGCTTATTCCTCTAAATTGTTTATTACTCACCTAGTCACCTCATACGAGGGTAATTTGTGCCGCTAGAAGGTCTCCGCATTGAAGTTCTCGAGGTAAGCTGGCTGTGGCGACGCTTCCGTAGAAGTCCAGCGATGTCACATCGGGCATATCACCGCAACGAAGGTCTCAAGGTAAGCTGGCTGTAGCGACGCTCCCGTAGAAGTCGAGCGATATTGCATCAGGCATATCGCCACAACGAAGGGCTCGAGGTAAGCTGGCTGTAGCGACGCTTGCGTAGAAGTCAAGCCATGTCGCATCGGGCTGCGTCAGTCTTGCAATGGAGGCTGCTCAGCGTCGTAGGAAACCAGAAATACAGTTTGAGATTAGTGTGGGTTTATTTAGGGCCTACAATGAATTTTTATAACTTGAAATCTATTGTTGACATAAAATATATTATGTAAAGAATGTCCCCTACAGACCTTAATCCCCCTTTTTATTAAATCTCTCTAATCTTTTCTTTTTTCCCCCTCATTCCATCACTCTCTCTCTCCCTATATACATGTCGAGGGGCGGAAAGGGAGGTAAGCGTGGCCAAGGTTAATAATTAGTAGAGCATCTTTTATATCACAATTTATTATAGATTAGACTATATATGCTGCCACCACCGTCTGTAAGGCCACAGACCCTTTAGATCATTGTATTTATTTATGTTTTAATTATAAGGAGGCGTTTGATGGTTCTTGGTGCATATTATGTACTATAGTATTTCAGCCTGTTGCAATATGTATATATATCTAATATAAAACCCAGTCTAAATTGAGGCTGTCACAATATAGTAAGGAGATATACACCTGAGGTACCTATTTAACTTAAGTTGAGACAATGTTGGGTAGGAACGGATTTTTTTAGTTCCGTTCCTTGGAACTAGTTCCTTTTCAAGGAACTAAGGAACGGTATAGTTCCTTTTTTCCAACCAGGAACTGTGGAACGCCATAGTTCCAATTTTCCAGGAACTGTAACTTATTTTCATAAGTTCCTTTTATTTTTACTTGACTGTATAAGCTTGAAGGACCAAAGCGCCAAAACATAGTTTACTTACAAAATGATAGAAACGAGAAATCTAAAACAACTTTTTTTGTAATATTTCATTCTTGTCTACCCATCCCAGCCCTCCACCTGCTACGCCACCCCCGCGTGGGGTCTCCAATTAGTCGCACACCGGCACAAGTCGAAGACCCGAAACCGGTGACTAATCCCAAATCGCTCGTGCGGAATAAGCGTGTCATGTCACTTATAACTGACCAACCGTCCAACCCCTCCTATACACAAGTGTGAGAGCAACTCAGACTGTCATTCCGAAATCAAACAAAACATGAAATATATCACTTGTCAACCCATCACTTCGAATTCATTGGAAACGGGAAGGCTTTGATGATGAAAGATGTGGTCCGAGTGGGGTGGGGGAGAAGTTATTTAGGGGCAAGGAGCTATCTCAATATTCACTGATCTATTCAATTCTTTGCGACAAGTGCATGTGACAACATTGCTGTCTCTTTCGATCGTTTTGTTATAATATCTGGTGTTCGTGACAATAACAGGGCATTTTTTTCCCGGGCGAAAGTGATATTTCGGCGACGAAGAAAACTTTTCGGCAAAATGCTTGCTTTGTTTACCAGTTAATATAAAGTAATCGGTGCTTCGAGGTCATCGCCAGCCAATCTAAAGAAGCACATGCATTAATTGATTCCTACAAATCTCAACCATATTTTAGGCGTTATTTGCGAACCCTTGGCATTGAATTTAATTTAAAAACTTTAATTAAATTAATTATAATAGTTATTAGTAATTAATGTAAATTGTAATGCATTAAGAATTGACAATATAAAATAACCTCTTACTTTTAGTCAGTGTTCTTGGTATATAATGCATAAACCTGGATAATAACCATTGAGTCGATGGCTAGTATCCCGCTCGGCAATATCCAAAGAAAAATGGTTGTTTGCAGAAAGGAACTATTTAGGAACTTAGTTCCATTTTGAAAGGAACTAAGGAACGCCCCAGTTCCTTTTTTTTTAGAGGAACTTGGAACTGGAAAGAGTTCCTTTTTCCTTGCGTGGAACTGGAACTGGAACAAGGTCCATTTTTTAAGGAACTTACCCAACACTGAGAAAATACTTCAGGTGGATAACGACGGCCCCTACACCTAGGGGCACCCATTGTTGCTATGGATTTGTTTTGTTTATGGGAAATAACATGCAAACAATTGTTACCTTGGTAACAATGGGCGCCCCTAGGTGTAGGGGCCGACTATGAATTCCAACCTAAGTCCCCCTGCCGCATCCGGCAATTCGAGACTAAAGTATTAGGTCAAGGCAAATATTGACTAAGTACACACTCAGGTGAGTCGTACAATTAGTTAATATCCGTTAGTCTCCTGCCGCAGCCGGCAATTCAGACAAACCATGACCTAAGTTTTCCACTCACCAAATCCAGTAATGTGGAGCTCCTGACTAACTGACAATTTGGCTTTAATTTGTCACCGTATATATACTAAATTAGTGACCTCCATCATAATGACTAAAGTAATTTTCAGGAATATTATTGTGTCTTCAATGAAGATTTCATGTGAGACATGTGAAAACAATATATTGAATTGAATCGCTGTATAGGTGAAAGTGAAATGAAGGAAATGTTACAATAACATGCTTATTGTTGTTATAAGATTATTATGATATCTTACGTATAATATCCGTGCTCAGTGCAAATTTATATATTATATAGGAGTTATAATAAAAAAGGGGTATATAAAATAATAAATGAGATAGAGCACCATGACATAAATTTCACTCCCTTTCAAAAAAATGCATGGTTTTTAGTTCTACCGAAACCACACCGTGGATATTTCTAATATCGTGTCAATCAACGCGGTGACTTGGGCAGTACAAAACCACAGACTGTGTCCTCCCCCCCCCCCCCCCCCCACTATGAGGCTAAGGTCACAGGCGTTCCTCATCACAACAGACTCTGTCTGCGATATGTGTGATTCATCAGAGTAGGGGGGGCTAAAGTCCACGTCTTGTTCTGGCGCGTTGCCTCTCATACCCCTGTGACGTCACGCAGTGAGTTGGCGCTTCAAACATGTCGCTAAGAATGCCAGCTCAACAATGGTGAAACTAACGATTCCCCCTCCGAATGCAGATAGTCAGAAGGGTACAACATTACTAGGGTTGCCATTTTGTCCGGTTAGACCCGGACATGTCCTCTTTTTCGTATGCTCTTCATGCGTCCGGGCGGCTTTTCAATAAAAGCATGAACTGTCCGGGTTTTTGGTTTCACTTCGGCCGGATCGCGTCTTTTTCACGAAAAATGCAGGTGTCATGCTCACCATTCGATTAGTCGCATTTAGGCCTCAGGTCCCTTACAACACTGCTTTAAGTATAAATGGTATCATTATTTTCAGTGGCACACCGAAGGGAATTTTGGGGCTTAACCCCCCCCCCCCCCCCCCCCCCCACTAGGCCTACCTACAAAAACGATTCTTATAATTTTAAAACATGTAGGCACAGATAACGGATTGTAGGATCAAGCTTATCTACACCAGGCTTTACACCCATTATGGGTTTCACTGCGAACTGCGATCACCTCAGGCTACGAAAACACATTTCTCTCACTAGCCCACTACAAGCTAATCTACATCAGGCTTTACACCTATTATGGGTTTCACTGCGAGCTGGGATCACCTCAGGCTACGAAAACACGTTTCTCTCACTAGCCCACTACAAGCTTATCTACATCAGCCTGTACACCTATTATGGGTTTCACTGCAAGCTGGGATCACCTCAGGCTACGAAAACACATTTCTCTCACTAGCCCACTACAAGCTTATCGACATCAGGCTTTACACCTATTATGGGTTCCACTGCGAGCTGGGATCACCTCAGGCTACGAAAACACATTTCTCTCACTAGCCCACTACAAGCTTATCGACATCAGGCTTTACACCTATTATGGGTTCCACTGCGAGCTGGGATCACCTCAGGCTACGAAAACACATTTCTCTCACTAGCCCACTACAAGCTTATCGACATCAGGCTTTACACCTATTATGGGTTCCACTGCGAGCTGGGATCACCTCAGGCTACGAAAACACATTTCTCTCACTAGCCCACTACAAGCTTATTAACATCAGCCTTTACACCTATAATGGGTTTCACCCCTCCCTGACCTACTATATGCATCAAACCCTGAGTATACAACTCTTTATTAAAATGTCCTCTTTTTACCACCACAACTTATGGCAACCCTAAACATTACTATCTTATCTGTGTTACTATACTTTTTAAAAAATAATGTAGTTTACAAGAAACGAATTGCATGAACTTTAGAGGTAACAAGCAGAGTATGTAAGAAAGATCAACTACACGGTCAATTGGAGAACAAACAAATTGGAATCATCATCATCATCAACCCCCCCCCCCCCCCCCCCCCACCAACAATAAAGCCGACGCAAAGGTCTAAACAGAAAAATGTTTAAACGTTAGTAATAACTAATACAGTAACTATTTAGATGACAATGATGGATTTCAAGTTTAAATAAAATTGAGAAACGACCTACTACGGAGTGGACTACAGTGGAGAACAAACAAGGAATCATCATCATCACCCCCCCCCCCCCCCCCCCCCCTTCGATACGGCACTGTCCACCACCCACAGCTCTCGTACACAGCACAATCGTACCACGAAACACACATTTAGCTAATTAGATTGATTGAGAGATGTAAAGTCTTACCTGGGCAGGAGAACAGCGGCTACACATCCACTCCATGCTATGCGCTGAGCGCGACTGACTGAGTGAGTCATCTAGGGCTTGTGACGTAGTCGGCTGCCGGGCGAGTACACAATTCCGGTTCAGAACATTAAAACGATCATAATAATCAATAATTTTTCGTAGGAATCCCTTTTATAGGGTGCACACCGGCTTTTTAGAGTGTTTGGATAGTTGGGAAGGAATGTCCGAGGGCTGTTCCTGTTAGTAGGATTCAATCCCAGCATTCACCTTTACGACTGAGGAAAACCTCGGAAAACCATCAGTCAGGACTACCCGAGGCTGGAATCGAACTGGTAACCTTCCGATTAGGGTACCGCATCTTACCGCTGAGCCACCTCTATCGGTGGTAAACATCATAGGATAGAAGAAATGCTTTTCAATGTAATAAATTACAAACGCAAAAATAATGCAATTATTTATTAGGAAAACGCTCTGTGTGACGCGTTGATAAGCGTGAAAGTTGATTCATCCAGGAAAGCAATAGACCATTATGCCAAAAGATTCAAAATCTACCACAGCTTTTATTCCCCGTAAGGTGACCGCCAAAGATTGGTGTTACTGTATTTTAAAATTGCCGCTAAATTGCTGCCAATCTCGTGTTTTTTCCACTTTTCAGGGGGGCTGGGGGGGCTTGAGTGAGTAGACAATAAATACCTAGTAATTTATTTATTTATTTGTATTGAATTATTTTTTCAAGTAATTTTTCCAGTGTAAATAACCATTGACTCACAATATCAGCCAATCACGAACACAAATAGTTCCAATGGCCAAATTCGCTCTCTCAAGGACGCTTTACGCTTTAGCAAAGTACAAAAAAAAGGGCACGAACCAACATCCGTCCGAGAACGGAGTTGAGAAAATTCAGATCCTGTTTTTTATCATTAATTCACGTGCGAAAAGACACACAACTGGTAAACTTAGAAAAAAAGCAAAAACGACCCCACCATGTCGAAACAACGACAGGCAAGTACAAAAAAAGGGCACGAACCAACATCCGTCCGAGAACGAAGTTGAGCAAATTCTGATCCTGTATACCCTATCAAATATTTTCTTGCGGAAAGACACATAACCGGTTAACCTGGGCAAAAAGCATAAACGACCCCACTTTTTCAAAACTTCGACAGCAAAGTACAAAAAAAAGGGCACGAACCAACATCCGTCCGAGAACGAAGTTGAGCAAATTCTGATCCTGTACCCAATCGAATATTCACGTGCTGAAAGACACACAAACGGTTAACCCGGGCAAAAATCATAAACGACCCGACTTTTTCAAAACTTTGACATCAAAGTACAAAAAAAGGGCACGAACCAACATCCGTCCGAGAACGAAGTTGAGCAAATTCTGATCCTGTACCCTTTCAAATAATTTCTCGCGAAAAGACATAAAACCGGTTAACCTGGGCAAAAAGCAAAAACGACCCCACCATGTCGAAACTACGACAGGCAAGTACAAAAAAAGGGCACGAACCAACATCCGTCCGAGAACGAAGTTGAGCAAATATTGATACTGTACCCCATCGAATATTTACTTGCGAAAAGACACATAACTGGTTATCCTGAGCAAAAAGCAAAAACGACCCCACCATGTCGAAACTACGACAGGCAAGTACAAAAAAGGGCACGAACCAACATCCGTCCGAGAACGAAGTTAAGCAAATTCTGATCCTGTACCCCATCGAATATTTTCTTGCGGAAAGACACATAACCGGTTTACCCGGGCAAAAAGCATAAACGACCCCACTTTTTCAAAACTTCGACAGCAAAGTACAAAAAAAGGGCACTAACCAACATCCGTCCGAGAACAAAGTTGAGCAAATTCTGATCCTGTACCCTATCGAATATTCACGTGCGAAAAGACACACAAACGGTTTACCTGGGCAATAAGCATAAACGACCCCACTTTGTCAAAACTTCGACATCAAAGTACAAAAAAAGGGCATGAACCAACATCCGTCCGAGAACGAAGTTGAGCAAATTCTGATCCTGTACCCTATCAAATAATTTTTTGCGGAAAGACATAAAACCGGTTAACCTGGGCAAAACGCAAAAACGACCCCACCATGTCGAAACTACGACAGGCAAGTACAAAAAAGGGCACGAACCAACATCCGTCGTTCTCGGACGGATGTTGGTTCGTGCCCTTTTTTTGTACTTGCCTGTCGTAGTTTCGACATGGTGGGGTCGTTTTTGCTTTATGCCCAGGTTAACCGGTTATGTGTCTTTCCGCAAGTAAATATTCGATAGGGTACAGGATCAGAATTTACATTGAGACCAGTGTGTTATCTACCAGTCTAAGCAACGCTGCTTCCATCGTGTTGTTTAGCGTACGCAGAAACGCCGTGGCTTCGAATACTTGAGGTCTGGGGTTCGAAGTCCATTACCCCCAATTTTTTTTTCCACCATATTCACACATTTTTAAGTTTTTTTTCTCAATTTGTGAAGTTTTTATCATCAGATCGTATTGTTGGCGACTTTGTGAATTCAGAGAGACCATCAGTTTGTAAATCCATCCCTACTAGGAGTTACAATTACAAAAAGAATAAATCGAGTAGAATATTAATTATTTTTTTACAGGCGAACGGATTGTTTCCGCAAAAACCCGTTTACAGTTTTGCATTCACGGGGTCAAGATCTATCGAAATAGATTTTTAAAAGACAAATTAAGGATTTTGGATTTTTGAGAAGGGTATATATATAGCCTTGGTTGAAAAACGGCTTAAAATCTTTTTTGACATTTTTGCCGTTTTTATGATCAGATCGCATTTGTTGATGCTTTTTGCATCCTGTGAGACCATCAGTTCGTAGATCGATCCATATTTGGAGTTACAATTACAATAAGAAGAATCGAGCAGTATATTTATCATTTTTTTTTTTACAGACAAACGGTTGGTTTCCACCAAAAATTGTTTACAGTTTCGCGATCACGAGGACAAGATCTATCAAATGCGATTTTAAAAAGACCGTGTGTTGAAACTCATTTTTTGGACTCAGAAAAAAAAAATCAACTTTGTTTTCAATTTTCTGAGTTTTTATCATCAGATCGTTTTTTTGGATATTTTTTTAATCCAACGAGACCCTCAGTTCGTAAATCTATGTATGTTTGTCGTTACAATTACAATAAGAATGAATCGAGATACAATGAGATTCATACATGCACACATTGAGACCAGTGTGTTATCTACCAGGTTAAGCAATGCTACTTCCATCTTGTGGAATAACATACGCAGTAACGCCGTGGCTTCGAATACCTGAGGTCTAGGGTTCGAAACCCATTACCCCCAATTTTTTTCCCCACCGTATTCACACATTTATATCATTTATATCTCAATTTGCGGAGTTTTTTTAAATCAGATCGTATTCTTGGATATTTTTTAAATCCAATGAGACCATCTGTTCGTAAATCCATATTTAGAAGATTTGAGACCATTTTAATATTTGAATGTTTATGAAGGGTATAGATAGACACCATAAAATCTACTTACTTCAATTTAACATTATGATAATTTTTATAATTACTTTGTAGCCTTGGGTACATTTGGAATTTAAAAATTATTTATAAGCAACAGTTGTTATAAATAACTCTTGCATTAAAATTGGGAACGAAATGGTTCGAGGTGAATAATACTACTATGGTTGATATGTTTCTTACTTTGTTTACTTAAAAATATTAAATAAATTACACAGTAGATGAGCACTTGCACATAGAGTGTTAACATGAGCAAGGTTCGTTGCCAGCAACAGTATGATTGGGTACACCGATAAAAACATGGTAATTTTACCCAGTGGCAAATTACTTTTTTGAAGTAGTGAAACACTAACATTTTTATTTACTAATTTGGATAAAATGCAATAAAATAACTAGTTATTTAACCAAATATGGTTATTTATTAATGGTCTATTTATAAAAATCAAACAAAAAACAAACAAAATTAAATAACTATCAGAAATTAGTTTTAACATTCAAATTTTCGCCTTATGATTTCACGTTATTTTTTAAGAGGGGGGTGGGGAATAGTTAAATAAGATTTAACTAAGTAAATAAGACGAATAAGGGAAGCTTGTAAGAAATTAAAGCGAGGCGGAAATCGGAATGTGGTAAAACCACACGAACCACAAATTACAATGGAAAAAGTTATGAAATTACTTTTCCATCATGTTGTTGTGAGATTAATATTACTGGCACGTTACTGAAAATAGTAATTTCGTTATAGCAGGGTTGCCACCAAGTCAATTTTTTTATCCTTGAAAGAAACTAAAAAAATCCTGAGAAATCCTTGAAAACAGTTATATTCAGCATTAGCATATTATAACTGCGAAGGAATGTTAAAAATTTTCAGGTTTCATGCCAAAATATGTTATGCCAGCCTGATTTTCGAGAATCTAGTCAACATTACGTGCAGAAACGCATAAGAATCGGAATTTTCTTCGAATATATTTTAACGTTTTACTTTTACTCACCATAACTACCACTTGCGGGACATGTTATGCAGTCACTTATGTTTATTTTTACTAGTACCTGATGTTCTTTTACTGTCTATTATTGCTTTTTTAGCTGAATTTTTAAAAATGTATTAATTTAATGTATTTTTTAAAGACAGTAGAAAATCCTAAGATTTTGCCCAAAATCCTGTTATCCTTGAGACACTCTAAAAATCCTGAGAAAAGGATAAAATCCTTCGAAGTGGCAACCCAGCGTTATAGTAACGCGTTACTTTCGTTACGTTGCTAGTGCGCAGTAATTTTAAGTTTGACATGGTTTGAAGCTACACCCTCTAGTTATGTGACCACCTCCCAGGATAACACATATGATTAATAATAAATAATATAATAATAATAGTATATTTTTTTTCTTTTACATAAAAAATACAACCGCACTGGTACATGAACAATACATTAGGAAATGTATTAAGAAAAGAAAAAATGTATTTTATTAAATAAAGATAATTTAATATAATTTTTTTTTTAATTTAATAATTTAGTATAAAAATAATTTATTATGAAAAGAAAAAAGAAAATAAATAAGTATGATATGATTGTCGGTTTGTCACGGGGGTAAGAGGCGGTCACGTAGCGATGGAGGTAAGCAGCAGGGGAGCATCAAACCAAAGATTACTGAGTGTAATCTTTGATCAAACTAAGAAAATCTCAAGTCTAGATCTGTCCTTGACCTTGTTAAAAGATGACAATATTACTGGAAACTAAAGCAAATTATTTATGTATATTTGTTGCAAAATGCCTAAGCGCGCCACGACAAATGTTTACCAGCAACACATTGTTTATGCAGGATAAACTCAACTCAGCAACACAAATAGCAGCTCATGAGAATTTAAGATTTTAAGTTCGTATCTTGTAAAACAACTTTTAAAATCGAAATCGTGGGAAGATACACCAGACAGATATTATCATAGTCTATACAGAATATAGCGAAAACAAATATATTCAATTTAATCACGATTGTACAATAATTTCATTGTAACACATTTAATCTAAACGTAATGAATTTTGCATACATTTCTTTTCGTTATCTATTGACTCTTGACAATAACTAGCTGATGTATATTCCCACAAGTTCGATTTTAAAAGTTTTTGTTGCACAATCAGTCGTGTTAAGTATAGGATTTGTTTACGGTTGCTACGGAGTTTGTTTTCCAAAGGATGGTCCACACAGATTTTTTAAGCATAAGATTTAAGGTTTAACGCGTAGTCGTAAAGTTGGATCATAGGAAACACGTACTGGCGTTCACACAAAGTTTTAGTTTTAAGAGATTGTTTTCATTGTTGTTCTTGGCAACAACGTCTTAAAACCTTAAATCTTATGCTTAAAACATCTGTGTGGACCAGCCCTTATGAAAAATAGTTTATGATAAAACAATTCCATAGCAACCAATCGTATACTTAGCTTGAGAGCTGGGCCTGGATTCACAAAGATGCCTAACTCTTAAGTTGTCCTAAGTTAGGCAAATCCTAACTAGATAAATCAAGATAAATCAATCTTGGTATTACTACACATTCACAAATAAAATATTACTAGTTAAATTGTTGATATTTTATTATATTTTATCTTTATTACATTGCAGAACGACATTATGCGTGATTTTATCACTAAGATTTGCCTAAACTAGGACGTCTTAGCACTTAGGCACCTTTGTGAATCTGGGCCCTGTTGTCTGAGCATTTCGCCCTCCTAAAACAGGGCAACACTGTTATACAGGGTTGCCAGCGAGGCGAGCAGGAAGACAACGCCAGAAGTGACAGATACTCCCACGGCAGCGCCAGTGTCGTCGTCAGAGAGTTGCTTGTCGATCCAGACGTTGAACTGCTTGACCTCCAAGAAGTGACGAGCACGAAGACAGTCGTTGTCGACGGGGTCCTCTACGGAGGAGTAGAAACCGGTGAGTTGTCCGGCGCAGATGAGGAGCCCGCCTTCCTGAGGAGTCTGAAACAGGTGTAAGTGAGCCAGTAAATGCCAAGCAACAGGTTGTCTTGTGGGAGTGGTTCCATGTGGGTGGAGTTCCGTGTGGGAGCAGTTCCATGTGGGTGCAGTTCCGTGTGGGTGCAGTTCCGTGTGGGAGCAGTTCCGTGTGGGAGTAGTTCCATGTGGGAGCAGTTCCGTGTGGGAACAGTTCCATGTGGGAGCAGTTCCGTGTGGGAGCAGTTCCGTGTGGGAGCAGTTCCGTGTGAGAGTAGTTCCATGTGGGAGCAGTTCCGTGTGGGAACAGTTCCATGTGGGAGCAGTTCCGTGTGAGAGTAGTTCCAAGTGGGAGTAGTTCTGTGTGGGAGCAGTGCCGTGTGGGAGCAGTTCCGTGTGGGAGAAGTTCCGTGTGGGAGCAGTTCCGTGTGGGAGAAGTTCCGTGTGGGAGCAGTTCCGTGTGGGAGAAGTTCCGTGAGGGAGCAGTTCTGTGTGGGAGCAGTTCCGTGTGGGAGAAGTTCCGTGTGGGAGCAGTTCCGTGTGGGAGAAGTTCCGTGTGGGAGCAGTTCCGTGTGGGAGAAGTTCTGTGTGGGAGCAGTGCCGTGTGGGAGCAGTTCCGTGTGGGAGAAGTTCCGTGTGGGAGCAGTTCCGTGTGGGAGAAGTTCCGTGAGGGAGCAGTTCTGTGTGGGAGTAGTTCCGTGTGGGAGTAGTTCCGTGTGGGAGCAGTGCCGTGTGGGAGCAGTTCCGTGTGGGAGCAGTTCCGTGTGGGAGTAGTTCCAAGTGGGAGTAGTTCCGTGTGGGAGCAGTTCCGTGTGGGCGAAGTTCCGTGTGGGAGCAGTTCCGTGTGGGAGAAGTTCCGTGTGGGAGCAGTTCCGTGTGTGAGTAGTTCCGTGTGGGAGTAGTTCCGTGTGGGAGTAGTTCCGTGTGGGAGCAGTTCCGTGTGGGAGCAGTTCCGTGTGAAAGTTGTTCCGTGTAGGAGTTGTTCCGTGTGGGGGTAGTTCTGAGTGGAAGTTGTTCCGTGTGTAAGTTGTTCCGTGTGGGGGCAGTTCCGTGTGGGGGCAGTTCCGTGTGGGAGCAGTTCCGTGTGGGGGAAGTTCCGTGTGGAAGTTGTTCCGTGTGGAAGTTGTTCCGTGTGGGAGCAGTTCCGTGTGGGAGCAGTTCCGTGTGGGAGTAGTTCCGTGTGGAACTTGTTTAGTGTGGGAGCAGTTCCGTGTGGGAGCAGTTCCGTGTGGGAGCAGTTCCGTGTGGGAGCAGTTCCGTGTGGGAGTAGTTCCGCGTGGGAGCAGTTCCGTGTGGAAGTAGTTCCGTGTGGGGGTAGTTCCGTGTGGGAGCAGTTCCGTGTGGGGGAAGTTCCGTGTGGAAGTTGTTCCGTGTGGGAGTTGTTGCTTGTGGGAGTTGTTCCATGTGGGAGCAGTTCCGTGTGGGAGTTGTTTCGTGTGGAAGTTGTTCCGAGTGGGAGTTGTGGCGTGTGGGAGTTGTTGCGTGTGGGAGCAGTTCCGTGTGGGAGTTGTTCCGAGTGGGAGTTGTTCCGTGTGGGAGTTGTTGCGTGTGTGAGCAGTTCCGTGTGGGAGTTGTTCCGTGTGGGAGCAGTTCCGTGTGGAAGTTGTTCCGAGTGGGAGTTTTTCCGTGTGGGAGTTGTTCCGTGTGGGAGCAGTTCCGTGTGGGAGTTGTTCCGTGTGGGAGCAGTTCCGTGTGGGAGTTGTTGCGTGTGGGAGCAGTTCCGTGTGGGAGTTGTTGCGTGTGGGAGCAGTTCCGTGTGGGAGTTGTTTCGAGTGGGAGTTGTTCCGTGTGGGAGTTGTTGCTTGTGGGAGTTGTTCCATGTGGGAGCAGTTCCGTGTGGAAGTTGTTCCGTGTGGAAGTTGTTCCGTGTGGGAGCAGTTCCGTGTGGAAGCAGTTCCGTGTGGGAGCAGTTCCGTGTGGGAGCAGTTCCGTGTGGGAGCAGTTCCGTGTGGGAGCAGTTCCGTGTGAGAGCAGTTCCGTGTGGGAGCAGTTCCGTGTGGGAGCAGTTCCGTGTGGGAGCAGTTCCGTGTGGGAATAGTTCCGTGTGGAACTTGTTTCGTGTGGGAGCAGTTCCGTGTGGGAGCAGTTCCGTGTGGAAGCAGTTCCGTGTGGGAGCAGTTCCGTGTGAAAGTTGTTCCGTGTAGGAGTTGTTCCGTGTGGGGGTAGTTCTGAGTGGAAGTTGTTCCGTGTGTAAGTTGTTCCGTGTGGGGGCAGTTCCGTGTGGGGGCAGTTCCGTGTGGGAGCAGTTCCGTGTGGGGGAAGTTCCGTGTGGAAGTTGTTCCGTGTGGAAGTTGTTCCGTGTGGGAGCAGTTCCGTGTGGGAGCAGTTCCGTGTGGGAGTAGTTCCGTGTGGAACTTGTTTAGTGTGGGAGCAGTTCCGTGTGGGAGCAGTTCCGTGTGGGAGCAGTTCCGTGTGGGAGCAGTTCCGTGTGGGAGTAGTTCCGCGTGGGAGCAGTTCCGTGTGGAAGTAGTTCCGTGTGGGGGTAGTTCCGTGTGGGAGCAGTTCCGTGTGGGGGAAGTTCCGTGTGGAAGTTGTTCCGTGTGGGAGTTGTTGCTTGTGGGAGTTGTTCCATGTGGGAGCAGTTCCGTGTGGGAGTTGTTTCGTGTGGAAGTTGTTCCGAGTGGGAGTTGTGGCGTGTGGGAGTTGTTGCGTGTGGGAGCAGTTCCGTGTGGGAGTTGTTCCGAGTGGGAGTTGTTCCGTGTGGGAGTTGTTGCGTGTGTGAGCAGTTCCGTGTGGGAGTTGTTCCGTGTGGGAGCAGTTCCGTGTGGAAGTTGTTCCGAGTGGGAGTTTTTCCGTGTGGGAGTTGTTCCGTGTGGGAGCAGTTCCGTGTGGGAGTTGTTCCGTGTGGGAGCAGTTCCGTGTGGGAGTTGTTGCGTGTGGGAGCAGTTCCGTGTGGGAGTTGTTGCGTGTGGGAGCAGTTCCGTGTGGGAGTTGTTTCGAGTGGGAGTTGTTCCGTGTGGGAGTTGTTGCTTGTGGGAGTTGTTCCATGTGGGAGCAGTTCCGTGTGGGAGTTGTTCCGTGTGGGAGTTGTTGCGTGTGTGAGCAGTTCCGTGTGGGAGTTGTTCTGTGTGGGAGCAGTTCCGTGTGGAAGTTGTTCCGAGTGGGAGTTTTTCCGTGTGGGAGTTGTTCCGTGTGGGAGCAGTTCCGTGTGGGAGTTGTTCCGTGTGGGAGCAGTTCCGTGTGGGAGCAGTTCCGTGTGTTAGTTGTTGCGTGTGGGAGCAGTTCCGTGTGGGAGTTGTTGCGTGTGGGAGCAGTTCCGTGTGGGAGTTGTTTCGAGTGGGAGTTGTTCCGTGTGGGAGTTGTTGCTTGTGGGAGTTGTTCCATGTGGGAGCAGTTCCGTGTGGGAGTTGTTCCGTGTGGGAGTTGTTCCGAGTGGGAGTTGTTCCGTGTGGGAGTTGTTCCGTGTGGGAGCAGTTCCGTATGGGAGCAGTTCCGTGTGGGAGCAGTTCCGTGTGAGAGCAGTTCCGTGTGGGAGCAGTTCCGTGTGGGAGTAGTTCCGTGTGGGAGCAGTTCCGTGTGGGAGCAGTTCCGGATACTCTTTCACCTCACTCACCACACACGGCTCGCCCGTCTTCCCGGCCTCGTGTTTAGCACAGATTGTGACGTAGCCGTCCCTGGCAGGACCGCATTCTGCCATTGGTCTGATTGTTACCGTCCCTGACGTCAGTAGGCCAGAAACGCCGTCGCCCTGTAAGGAAGCGGTATAACACCATAAGTCACCATTACACCATGTGGTACCATTACACCATTAGCAACCATTACAACATCAGCCAATTTACTGATTGCTTCGTTGCAAGGATGGCTCCAAAGTCACCGTTTACTAGTGTTACTAGCAGGGTGCGAATTGACAGGGGGGATTTACCCCCTCTGGTAATTTCATCCCTGGCTCTGTTTTTTGTAAAATGTATTACCGCCGGGGATGGCTAAATCCCCACTTCTGGATACCTATCACCTATCAATATCTTAATGAGTAGGTAGGTCTTCCTTTGACAATAATACCTCAGATCGCTTCTAAGGCCATCTCGAAGGCAATAATACCCCCAAAAAAATTTTGACTCCGGAAGCTGGGGCTTTTCCCAAGACCCCGTACTACTCACGCAGTTACTACATTTGGGGATCCTTCCCTTCTGCCTAGCCGTCAATTCACATCCTGGTTACTAGTGATACATAGGGTGGAATGCAGCCGATTTAAGTATAAGATTTGTTATAGTTGCTATGGAGTTTGTTCTTCTTGGGGAAAATAACATGTAATAAAACAATTCCATAGTAACAAATCCTGTACTTAACTTGACACTTGACTGTGCATACGGCCCTAGTGTTTTTTTATATTAGTAGATCGATAAACAACAAATAATACAAAAGATAGTTAGTTACCTCCAAGTAATACTTCCAGCCGCTGATTGAGCACTCGGTTCCTTCTGCCACACTGGTGAATGTTCTATTGATCGGCTCTATGGAAGTTGAGCTCAGGTTGAATGGTTGACTCATCTACGGAACACAATGAACACAATGTGTCACTGTTGCTGCGTTTTAACAGGTGGTGAGCATTTGTTTTCTAGAGAATTAAGAGGGAAGAGTGAATTTACGTAAAAACTGCACCAAAATGTTCATATTTGCATTATATTTCAAGAATACATCTTGAATTCAAAAATCTGAGTAATCAGCGTGCTGTGGTTTGGTAAGACCTACAGACTAAATGATAAATGTTTCTAACATCATAATCAGTATGACTGTGATACCTGTTTAATTAATAATGTAATGAAATAAAAATCACAGTCATACTGATTATAATGTGAAATACATTCACAATTCAGTTTGTATTGTTGTGTTTTGTTTGTTGTTTTGTTTTATTGTTGTTTTGTTTTGTGTTTTTTTTTTTTTTGATTGTCTTGTTTTGGTCGTGTTTGTTGTGTGTTGTTTGTAAGTCTAAAACGTGTCCTGATTTAAATGGCGCCTTGCCTTTTAATCCGGACACGTTTTAGACATACAGACAACAAATAAAACACAACAAACACAAACAAAGACAATAAAAAAAACACAAAAAAATACACGTCAACAAGAAAAAACAAAAACAAAACAAAAAACAAGATATATCACAATAATATCCAGCACTATTTTCAACCACGGAATGAAATCTTCATCTGTTAATTGCTAATTTTGGCCACATATAGCGGTGTATGTACTAACACACGGTGCCTCTAGATACCTTGAGCACGGCGATGGTGTCTCTGTTGTCGGCTGGTTTGTACCACGTGGAGTTGGCCACCTTGACACGACCTTGGCCCATATCTGCAGTGACCACAGCCCCCGCGATCACCTCCAGGCCGACCACCGGGACCGCGCTGGAAACAGAAGGCGCCTGTGCATAAACTACCCCCCGTGTTCAAGGTCACTCACAGACTGCGCATCGTATCACGTGACTGTCGGACAAGAGTGCGCCTGTGCATAAACTACCCCCCGTGTTCAAGGTCACTCATGGACTGCGCATCGTATCACGTGACTGTCGGACAAGAGTGCGCCTGTGCATAAACTACCCCCCGTGTTCAAGGTCACTCATGGACTGCGCATCGTGTCACGTGACTGTCGGACAAGAGTGCGCCCATGCATAAACTACCCCCCGTGTTCAAGGTCACTCACGGGCTGCGCATAGTATCACGTGACTGTCGGACAAGAGTGCGCCTGTGCATAAACTACCCCCCGTGTTCAAGGTCACTCACGGACTGCGCATCGTGTCACGTGACTGTCGGACAAGAGTGCGCCTGTGCATAAACTACCCCCCGTGTTCAAGGTCACTCACGGACAGCGCATAGTGTCACGAGACTGTCGGACAAGAGTGCGCCTATGCATAAACTACCCCCCGTGTTCAAGGTCACTCACGGACTGCGCATAGTGTCCAGACAGGAGCCGGTGACCACCACGTGACTATTGGACACGAGTGCGCCTGTGCATAAACTACCCCCCGTGTTCAAGGTCACTCACGGACTGCGCATCGTGTCACGTGACTGTTGGACAAGAGTGCGCCTGTGCATAAACTACCCCCGTGTTCAAGGTCACTCACGGACTGCGCATAGTGTCACGTGACTGTCGGACAAGAGTGCGCCTGTGCATAAACTACCCCCGTGTTCAAGGTCACTCACGGACTGCGCATAGTGTCACGTGACTGTCGGACAAGAGTGCGCCTGTGCATAAACTACCCCCCGTGTTCAAGGTCACTCACGGACTGCGCATAGTGTCACGTGACTGTCGGACAAGAGTGCGCCTGTGCATAAACTACCCCCGTGTTCAAGGTCACTCACGGACTGCGCATCGTGTCACGTGACTGTCGGACAAGAGTGCGCCTGTGTATAAACTACCCCCCGTGTTCAAGGTCACTCACGGACTGCGCATCGTGTCACGTGACTGCCGGACAAGAGTGCGCCTGTGCATAAACTACCCCCGTGTTCAAGGTCACTCACGGACTGCGCATAGTGTCCAGACAAGAGCCGGTGACCACCACGTGACTATTGGACACGAGTGCGCCTGTGCATAAACTACCCCCGTGTTCAAGGTCACTCACGGACTGCGCATAGTGTCACGTGACTGTCGGACAAGAGTGCGCCTGTGTATAAACTACCCCCCATGTTCAAGGTCACTCACGGACTGCGCATCGTGTCACGTGACTGTCGGACAAGAGTGCGCCTGTGCATAAACTACCCCCCGTGTTCAAGGTCACTCACGGACTGCGCATAGTGTCACGTGACTGTCGGACAAGAGTGCGCCTGTGCATAAACTACCCCCCGTGTTCAAGGTCACTCACGGACTGCGCATAGTGTCACGTGACTGTCGGACAAGAGTGCGCCTATGCATAAACTACCCCCCGTGTTCAAGGTCACTCACGGACTGCGCATAGTGTCACGTGACTGTCGGACAAGAGTGCGCCTATGCATAAACTACCCCCCGTGTTCAAGGTCACTCACGGACTGCGCATAGTGTCACGTGACTGTCGGACAAGAGTGCGTCTGTGCATAAACTACCCCCGTGTTCAAGGTCACTCACGGACTGCGCATAGTGTCACGTGACTGTCGGACAAGAGTGCGCCTATGCATAAACTACCCCCCGTGTTCAAGGTCACTCACGGGCTGCGCATAGTGTCAAGACAAGAGCCGGTGACCACCACGTGACTATTGGACAAGAGTGCGCCTGTGCATAAACTACCCCCCGTGTTCAAGGTCACTCACGGACTGCGCATAGTGTCACGTGACTGTCGGACAAGAGTGCGCCTATGCATAAACTACCCCCGTGTTCAAGGTCACTCACGGACTGCGCATCGTGTCACGTGACTGTCGGACAAGAGTGCGCCTGTGCATAAACTACCCCCCGTGTTCAAGGTCACTCACGGACTGCGCATCGTGTCACGTGACTGTCGGACAAGAGTGCGCCTATGCATATTAACTACCCCCCGTGTTCAAGGTCACTCACGGACTGCGCATAGTGTCACGTGACTGTCGGACAAGAGTGCGCCTGTGCATAAACTACCCCCCGTGTTCAAGGTCACTCACGGACTGCGCAGTGTCACGTGACTGTCGGACAAGAGTGCGCCTGTGCATAAACTACCCCCGTGTTCAAGGTCACTCACGGACTGCGCAGTGTCACGTGACTGTCGGACAAGAGTGCGCCTGTGCATAAACTACCCCCCGTGTTCAAGGTCACTCACGGACTGCGCATCGTGTCACGTGACTGTCGGACAAGAGTGCGCCTATATGCATAAACTACCCCCGTGTTCAAGGTCACTCACGGACTGCGCATAGTGTCCAGACAGGAGCCGGTGACCACCACGTGACTGTCGGACAAGAGTGCGCCTGTGCATAAACTACCCCCCGTGTTCAAGGTCACTCACGGACTGCGCATCGTGTCCAGACAGGAGCCGGTGACCACCACGTGACTGTCGGAGACGAGTGCGCCTGTGCATAAACTACCCCCCGTGTTCAAGGTCACTCACGGACTGCGCATCGTGTCCAGACAGGAGCCGGTGACCACCACGTGACTGTCGGACAAGAGTGCGCATGTGCATAAACTACCCCCCGTGTTCAAGGTCACTCACGGACTGCGCATCGTGTCCAGACAGGAGCCGGTGACCACCACGTGACTGTCGGACAAGAGTGCGCATGTGCATAAACTACCCCCCGTGTTCAAGGTCACTCACGGACTGCGCATAGTGTCACGTGACTGTCGGACAAGAGTGCGCCTATATGCATAAACTACCCCCGTGTTCAAGGTCACTCACGGACTGCGCATAGTGTCCAGACAGGAGCCGGTGACCACCACGTGACTGTCGGACAAGAGTGCGCCTGTGCATAAACTACCCCCCGTGTTCAAGGTCACTCACGGACTGCGCATCGTGTCAAAACAAGAGCCGGTGACCACCACGTGACTATTGGACACGAGTGCAAGGTCACTCACAGACTGCGCATCGTGTCACGTCACTGTCGGACAAGAGTGCGCCTGTGCATAAACTACCCCCCGTGTTCAGGGTCACTCACGGACTGCTCATAGTGTCAAAACAAGAGCCGGTGACCACCACGTGACTATTGGACACGAGTGCAAGGTCACTCACAGACTGCGCATCGTGTCACGTGACTGTCGGACAAGAGTGCGCCTGTGCATAAACTACCCCCCGTGTTCAAGGTCACTCACGGACTGCGCATGGTGTCCAGACAGGAGCCGGTGACCACCACGTGACTGTCGGAGACGAGTGCGCCTGTGCAGAACGGAATGGCGACGTCATCCGCTTCCGGTACGCTCGCGTTCTTCACCGCCGCCCAGACGGAGACAGCGCAGGGGATGTCGCCCACCGCCGCCTCACCCGTCGCGTCCGGTTCTTCTGCAAAGAGGACCTTTTTCAGAACTGGTCTAGGACCCTAGATAGAGCTAAACACGACCCTCTATTCTCGGTCCCAATTCAAGATACACGCCGGCAAAATGAGAACTAAAAGGAACTGTGTCTTATTGTTGGAGACTTATGCTGTCAATCATCCCCTTTATTTTGCAAACCACTTAGCTTCTAACATAGAAAAAGACAGCTCCAAACCACATGGACCGTCGAAGCAAGAGATAATTATGGTCGACCCTTAGAAAAGGGACAGAATCCTGAGCCCCCGTCTTCCTATTGTCAAGTGGGTGTCCTTCTTATTTGAATAGATATTATTGGTGGTCACTTTTTTTTAAAACTGTGCATCCTTCCTGGTGACAAGCTTGACGTTTACAACCTTGCACAGTGATCGGGAAATAATCCGCCCTTTGAGGAGTCCTCTTTACCGGCGTGTATCTTGGATAGGGACCGAGTTTAGATTATTTCATGGGCGAGAATAGCGGACCTATTTGAAATGGATGTAAGCCACCCGTATTTGGCGCTAACGCCTCCGAAAGTAGCTTACCTGGGTCGGGTCTGATGATGCCGGTGTGGGCTGAGATCCACTCGAGGTAGGAAGTGACGCGTGTAAAACCGGACGGGTGATTGGCCAGACAGCTGAGCGAGTCAAAGTAGGAGGCAACTCCGATCTGAGTCCACTGTCCGTCTGACTCTTGTACAACCATAGCTCCGCCCTGGTCCCTCTAGACACAATACAAGTAGATGTACTGACAGGTGGGCGGTGACGCGTGTGAAGCCGGACGGGTGATTGGCTAGACAACTGAGCGAGTCAAAGTAGGAGGCAACTCCCAGCTGAGTCCACTGTCCGTCTGACTCTTGTACAACCATAGCTCCGCCCTGGTCCCTCTAGAGACAATACAAGTAGATGTACTGACAGGTGGGCGGTGACGTGTGTGAAGCCGGACGGGTGATTGGCTAGACAACTGAGCGAGTCAAAGTAGGAAGCAACTCCTAGCTGAGTCCACTGACTCTTGTACAACCATAGCTCCGCCCTGGTCTCTCTAGACACAATACAAGTAGATGTACTGACAGGTGGGCGGTGACGCGTGTCAAGCCGGACGGGTGATTGGCTAGACAACTGAGCGAGTCAAAGTAGGAGGCACCTCCTAGCTGAGTCCACTGTCTCTTGTACAACCATCGCTCCGCCCTGGTCTCTCTAGACACGATACAAGTAGATGTACTGACAAGTGGGCGGTGACGCGTGTGAAGCCGGGCGGGTGATTGGCTAGACAACTGAGCGAGTCAAAGTAGGAGGCTACTCCAATCTGAGTCCACTGTCCGTCTGTTTCTTGTACAACCATAGCCCCGCCCTGGTCCCTCTAGACACAATACAAGTAGATGTACTGACAGGTGGGCGGTGACGCGTGTGAGGCCGGACGGGTGATTGGCTAGACAGCTGAGCGAGTCAAAGTAGGAGGCAACTCCGATCTGAGTCCACTGTCCGTCTGTCTCTTGTATTACCATAGCTCCGCCCTGGTCTCTCTAGAGACGATACAAGTAGATGTATTGACAGGTGGGCGGTGACGCGTGTGAGGCCGGACGGGTGATTGGCTAGACAACTGAGCGAGTCAAAGTAGGAGGCTACTCCTAGCTGAGTCCACTGTCTCTTGTACAACCATAGCTCCGCCCTGGTCTCTCAAGACACAATACAAGTAGATGTACTGACAGGTGGGCGGTGACGCGTGTGAGGCCGGACGGGTGATTGGCTAGACAACTGAGCGAGTCAAAATAGGAGGCAACTCCTAGCTGAGTCCACTGTCTCTTGTACAACCATAGCTCCGCCCTGGTCCCTCTAGACACAATACAAGTAGATGTACTGACAGGTGGGCGGTGACGCGTGTGAGGCCGGACGGGTGATTGGCTAGACAACTGAGCGAGTCAAAGTAGGAGGCAACTAGTCCACTGACTCTTGTACAACCATAGCTCCGCCCTTGTCCCTCCAGATACAATACAAGTAGATGTACTGACAGGTAAGTGGTAACGCGTGTGACACTGGCATTTACATAAAAGTAAGCTCTCATAACAGCTTCAAATTAGTTATGGAAACATGAATATCGAAAATGTTAGAGGGAAGGATACCACTACGTCAAAAACTGCACAAAATTTGGGGCGATGCACCGTAACGCACGCGTCTCTTCAATGAAGGTAGGGTTGATCGGGCAACACTGAGTACAGTTTTCAAGTCGCGCGCGTTGAATTTTGGACGTTTGGATGGTGGCAATAAGGTACAGTTTCCTTTTGCTTGACTATCTCGACCGGACAGTGTCCTTAACTTCCTTAAGAGAAGTATGGTAAGAATACAGATGTGATGGATGTGTTGCTGAAGGCAGAACGTTTGGAAAAAGAATGAAATGGCCCGAAGGCAGAAGGAATTTAGAGTGATATTAGTATGAAATTAATAGAAGAGGTTGGGTTTACAACTACTAGGAATAAAATAGGTAAGTTCAGGAAGGGTCCTGGGAATGAATAGAGGTACTACCTCACCCGTCTTTTCTTGGCAAAGAGGGGAAGGCGAATGTTGCGGTGGCGTCCACATGCCTGTGGGTTGGGAGGCCTGAATTCAAGGGTGTTTATGCTCGCGACTGGACGGAGAAATCTATCATGAGGGTTGGGCATAAAGTCCAACTGTGACCTCACGAGAGGGTTTGGGTGCTGTGATAAAGATTTAAAGAATTTAAGGGATCGATCCTGAACCAACGTGTCCACCAGAGGTAGATCCAGAGAAGTGTGGAGCGGAACGATGGGGGTGTATTTGGGAAGGTGCATCACCACTCGGAGGACAGTATTTTGAAGGCGCTGTAATTTTAGGAAATTAGAATATGATGTGGTGCCCCATATGGGAGCGGCATATAGAAATGTGGGTCGGATAATGGTCGTGTAGATCCGAAGACGGTCTTTCTCAGCAATAGCTGGAGACCTCAGTATTGACTGAAGAGCAAGCGTCCAGTTTTGTTCCGACTAAAAGTGGCGGCTACCATTGGCCCCTC
Source organism: Isoperla grammatica (assembly GCA_945910005.1). Taxonomy (NCBI): domain Eukaryota; kingdom Metazoa; phylum Arthropoda; class Insecta; order Plecoptera; family Perlodidae; genus Isoperla; species Isoperla grammatica. The sequence continues at coordinate 29,757,295 of OX246747.1, forward strand.
AAAATAGACTAGACGCATTCTGGTGGCAAGAAAATAAACTACTATAAGGATGAGTTTATCTGTCAATTGTTCATTGTTGCTTTATTGTTAAATCATCAATGGCGCAGATAAGGGTGTTGCTTAGCAGCGCTATCTATGTGTTAGTTTGAGTCTCCAATAGTTATTGGTGTAATGTACCTACCTCACAGATGCTAGCACCAGTCGCTCCAGACGTGCAGACGTGCGATGGTCGGACGTAGCTACCGTAGCTAGCTTCGCACTCCTCGTTGGTTATAACTGTAGCGTCCACCACTTTCAGAGGACGGTTTAAGATGGCGGTGCCGACTGGGAACAGATACATTAGCTAGAATAAAATTGCTATATCCTGTCACTCCGTAGGTGACCTAATAATAATTTTTTTGTGGGAAACCTGCCCAGGGACAATGGCCCCTCTTCAGGTGACTATACAAACTAGGTATTGCAGTATTTGGAATAGTTGGGAAGGAATGGTCCGAGAGCTGATATTGTGACCATCCCAGCAGTCGTCTTGTGACTGAGGAACACCTCGGCCTGCTGGTGGCCGGTATCGAAGTGGCGATCTCTCGACTTAGTCTTGCGTCTTACCACTGAGCTACCTCTAGCAGTTGTGTAGGTAACCTACGTGTACATGGAAGTAGAAATTAACTCATACACATAATTTTATAAAGGAAAACAAGACCACAGTCTTGCCTTTAGTGAGTAAGACCCCCCACCCCCCTGTTGAACATATTCCTCCCCAGTGGCGTAACTAGGAATTATTTCAGGGGGGGTTAATCAGGGAAAAGTGAGATGAGGGGACTGAAAGGGGTCTGGGGCGAAGCCCCAGCCGCCGGAGGCCATTTCGCCGAAGGCGAATTTTTTTTTCACTTCTATAATTATTTCGTGCCTTTTAGACTCAAAGAATACTACTCGAACCACTACTCGTTTGTTTGTATTATATTGAAGTTACAGTGTTACAGTAAGTATTAATTATAGTTCTAAATAAGAATTGCATAGAAATTGTGTTTTTAATGTTTTATGGTTGTTCAATATAATCTTAACATAAAGTGGTGTTTGTGGTCACGTTACATACATTTAAATTTTAATTCACAGACCGTGATATTGTAATGTTAGATTAATGCATTTTTATTTATAGGTACCCTCACTTTTACTGGTTCAAGCGAAAGTTATATTAGTTGTAGATGAACACATAAATAATATAATTGAATTATTGAAAGAAATTATATTATATCTTATCTAAGTGAAGTGGTATGGTAGATTTTATGAAAATGTTATTTGTTGCGATTGTTATACACTGAAGTGGTGTAAGGATCTTACAATATAGTATTAAGTAAATTAAGTATTAAGTAAAATCATTCTCGATGTAGTTTCGGGGGGGGGGGTTTAAACCCCCTAAACCCCCCCCCCCTTAGTTACGCCACTGTTCCTCCCTGTGTGGAAAAGTGTGCCTTAAAAGAGCATTTTCAGGGGGCACAACTACTTTAGTGTCCACTTTTTTCACAGACAAATATGGCTTGTAAAGCGAGGTTAAGTTATTATTAGTATTAATTTATTGTTCACTTTCTTTCTTTCTCGAGTAGTACCTGTTCAATGTATAACTTAAAGTGATAATAAAAATCAATCAATCAATCAATCAATCAATCAATCAAGTCTATCTCTAGTAAGCTACAACTTCCCGTACAAGAAGTTTAATTCAAAATTCAATTAAAGAATTTGGACCGTCCAAAGGAGACACTTTTATGAAACAATTTAGACCAAGCAAAGCAGGTTTCACGGGCGCTGAATGTCTCACCGGGTGAGCTTTGAAGAGGCCACAAAGCTTTGCGACAAGCTCAGCTGTGTCTATAAGGAAGTGTGTTTGTACTCACAGTCCATATCGGATGTTACTCCCCATCCGAACATCCGAACTGTTGACTGGGCGAAACTGTGTTCTGCCTGGCTGAGGCTGGGCAGACGGATGGGTCGGATGTATTCTGCAACACAATAAGAAGTTAAGAGCGAAGGATACCTCTACGTCAAAAACGCAGACAATTTTCACTTTTGAATTATATCTCAAGATTGCAACAAGAAATCGAAAACCTAAATCAACAGCAACAGCGCACTGTGTTTTGGTAAGCCCTACAGACAGAATGAAACATTATAATAACCATACGCCTAGTTATTTTTATTATAAAATCGATAATTAGTAATAAAATTAATTAGAAATAAAAACCATACTGATTATAATGTAAGACACAATTTAGAGCATTCAGTGTGTAGGGCTTACCAAACCACAGTGCGCTGTTGATTCAGATTTTTGTTTTCTAAGCCCATTCTTGAGATACAATTTAAAATTGAAAATTTTGTGTGGTTTTTGATGTAGAGGTATCCTTCCCCGTTAATTTGACCGTGCGTGTTCCAAGACTTACGCGTGTTCTTGATGGGGACCGTGAGCCGCAAGAGTGCAATATCGTCGTGGCCGCCCCCAGTGGGGTTGAAGCCGGGATGCAGAAACCTCGCCTTAGGTGACTGAACGTTGGTTCCCACCCCTTGGTCGTCCCCCGATACCACCTTGTTCACACCGGACACCACCACTAGCGGGCTGTCCCTGAAACAGTGACGACATGGATGGTTATTCATAGTTCCCACGTGACGTCACAGCGGCCATGATTGCGAATCGGAATAGGGCATCCGGACTTCAACAATGGAACAAATGAACTGAACTGACGGACAAACAATCAGCTGTCAAAATAATAAAATTACAATCATACAAATAAAAACAAGTGTAGCAATAGTAACTGCTCGCCATTTAAAACTTTTAATAATAGACAACGACTAAGTGAAAGTTTTGTATGTGTATTTTTTTGTTTTTTGTTTTGTTTTCCAAAATCAGAAGAAATTATTTTTGGACAGCTTGTTGTTTGTCCATCGATTCAATTCATTTGTTTCATTGTTGTCGTTTGGTGTTGCTAGTAGCCTATTGATGAGGACCAATCTTAGATCATTGGCAAATACTATTCAAATTCGATAAGTAAGCCTAATTTAAAATTTAAAAAGTAAACATAAGTAATAAAAAATTACAAAATAACGACACACCAATTTTATTTAAAATTAAACGCTGAATTTTAAAGAACTAAGAATTTCTGTGTTCTACCACAACAGCCTTCAATTGTTTCTCTATGGCAACGTCGAAGTTTGATTACAAATATGGCCGCCACGCGCAAAGATGTGACGTACGTGCAACCTATGAATAGTTCTCCCAACATCATGCCCAGGGCCTATATTACTGAGCAGTTGGACACATTTTGCGAAGTTGGGAATCTCATTTCCCCAGTTTTTCATTCCCAGTTTTTTCCCAGTTTAACATCCCATTTTTTTGCAACTTGGTTAATCGAGACGAAGAGTGGGTGAAATATGAAGACGAAGATGTTTGGAGGGAAGGGGCAAGAAGGATCGAGGGGGGAGTAAAAATGAAAGGGAACGAAAAGGGTATGTGTACTGCATTTCGTCTGACTTCTCCCCCTCGAGGATAGGGTGGGCCTACCAGAAGCATACGCTTCCGCCGGCATAGCTCTCGGGATCACCAAAGCACGCAAACCTGCCCACCACGATAAGGTAGCAGTCCCTGGACAGGTGGATGATAGGAACTAGAGACGTAGAAAATTAAGCTGGTTAAGTTGTCGTACAACAACTCCGGTACCGGTAATGCTTTCGTCATCAATCAATGAGGTGTTTACGGTCTCGGCCAACCCGAGCAGGTATTTGAATTAGCCACGGCCGCTGGTTGACTGCCGCTCATCCACCCGTGACGAAAGCATTACCGAAGTTGTTGTTTACTAGTCAAAACGAAAGTATTCGCATATCGATCTCAGGTCATTGTCTACTGCCCCTTTCAACCGCGTCAATTAAAAGAAAATCAACAGATACCTGGCGTTCTTTCACACATTCGTAAATGCATGGTTCGGCCTAGTCGAGTGCACAGGCGGTTTGGCCACACCCACCGTTACAGGTAGCCAACAGAAGGTCTTAAATTATCCTCAATGGACCTGTTTAGATTAGATGGTAGAAATTAACAAAGTAGAACATTAAGTTGTCACCTTGGACTCAGCTATGACGTAAGCATAAGAATACCTAGGTTCGTTAGGGCAAATGAACTCACCCGTTTGGGCAAATGAACTCACCCGTTTGGGCAAATGAACTCACCCGTGAGCGCATTGTGCCGAAGTAAGCACCCACTCCTTGCTGATGAGCGAACCGGCGCAGAACGGCTTCAGCTTGTTGTCTTTGCGCAGGATCAACACGTGCCAGGGCGCCTGACCTCGGGCCGCGTTGGCCCCGCCCACAATCCTGGACGTGAAGCCATGGGAGCACTGAGGGCACAGAAACACATTGGGTTCGTTTCCTTCGTCTCTACTTTTTGGGTTTTGCTCCGAATAGGCCAAATAAAAAAAAAAAAAAAATTAAAAACCCCAAAAGCCAAAACTTACCAAAAAATTGATATATTATTAAGGTGACCAGACGTACTGGTTTGACCGGTACAGTACCGTTACCGTAACACTTGTACCGGTGTCCCGGGAGATACATTGAAAAGACGCATTTTTACCGGTTTGTAAATTTTGGGGAAAAGGTGTCCCGGTATTCTGTCAATAAAGACAACTCGGTCAATTGTAACAGTGGGGGAAGGGGGGGCTTACAATTGCTCGACACGTGTGGGTCACATTCGCAGACGCTGACTCACGCACTCACTCAACTCACAGTCAGCCGAGTTTATTCCGTCAACAGGCGGCTGGCGAAATACGACCGGGCATAATGCCTGGTTTTCACGGTGCGAGTTACTGGCATGCCAGTAAGCCAGCGGCTGGTCTTCTGCTCGGACTTGAACTGACCCTGTCAGTTGCAAGGATGTCTGAAGAGCGTAGAGTGCTAGTACGGAAAGTAATAAGATTATTTTCGTTGATACTGTACGAGGAATTACTAAACATTTTTTAACATTTGTTTTACATTATTTTTGTATCCTGGGCTAAAAACGTTCCACAAATTTTCTTGTTCTCTGTACAAATGCACAAAGTTTGCGGTCTGTTCGTCACTCCACCTTCCCAACATATTCCAAAACAAAAATATTAATAATAATAATAATATGTCAGCACGAAAAACATCAACAAAACAACTTGCGCTACTATCTACTGTCCGCTCAGTTACTGCCCTGTGCGTTCACGTGGCACCAGCGGCTGGCCGATTCAAAACATCCCCGTGGTGGGGGAAGGCCAGTGGCCAGTCGAAACAAAAATATTTGAAGTAGCTCGCCAGGCGAGCTACTGAACAACTCGCACAGTCAGTAACTCGGCCGACCTGTTTACACGAAGCAAGTAGCTGGCCCCCAGCTACTTGCTCTATCAACTGGCACGCCAACTCGCACCGTGAAAACCGGGCATAACACCACTACAAAGATTTGCCTATATTCACTTACATATTTAATATGTATTAATTAAAATGTATATGAGTAATAATGTCATCATCATCATCTGTTGCCACGTCCAACTCTGGGTTGGGTCGATATTGAAGATAAGCCTCTCCATCTTCTTCTATCCTGCCACCACTCTTCCCCCTCAACTACATTCCAGTCCCCTCCTCGCATTTCTACATGATATTTATTTTGTTTTATAGATTCATGTTAAAAAGCTGTTTTCTGGGCATTTTGCACGCAAATTTGAATTAAAAATGTTTCGCCTCTTTCGACTGACCAGACCCCGTGCTTGTCCATGGAGTTCGTAATCCTTACACTTTGTTTGTCCCGGTTTGCAATATTCAAAATATGGTCACCTTATATATTATATATATAGAGACCATATTCCATACTAACGAAAGTATTGCCTTCAAATACAAATTTATTATTTTATGTCGTCCAAAAACGAAAAACCCCAAACGCCAAAGGTCACAAAACAAATCGATATATTATATAGGCCATTTTATATATGTATACGATATATTTAAAATAGTCTATCAAAAGTATTGTCTCCAAATACAAAATTATTATTGTTCGTGGTCTAAAAAAGAAAAGTCGAAAACGCCAAATCTCACAAAACAATCGTAATATCATAATATAGATCATAGTCCAATACTATCAAAATTCAATGGTATTGTACCTACAAAACACAAATTTCTTATTTTTTGTGTATTTTCCTCATTCACGAACTTCCTGTGATGAAACTTGATTCCAAGACGAAGTTTGTATCTATTTCCTCACTACCCATAAACCCAGATAATGAGGTCACTGCATCAGTTTCAGAGACACACCTTATCTTTATAACAGGATTAACGACACAGTTTCAATTTCACAATTTGTAACGAAAGATCATTTTATTTATAGTTTTTTAACTTCTAATATGGATAGAATTCCATCACTTCTAATAAGTAAACGGTGACTTTGGAGCTGTCCTCTAGCAACGAAGCACTCAATAAACTCAAAGATGTTCTGAATCGGCCTTGTTGATTCTGGCATTTGTCCGCAGTACCCCTCCCTCTTAAAGCACTGTAAGTTATACGTACCCTGCGGTACCCCAGATTTTGGCAGACCTTAAAGGTTGGAATTCATAGTCGGCCCCTACACCTAGGGGCACCCATTGTTGCTATGGATTGGTTTTGTTTATAGGAAATAACATGCAAACAATTGTTACCTTGGTAACAATGGGCGCCCCTAGGTGTAGGGGCCGACTATAAATTCCAAAATTGCTTAACAATGCTTTCAAATCGTCAAAACGTAAATCAATCTATGTGTGATTCCATTAATAATTCAATGCTCTTTCTTATGAATGTTTCTGTGTGTGTTCCAATAAATATTTCAGCTTTTTAACGTATTGTTGCAAAACACCTAACTCAATAAATTTAATTTGAAAAAAAAACACGGAAATATTTATTCATACGAATTACTAACGTACGTACGAACGTACGTAGTGCCCAAATTGGTAGGGGTCTATTGTTCAGGCCACCTTTTGCCAGAACAGCAGCCTACCAGAAAGGGTTCTATCATAGGGCTTGTCAATCGAGGAATTCTCTTCCACTCAAGATCAGGATGGCACGCTCATTAGATGTCTTCAAAGCCTCTTTAACGGAGCATTTTTTAAACATTGTTTTGTAAATTTTCTTTTTTTATTCTTTTTTACTTCATATTTAACAGTTCTGTCTTATAATTATATTTTCATTCATATTATGTTTTCATGTTTTTTGTTTTGTATTTTGTATTTTGTATTTTGTATTTTGTATTATGTTCATTTATATATTAAGATTTTAAGTAATTTTAGTATTGGTTGGCAGTCACTCTGTGTGTTTGGAGCTGTGCTCTTTTCTGCCAACCCCTATTCACTTTTGTAATGAATGGGAATAATTAATAAATAAATAATTCTTCCGGGAAACATTTTTTGACAATTTTAAAGCAATTTTAACAGACAAAAATCGCGAATTCAATACATTCATTATTGTAATACAATTATTGTAATACAATTATTGTAATACAATTATTGTAATAAGGGACATTGTACTCACGTGAACCAAAACGGAAACGAGAACGAATGTCAGGACAGTCTTCATGTTGCTGACTTCTTGAATATGACAAGTTTAGTTCACGTCTACGATTATTATAGCCAATAGATTAGAGTGATAACAGATCATCTGCGTCAACGACGCGTTTCAAAACATTATATCCAGAACAACGAGGCTTACATCACATATCTTACTTTGGGTAATAAACGTAATCTGTATCGACGGATGGCTTTTCCTCTGTCTATTTGCTCAATCAATAATACGCAATAATTATAGAACTCGATTACTGTTAGTTGGAGATAAAATATACTCATCCGGTTGTAGATAAGAATAATTATAATAATTTTTCTCGTAGGAATAGGCCTACCCGTTATAGGGTGCACAACAGCTTTATCTGATATGCCCCACTAGTCCCAACGAAAGTATTCGCATACCGATCTCAGGTCATTGTCTACTGCCCCTTTCAACCACGCAAATTGAAAGAAAATCAACAGATACCTGGCGTTCTTTCACACATTCGTAAATGCATGATTCGGCTTAGTCGAGTGCACAGGTGGTTTGGCCACACCCACCGTTACAGGTAACCAAAGGAAGGTTTTAAATTAACCCCAATGGACCTGTTTGATTAGATGGTAGGAATTAGCGAAGTAGAAAAGTAAGTTGTCACCTTGGACTCGGCTGTGTCGTAAGCATCAGAATACTTTCGTTGGGGCAACTATAACTAGGTTATTAGGGTGTTTGGATAGTTGGGAAGGAATGTCAGAGGGCTATTAATAGGACTCAATCCCAACATTCGCCTTTACGACTGAGGAAAACCTCGGCGGAAAAACCTTCAGTCAGGACTGCCGGTGGCCGGAATCGAACCGGCGACCTCCCGAATTAGGGTCTCCCTTCACCCTTTGAAAGAAAACGAATTGCAACGAAATGACAACAGCGCGCTACCTGTTGGCCTTTCAATCCTATTTCACGGTCTTTTAGACAAACACTGGTCATAAGCTCTAAACGTTTCGTTTCTACTATGAGCGGACAGGTGTTACTTAATTTTTTGACTAAATTTAGAACATTTGCATAGTGGTTCAAGTGGACTCGGAGAAGTGACAGTAATTTCATCGTATAGTTCATCGCTCACTCGTCGATGGTGCTCGAAGCCTACAGGGTTGGTTTAGTCACTTTAAATTAAAGTCCCCCACTACAAATCAGTTTAATTACTGAGTGGGTAGACTCTAAATGTGAATTTATTTTTTATTTATTTAATTATTTATTTATTTATTTATTTATTTATTTATTTATTTATTTATTTATTTATTTATTTATTTACAGTTAAAGCGGGTATGTTGGAGGGGGGGTGGGGGGGCTGGGTGACTGAGCTCCCCAGTTCAGCCCCGCAGATTTTGTTTAGGGTGTTATGTCACGAAGAGGAGTCAACGCTTGTTTTTGCATAAATTTGTGGTGAAAAAATAAAAATTGAAACATTTACTTTATAAACATTTGAACGAGCAAATATACACACTAAGTACAACAAAATGTTCAACATAATTTGTCAGTATGTTTACAATCGATACAAATTAGTGCCGGTATGGTATACCGTCGGTATTTTTAGTAACGGTTTGCATACCGCCCCACTTTAACCACTGATATTAAAGCGCTTTGATTGGGGGGGGGGGCTTCCCTGGATACGCCACTGGATTCGTGAAAAGATAGAAGTTGGATTCGAACTCACGAGATGTGTGGGTGTCCCAAGAACGGCTGTAGCACGAAGTTAACGTGCGAGGTACGGGAGACCAATATGACTCACTCACTCACTGTACATACACAAGACTACGCTTGCCTCGACGCTCGCACTCGTAATGCACGACCTAACTTGTATACAACACACACTTACGAGATGAGGTGATTCAAAACAAATACCATACTCAACGATTCAAAAGAGCAACTAAAATGAATAAATACATTTCAAAACTTAACCAGCGCGAACAACACATCAAACTTAAAAGTGCTTTAAATTTTATTAAATGTATAAGGTATCAGTTATCAGTAGAGCTACCTTGCTCTACTGATCAAGGTGTTCTCAAAGTGTTCCTTGTGTTCCTATTCCAATTGCATTCTAACCTTTTAATTGGTGCAATTGAATTGGTTTTGATGAAAACCAATTTCTCCGTTTCTCCCAATAATCGAATAACATATTGTGGTTTTTAACAATGTTGAACGGACTGCAACCATGGAGTTGTACGGAGTTACTATTATTGGCCCCTCAAAAAAGACTAGACGCATTCTGGTGGCAAGAAAATAAACTACTGTAGGGTACGCACAACACCGAAACACAACTATGAAACAAAAGAATTGAACCGATGGACAAACAAGCTGTCAAAAAAAATATATGAAGTTCTGAAGTTGGAAAAAACAAACGTTCAGAACGTTTACACACTTTCAGATAGTTGCTGTCCATTACTGAACACAAATTTTAACTGGCGAGCTGTTACTATCGGTACAACTAATTGTTTCTCCTCATTATTTGCAAAGATATTACTTTGACTGCTTGTTGTTTGTCCACCAGTTCAATTCATTTATTCCATTGTTGAAGTTCGGCTGTTACGTCATATGTGCGTACCCTCCATGCTGCGACCGCGACCATACTATTATAAATCCATGCTGCGACGATCTAACTAGCGAGTTCGACGAGCCTCCGCTAGGCGGAGATCAAGAAGACCTTCGAAACAAACTGCTACACATTCAACAGGCGGTGACTGCAGTGGAAACATTGTTGAAATGTGACGGAACATAAAGTTGACATATTTTATGGTGAGTAAAATTGTATTTAATTTTTTAAGAAATGTTTGGAACGTCACAACTACACGTTAATTTAATTTTTAGTTATTTTTCGATGATATTTGAAGATATATATGAGAGAAGTCCTCACAGTAAGTAGATAAAACCTTTCAATTGTCTTAGTTCTCCAGTTGACGTTTTGAACATTGCCAAACTAGGCCTAGGCCTACAACTGAATTAACTATTTGGTGTTTAACGACGTACTCGACAAGTGTTCATACGGGAGGAAAGGGACAAGTAGCACGTAAAGGGGGTGAAATGGGAAAGAGAAGGACGTGGACTGTCTTTTGTCTGGCTTCTCCACGTCGACCTGTCCGGCTAGGGTGGCCCTACCAGAAGCATACGCTTCCGTCGGCTTAGCTCTCGGGATCACTGAAGCATGCAAACCTGCCCACCACGATAAGGAAGAAGTCCCTTAACATGCCTGCTGACTCATCATCTTTCTACTAGCCTACACCGTCTGAGCCCAAGGTGACTCTGCCAGTCGTAAGAGACGACATAGGGAGCTCCAACCCTTTCCATTCACCATCTATTTAACCCTTTTAGACCCAGTTAACGGGGCCGTTAGCTGACGGTTCGTAATATGTAACTCAACAAACCCTATGCAGATAACGGACCGTCAGCTAACGGCCCCGTTGATGAACGACTGAAAAACCGGGCCTAAATGTAATTTTTTCTCCTAGTCAACCCCTTTCAGTTCCGATTTCACTCCCATCCCTCTCATATGTGCAAAGCATTTCGGTCATGTCCCAATCTTATCTCTTAGATCCTGGCCCTGTAGGGACTTCTACCTTATCGTGGTGGGCAGGTTTGCATGCTTTGCTGTCCGAGAGCTATACTGGCGGAAGCGTATGCTTCTGGTAAGGGCGCACTAGCCGAACAGGTCGAGAAGCCAGACGAAAGACAGTCCACGTGCTCCCCTTTACGTCCTACTTGTCCCTAATATGATCATAGTTGTCGAGAACGTCGTCAAACAACAAATATAACAAATCAGAGGCAAAAAACAGATAAGCAGCGATTCTGGAGCATCTTCGAACAATCCACAGATTGAACATTACATAAAATATGATAATCGTTGTTGTATAAAGGTGGTCGTATTGTTGCAACAATCCATCTCCAAGTAGGCCTACTGATTTTCATGACGTTTTCACAAGACGTTGCCACGGTTATTATGACATATCACGCGCTCGTCATAACGGACAATATATGAGAGTAGATTTAGTCCTAAAAGGAAGGAAGAGAGATATTCCACAGAGATCCTGGCCCGTGTCGTTTTCAAGTCGGAGGTATTCTGTCGTTGCTTCAAAACCGTCAGCTTACCTGAACGTGAGTTGTGCATTTACATTGTAAGGTTAAGCCTATGTATTTGTGAAGGTATTCGGATGGAGTGTATAGTTTACCCCTTAGTATGTATACACAAATACACAAATACACTGTAGATACAGTGTATTTCATCTTAAAATCGATGGGTACGTGTACGTCAAAACGGCACCTAATTGTCATGTTTTAATTATATCTCAAGAATGCATCCCACAAAATTAATATAAATATATCAAACACCCTTATCCAACATTTGTCGGGTCGGGAAGTGACAAGTCACCAGTTTCTCGGGCTATCTTCTAGTGCTTGCTAGCCAATAAATAAACAAAATCATCATCATCATCTGTTGCCACGTCCAACTCTGCATTGGGTCGGCATTGAAGATAGCCTCTCCATCTTCTTCTATCCTGCCACCACTCTTCCCCCTCAACTACATTCCAGTCCCCTCCTCGCATTTCCACATCCCTCCTCACTTTGTCGTGCCATCTTTGTCGTGGTTATCCTCTCGTTCTTCTACCTGGAATCTCCAGTTCTAGCATTCTCCTCGGCAATCTTTCTCTTTCCATCCTCTTGACATGTCCGAACCATTTCAGTCTTCTCTCTCCAATACGCTCCAATAAATTCCTTACGCCTAGTTGGTTTCTTATGTCGTCATTCCTTATCCAGTCCCATCTAGTCTTCCCCACAATACTTCTCAAAAACTGCATGTCTGCAGCTTGTACCAGGCTCTCTTCTGGTGTTGTCATCGTCCAAGTTTCTGCTGCATTATAATTATATAATTATATAATATAATTTAACTATGCAATATAATTATAGACCAACGGAAATAAACAAAATAAATAAACAAAATATAAATGTTGTCGCAGAGAATGGTGTGTGACGCACACGGCTACCACATACCGGCCGCCGACACATCCCCTATAAAGCAGTTCTACAAGGGATGCAACGTGTTCGTGACGGGGGCGACCGGCTTCCTGGGCAAGGTGTTGATTGAGAAGGTGTTGCGGTCGTGTCCAGAGGTCAACCGGATATACATCATAGTCAGAGAGAAGAAGGGCCGGAACATGAAACAGCGGATCGAGGATCTAGTTAGCTCGCAGGTATATGGAGGATAAATACGAATTGTTGTCGCGAAATAATTTATACATTTCAAGGGTGTTTATACGCAAACCTGTTTGGGATCAGTAACGATGCAACCTGACTATGTTGCTTGCCCTGTTGCAATCTCTAGTGAACTGGATCAGGTTTGCATAAGCACACCAATACTAATATATAAGTAGCCAAGAGGTATCCAAATCATTGCCTCATTGTAAAGCAACATGGTCACCTAACTGGTAGCCGGACCAAGCCCCTACTCCATAGCAGTAGGTGGTGAAAACCGATTGCAAATTGAGTGCCGCCGTTGTTATGCCATTCACGCTATTTTATTTGAAATTATCTTAAACAAAAAAAAACATATTAAGCTTAACATAATCATAACATGTTAGTTTTTCAATAGTATCTGGTCTAAATGTACTATTTTATTGAAGTAGTTTCAATTATTTTAAACGCCAATTATGATTATTTGCATGTTGATCCACGTAGTGTTTGGATTACAAAAACCATGTTTATTCCATTGGCCAATGCGTCATCTAGACCAATGATATTATAAACAGCTATAGTAGGCTAGATGCGCAGCCCAAGAACCACAAGCGTAGCGATTTGATGCCATCTTGAAACTGGCAAATAACACAGGCGGGAATAGGAGTTTCTAGTGCGACTTTCTGCCATTGGCAGCGCTAGCAGTACTAAAAGGTCCAAATTAGCATGTAAATTGCCAGTTTCAAGATGGCTTCAAATCGCTACGCTTGCTACTGAGTGGAAGGTTGGGGGACTGGTGATCTAGGCCTAGCCTACTATAGCTGTTGAATATCATTGATCTAGACCTACTATTCCAACATCTTTGAGCCGGACATACGTATCCACGAAGATTTCGGAGCTCTTTGCAATCTACGGCGGCATTGGTGTATTTCTGTCTCAGTGCTTTGACCGCATCAGACGGGAGTATCCGGACTTCGGTTCAAAACTCTTTGCTATCTACGGCGGCATTGGTGTAGGCCTATTTCTGTCTCAGTGCTTTGACCGCATCAGACGTATTGTAATATCTTTGGACGGGAGTATCCGGACTTCGGTTCCAAACTCTTTACTATCTACGGCGGCATTGGTGTATTTCTGTCTCAGTGCTTTGATCGCATCAGACGGGAGTATCCAGACTTCGGCTCCAAGCTCTTTGCAATCTACGGCGACATTGGACTGAAAGGTCTCGGCATCAGGCCCAGAGACCGGCAACAGCTGATCCAACACGTGGACCTAGTGTTCCACATCGCCGCTACGGTGCGCTTCGACGAGAAGCTGAGGGCGGCCATCTTGCAGAACGTGCGCGGAACAAGGGAGGTGCTGGCGATCTGCCAACACATGAAGAATCTCAAGGTCAATCTTAAACGCTATTACTATCATTTTATTGAATGTATGACATACAATCTAAGTCAAAACGAGTGTTATGTTGTACGGACGTAATGGCAAGTTTTTCTATGAGTATAACTTACTTACTTATGGTACGTTTACAGCTACGCGTTGCGAGCGAAGCGAGGGCGCGAGCTCCAATCAGCGGCCGAGTTTCATGCAAAGAAGTTAATAGTTTCACGCAAACTCGGCCACTGATTGGAGCTCGCGCCTTCGCTTCGCTCGCAACGCGTAGCTGTAAATCGACTCTTAGTTTCTAGAGTACAATCGATGAGTGACTAATAAAGGGTAGAGTCGCAACGCAATCAACAGTTTGTCCATCGCCTTATGCTGCCCAACATACTTTACTCGAGTAGTAGAAGTTCGCCAAGCGACGCGATGACGGAGTTTTCGGCTGTCTTCGTATATCTTCGGTGAATTAGCCGACCAATCAGGTTCCGTCATCGCGTCGCTTGGCGAACTTCTACTACCGGACTCAAGTATTATGGGCAGTAAAAGGCGCGGTAGACAAACTGCCGATAACGTGGGGCCGCTACCCTATATATTAGGTACTCACTCACCGATCATAGTCAAGACTGTGTTTGAGGATGAATAGATAGCCTAGGCCTAGATGGATGTCCGATGACAAATGTGAAAAACGCGACGGGGAATCGTAATGAGTGTCGGAGCAAGCGGAGGTGGGGTGCGTCTCAGTCTAGGGCTGAACCATCGAGGACCCCTTTCTTAATTTATATCGTCAAACCATCTCGGCAACACAAAATGGTACCCAAGTGTGTTCGAGACACACCCTTCGATCAAATCGAGGTCGTCAAGTTGTTGTTGCACCCCCGAGGTTTACACCCCCGCCACGTTGTGTCTCCAGGCCGTGGTTTACGTGTCCACCGCCTACGCAAACTGCCCCCTGGAGGTGATCGACGAGCGACTCTACGAGACTCCGCTGGGCTGTGACGAGGCCATCGCCCTGGCAGAGAGTCTGGAGGAAGCGAGCCTGGAGAAACTCAAGTCTAGGTACAGCCACCCCTTACACACTTACTGACATGTATTTATACTTTCTACTACCTTATCGTGTGGTGGGTGGGCAGCTTTGCTGATCCACCGGGCTGTGACGAGGCCCTCGCCCTCGCAGAGAGTCTGGAGGAAGCCAGCCTGGAGAAGCACAAGTCTAGGTACGTCAGTTCAGCCACCCCTTACACAGTTATTGACTTGTTTTTATTTTATTAATATATTTCTACTTTGCCTGTTCAAGGACTTTATCGTGAAGGACAAACAAATACATACATATACAAGTGGCCCCATCCCCACAAATTTTACTGCAGGCATTGATTGGTCGAAACACCCCTATTTCAATTTCAATTTAAATTTATTTCGTCCGTAGACATATACATAATACATGTATGGACATCGTCAATATAAAAGATAACTTAAAACTACAAACCGTCCTAGCAAGCAATGAAGCACTCAATAAATTCACAGTAGTTCTGAATCAACCTTGTTGATTCTGACATTTGTCCCCCCAGGTGTTCGCACTGTCCAATCACGGATCATATTTGAAATATAGATCCTTGATTGGTTATCGCTCATTCGTCTACGATGGTGTTCGGAGCCTACAGGGACGTTGGTTTAGTCGCATTAAATTAAAGTCCCTCCAATGAAAATCAGTCTTGTTACTGAGGGTGTGTTCCAACTTGATTTTCGCCTGCTAACCACTAACCTGCTATACACTAAACACTAACAGCTTTGGGCACGCCACTTAGTATGCTAATACAAAGTTTATTGTTATTAATCATCTTATGTAAATAAATACGATAATAATACTTCCACTCACTGGTATGGGTATTTTCCTAACTTAAAAGTATCAGCTGTGATGGCTGGTATCAACCATCTTGGTTAAGTGGGTTAGTCGGTGTCGTAGTGTACACTTTCGGCCACTACCCACTAACAAAATAAGGAGCATTGGTCGCCTGCTTGTGACGTTACTTCCTTTTGACTAGTGTAACTAAGCTTAGTCCACTACGAAAAACGTCAAGTTGGAAGACTCGATAAATACGAGTTTATTTATTCTATTTCTATCCAACTAACCACGTTGTGTGGTGTTTCTGTCTAGGCTCCTGGGCGAATGGCCCAACACGTACGTCTTCACGAAGGCGATCGCCGAGGATGTTGTCAGCAGGTTCAGTGCCGTCCTACCCATCGGCATCTACAGACCGGCCATCGGTGAGGCTTTTTCACTTTCATTATCCTTCTCCGGCCATCGGTGAAGCTTTTGCACCTTCTTTATCCTTCTACGGCCATCAGTGAGGCTTTTGCATCTTCTTTATTCTTCTCCGGCCATCGGTGAGGCTTTTTCACTTTCATTATCCTTCTACGGCCATCGGTGAAGCTTTTGCACCTTCTTTATCCTTCTCCGGCCATCAGTGAGGCTTTTGCATCTTCTTTATTCTTCTCCGGCCATCGGTGAGGCTTTTGCACTTTCATTATCCTTCTCCGGCCATCGGTGAAGCTTTTGCACCTTCTTTATCCTTCTCCGGCCATCAGTGAGGCTTTTGCATCTTCTTTATTCTTCTCCGGCCATCGGTGAGGCTTTTGCACTTTTTTTACTTTTCTCCAGCCATCGGTGAAGCTTTTGCACCTTCTTTACCCTTCTCCGGCCATCGGTGAGGCTTTTGCACTTTTTTTACTTTTCTCCAGCCATCGGTGAAGCTTTTGCAACTTCTTTACC
Organism: Isoperla grammatica; assembly: GCA_945910005.1. Taxonomy (NCBI): domain Eukaryota; kingdom Metazoa; phylum Arthropoda; class Insecta; order Plecoptera; family Perlodidae; genus Isoperla; species Isoperla grammatica. The sequence goes on from OX246747.1 coordinate 29,774,195, forward strand.
CTTCTCCGGCCATCGGTGAGGCTTTTGCACCTTCTTTCTCCTTCTCCGGCCATCGGTGAGGCTTAGCACCTTCTTTATCCTTCTCCGGCCATCGGTGAGGCTTTTTCACCTTCTTTTCCCTTCTCCGGCCATCGTAGAGGCTTTTGCACCTTCTTTATCCTTCTACGGCCATCGGTGAGGCTTTTGCACCTTCTTTATCCTTCTCCGGCCATCGGTGAGGCTTTTGCACTTCTTTCTCCTTCTCCGGCCATCGGTGAGGCTTTTGCACCTTCTTTATCCTTCTCCGGCCATCGGTGAGGCTTTTGCACCTTCTTTATCCTTCTACGGCCATCGGTGAGGCTTTTGCACCTTCTTGCTAGTCCGGCCATCGGTGAGGCTTTTGCACCTTCTTTCTCCTTCTCCGGCTATCGGTGAGGCTTTTGCACCTTCTTTATCCTTCTCCGGCCATCGGTGAGGCTTTTGCACCTTCTTTATCCTTCTACGGCCATCGGTGAGGCTTTTGCACCTTCTTGCAAGTCCTCACACTCAGTGGTGTATTCGAGCCTAGGCGGGCTTAGGTGCCGCCTAGGCACTCTTATTTGGAGGCTAGGCTAGCCTAGGCGCTTATTGACAGCACTGTTGTTTAAATTTCAAGAACCCATGTAGTATTCACAATGTCTATGATTGAGAAAAATTATGTTAGGTCAACGTCTTCATGTATTCAGGTTTAATTTCTGTGAAATCTTTTTCCAGCCACTCAGAACAATCGCCATCGTGTGTTGTGTGTATCGTGTAGTGTGTATTGTGTAGTGTTGTCATGTTCCCCCAGTGGTGTGGACTCACAGCGAGCCCATGGTGGGCTGGGTGGACAACCTCTACGGCCCGTGTGGTGTGGTCGCCGTCACGGCAACAGGTCTGCTGAGGACGATGCAGGTGGTCACCTCCTACCCCGCCAACATCGTGCCCTGTGACCTTGTGGTGAACGCACTCATCGCGGTCGCGTGGGACATTGCAGACAGGAGGTGAGTCGATTGTTTACAAAGACGGGTGACAATTTACTAACTACTCAGACGCGACCACCTTGCCGATTGAGGAGCTGGCTCGCACCCAAGGTCTACTGGATTTACTCCTAGCGGAGTAATTGCGCGCTACTAGCGATCTAGTGGATTTTGGCTCGCACTATGGGGAGTCGTACAACAAACGACTACACTGCAGCGCTACGAGCGTTACGGCCACTGATTTCCGACCCCATCGCAAGGTCTACTTGATCTCCGCCTAGCGGAGGCTCGTCGAACTCCCAAGTTTCGACGAGCCTCCGCTAGGCGGAGATCAAGTAGACCTTGATCCCATCGAGGAGGTATCCAAAGATTTCCAAAGAAGTCAAATAGTTTTGCAATGACTTAAGAATTTTTATTGTTGAAAGTTGTGTGTATCCAATATTCAGCGACCGTTGGCCGGATCTCTCCGTGCACTTGTTACGCCTTCCCATACTAGCTAGTCCCAACGAAAGTATTCGCATACATACTTATCTCAGGTTTGCACAAATACGAGACTAACGATTATTCAATCAATAGACGGTTCAATGTTCTGTTTGTTTCCTGTAATTGAAGGACAAAAACGCGTCTAAATGGAAGCGCATTACAAATGATCTTATTTTTGAATCCAGGCCGCGATCCTCGTCGCCGGAGATTCCCGTCTACAACTTCGTCTCGCCCGACGAGAACGCAGTCACGTGGCACGACTTCCAGACCAAGACGAACGCGTCGTATTGCGCCCAACCACCGGCAAACTCTGTCTGGTATCCGGGCATGGTGACCACGACCAGTCGCTCCGTGTTGTGGTTCTACAGACTGTTCCTACACTTCCTGCCCGCGTTGCTCGTGGACATGTGTTTCCTGACCTCCAACAACAAGCCACGGTGAGTGAGTGAGCGCTTACCTAGCTAACATAGGCAATCCAAGACTACCTTACACCTGCTTTCGTCACATCCAGCGCAGTCGTAGCCAACCGGCGAACCGCCCGAGACACACCAGCGTCAATACCGATCGCTGATTGGTTACGAACCAGTCGCCTGTGACGAAAGCATGTGCATGGTAGTCTTGGGACAACTATTTCTTACATATATTTTCGTCACAGGCGAGGCACGCGTAGCCAACCAACCAGCGAGCCGCCTGAGACAAGCGCGCGCAAATAGTTAGTTAGTTAGTTAGTTAGTTAAGTTTTATTTTTCAAGTTAGTCATACATACATACATAATACAATTTCAATATTTGTATGCCCCTGTAAGATTAATCTTGAGGCGGGGCATACGTTCTTATTATAATAGACTTTAACAGGTGTATTTGATATGATAGGACTAAGTATAATTATAATTAAACTTGGACTAGGCCTACAAGCCCACATTTTAATGAGAAGGAACATAATAAGTTTTACACAAAACTAATGTTATTACAAACACATAAGACTATAACTAACACTACTATGAAAAGAGGAGAACAAAATATAAATATGAGTCTTTTAGTGAACAGGACTCAAGATTTATCACTTGAAGCCATTGACGGTATCGTTAATGTCTTTGATGGGAAATTTGTGGAGCCACTTTTTTTAGATGAATATTGAACGTATCTTTTGATTTGAGTTTACGAATTGCTACAGGAATTTGGTTGTACATCTTTATACCTATGATCATTGCATGTCGCTGAGTAATGCCTTTGTTGATTCTGCTTTGAAATATTTTGTTGCTGGTTTTGTAACGTGTTTTAATGTTGTAGTTAATGGTGGGGTTATGGGGTAGAAAGTGTAGTTTATTAAAGTGAGCATATTTACATAGAGACAGAGCATATAGTTTACGTATTTGGTAAACACCTGCACATTCATAAACGTTTTCAGTGGGATACCGCATTTCTTTCTTGAGCATTATTTTTAAGATCATATTTTGTATTGTCTTTAAAGGTTTTATGTGGTTGTCATAAGCACCCCCCCAATTAATGATTGCGTACTGAATAATAGACTGTACTGTTGCATAGTAGACTAGCTTTAGATTAGAAGAAGATAAAATATTTCGTAGATTGTAGAAGTTTATCATGGAAAATCGTAGTTTTTTAATTAGTGACTGAATATGGGAATCCCATTTCAGATGTTGATCAACAATTATTCCAAGGTACGTCGTAGAGTTGGTTTTTAATAGCGAGGGACAATCACAATTTGTGCTGGTGGGGTTGCAATTATGAGCGTGGATTTGTAATGTAGATATAATTGGTTGTGTATTTTTTCTGGGGGAAAATGTGATGTATGTAGTTTTTTCCTTATTTAGTGTTAGTAAATTGATCATTAGCCATTTATTGACTTCCTTTAACCCATTTTCTGCTAATTTATGAACATCATCCCAGGTTTTAGAGGAGAAAATTAAGACTGTATCATCTGCAAATGTAATAATTTTGCATCCTGCCTTTAGTGAACAGAGACTATTAATAAACACTAGAAAGAGAAGTGGTCCTAAAACAGTCCCTTGTGGTACACCGTATTTTATAATACGATTTTTACTGACCGTGTTTTGTATTTTTACCATTTGAGGTCTATTATAAAGGTAACTTTTAATTAGTTCTAAGGGAGTCCCTCTTATTCCCAGTTTGTCAAACTTTTTAAACAAAATAAGGTGAGAGACAGTGTCAAAGGCTTTCGATAAGTCTAAGAAAACTGCGATCGCTTTTTCATTGTTGTCAATTATGGTATGAATTTCCGTAGTCAGGGTTAGTATTGCATCATCAGTGCTTCTGTTCGCCCGGAACCCGAATTGATTAGGTGAAATTAATTTATTTGATTCTAGGTAATTATAAAGCCTATGTTTAATGCATTTTGCATGTATTTTTGAGAAATTAGATAGAAGAGAGATAGGTCTGTAGTTACTGGTTAGAGTTTTATTTCCCTTTTTATATATTGGTTTAATTTGAGCAATTTTGAAAACATCAGGGTAGATTCCCGTAACAAAGCTTTGGTTTATAATGTGTTGTAAGGGTAGGGCTATGAGATCCATAATGGTTTTAATAGTGCGAGTACTTATAAGATCAGGACCAGTAGCCGTGTATGGTTTCATTGTTTTAATGTGATCTAAAATTTCATGTGTAGTGACTGGTTCTAGAAATATAGAATTTGGATGAAAGATGTTATCAACTGTTTCCATTTCATGATCAGTGGGGTCATTATCTATAACTCTCTCTATATTATTAGCCATTTTTTCTCCTATATCACTAAAGTAGTTGACGAAAGTGTCAGTGATTTCTTGTGGGTTATCTGTCAAAATCCCTGTAGAAATACTTGTTATTTTCGTTATTTCCGAATGTCTTGTGTTTTTGTTTGAGATTTCTTTGATTATGTCCCATATCTTTTTACTGTCTCCTTGAGCTTCTAATATTTTATCTCGGTAATATTGATTTTTTGTTTGTTTAATAAGTAGATTAAGGTTATTTCTGTATTTTTTATAGTAATCTTTCAGCTCAGTGTTATTAGGGTATTTGGAGAGTTTTTTGTGCAGACTGTCACGTTTTCTTATTGAACGAATGATACCTAATGTGATCCACGGTTTAAGTTTAAAGTGATTTCTCGATTTTATTTTTCTTGTGGTAGTGACATCTGCAATGTAAGTTTGAAGAGATTTCACAAGAGATTCTGCAGCTTTACTAGGATTGATTTCTTGGAGAACTAATGCCCACTTTTCTTCTTCAAGTTTTTGTCTCAACAGATCTAAGTCTACGTGGTTTACTACTTTAATTATTTTGCTGGACGAAGTTGGATTTATGTCGGACGTTATTTTGTCATCATTCTCTGTACTCGTACTTAGTGCAACACATATGGCGTAATGATCTGTAATGTTCGTTTGTAGTATTGCACCTTTAAATTTAAATTTATTATTAGTAGAATTGATAAAAGCATGATCAATGCAGGTAGAAGATGATTTTGAGATTCTAGTTGGTTCGTTAATAAGTGAGTGAAAGCCGTGAGCATTTAAGTTATTTAGGTAGTCGTTGGATAATTGAGAGTTGTCCATGGTGTTAATGTTAATGTCACCTATTAGTATTTTGTTTCCTTTTGTCACTACTTTAATTTCTGATAATAATTCAGTAATAAAAGTCTTCACATCCCCTGCAGGAGATCTGTAGATAGCCATAACTGAGTATATTTCTTTATCTATTAATGCAGTAATTTTGACAACGTTAGCTTGAGTAAATGAGTTAATTCTCGATATTTTAAGTGAATCGAAGGTTTCATCCTTGACAAGTATCGTTAAACCGTCAAAAGTTGTTAATTTATTAGTAAAGTTAAATGTGGAATACCCATCAATGACATATTGGCATGAATCGTGTTTTAAATGAGTTTCGGTAAGGATGATCAGATCAAATGAAACGCTACTATCCTGTAGAAGTATTAGTAGCTCGTCAAAGTGGCAGTTAATTCCCCGAATGTTTAGATGGAAAATTTTTATGCCATCGCACCTTTCATATGCTACCTTAATATCATTTGCAGTTGGGCATATTATAGTTTGTTTCCTCTCATCAAATATAAAATTACAGTTATAGCTTCTATTCAAATCAACATAGTCAGTGTTGCAGTTGATTTTAAAATTTGCCAAGACAGTTTCACTTGCCATATGTGTACAAATGTATGCGTGTTGGCAAATTTATTATAAATACAGTTTGATATAAGAAATCTTAATTAAGTGCCCGTGTGGGTAAGGAACATATACCGATAGGAGGGTAGTACTGTATTTGTGTACCAAATAAGTACGTTAGGCCTAGGCCTATATGTAAATATAATACGAAAAACTCGGCAGGAACCTAGAAAGTTTAGTTAGTAGACCCGGCACTATGAAACACTCAGCAAGTCACCAACCTGTTGACCTGTTGACAACAAGCCAGCGATCCACCAAGTACCGCACAGTACAAGGCCTTTGGAAATGTAAGCTTACTGTTAATCACGTGCGTGCAGTAATTCTATGTCCGTTTTAGAATTAATCCTAACTCTTCGCTGATTATGGATGGCAATAATATTGCCGTCCTGAGTCCAGCAGTTGCGTGGGCCGATGATCTTTTGGACGTTACACAGGAGCTCGTATCTGGAACGCGTTAGTGACTCGGTGATCAGTAGTTTCTTCTCCCTCAAGGCTCTTTTCCTCTTCCAGACGGTCTCGCGCGTATGGTACGCGATGAACTTGATGATGATGGGTCTTTTTCTCGAATTCATACCGCTTGGGGAGCCTAAGCGATGGCAACGATCTATGTCATGAATCGAGACGTTCATTCCCAGATCGGAGTTTAGGAGGTGAATCGTAACTTCATATGGGTCTTCATTGGGCCTTTCTTCCAATCCGTGGACCAGCAGACAATTGCGTCGGCTGTATTGCTCAAGATTGTCTAGTTTTTCTTCATGCTGCGTTAATTTCTCCAACGCCAATCTAACTTCAGTTTTCATTTGCTTGACATTTTCCTTCACGAAAGTTTCTAACTCATTGAATTTTTGTTGAAGATCGATCTTTACGGTTGGATCTTGCTGCTGGCTTAACTGGATTTGAAAGCCATCTAGCGATTCCTTGATTTTATTTTCAAAGGAAGACACTCTACTTTGAATTTCCATTAAGCCTAGGTCAATCTCTCCGTTCTTCTTTGCTTGTTTATTTGCAGGCATTATGGAATTAGTAAATGAAGAGTTAGCGTACTAGCGTGAGTAGAAGATCGAACTGTTTTAGGTTGGTGACAGTGGTAAAGTCACGCCTATGTTCTGAGAAGCGAGCTTCACGTTACAGTAGGCTTAGGTCGCGGCACTGTGCCGTAGAGTGAGCGCTGTGCAACACAATACTGTTCGCGGGTATGCGGGCGACGAGGCGCGAGTTTCACAGATGTAAATTACTGAAGTTAGTTGAGTCAATGTTAGTAACACGAACACGTTTTCTACGAGCAAGAGTTAGGTTATGTTGTGAATGCTAGGAATAATTCCTTGCAATGTTCGAATAAACAGTATGAAACTTACGGTTAAACGGTATCTGTTAGTGAATACAGGATAATGTATTGGCTATTTGCGTATTTAAAGTATTATATTGAATTGTTATTTGCCACTTATGGATTATTTCTTGGACCCGCCGAACAGAGACAACTACATGGTCGCCATCTTCACCGCCTCAGCTGTCGCCGATTGGCGATCGCCGATTGGCAACGAGTTCCTCGACTGTGACGAAAGCATGTGTAAAGTTGTCTTGTCTTGAGGGCGTGTCGTAGGTAACGTGACAGTGGCGGCCGGCCCCTGATTTTCTGATTGGTTCGCGCGACCAGCCGATCGGGGAAAAAACGTGTTGCCGTATTGCCATGAAAGCAGCCTTAACTTTTTCCTTTGCCTTTTGTGCGTTTTCCTTTTCCAACTTGCTCACGTGTAACACATCACAACAGCTTTATTCAAGCCACATTTTTAAAACGTTAATGCTGTAAACGAATTAGGTCCAGTCTTACAATGTCCCAATAACTACTTATTCGTGATATAGCTTGTAGTCTCCATGGCAACGACCAATCAACACTCTTGAAATCCTCCAAATAGCTTAATTGCTACAAATAACTTTCTTATTAGGAGGAACAGGACAGGAATCACCTCTTCAGATGTAGTAAACTTAAAACAGAACGTGACGCATTGCCTAACGGCATGAAGAGAGAAGAAAAGGAGGCCTGTCTCTACTGGTTGACCAGATCTTACATGATGGCCTGATTAAGCCAAATGTGGGCATATGATAAAAAAAAATTAGGAGATTGTAGACCGGCCCTTTGTATATTTAGTGCTGAATATCTCATCTCTAATAATGTCGTCATCATGTTTGTTTATGTCCCGACAGAATCTGCCGGACATTCACGAAGGTTCACAAGTTTACCGACGTCATCTCGTACTTCTCGATGAAGCGGTGGAAGTTTGACGACTCTCACGTGCTTCACTTGTGGAAGCGGCTCAGTCCCCAGGATCAGGACGTGTTCTACTTCAACATGCGCTCGCTCGACTGGGACGACTTCTTTCACACGTCCTGGGAGGGAATCAGGACCTATCTGGTGCACGATAAACCAGAGTCGTTGCCGGCGGCCAGGACGAGAATGAGGAGGTAAGGACCTCGCAGAAACTATCTGGTGCACACGATAAACCTGAGGGCGAAAATGAGGAGGTAAGGATCTCTCAGGACATCTTACTAACTTCCAACAGACGAGAGTATTATGCGATAGCAATGAACTGTCAGAACCTCTAACCTATTCCCATGATCACAATTAAGTTAGAAGGTAAAGGCATCCTATGGTCAAATGCATAGTCGTTCCTTACGTGCTCCTCAACTCAGCCTTTCCTCAGACTCCGCCAACCACCAATCATAGAGCAGCATTGCCATGTGGACTGCTGCTCTGTGATTGGTGGTTGGGCGAGTCTGAGGGAAGCCTGACGGTCAGGAGCACGTGAGGAACGACTATGCATCTGACCCTTAGATTCCCTCTCTTCCAGATACCAGTATCCATAATATGTAAAAGTACTGACTGACCTGTCAGAACATGTAAATAACTACCAACAGTCTGAATCATAAAGAGTGAAGGTAGTGAGGCCTTTCAGAATACCTATACCCAGGCTCATCATAAAACGTTATGGGAATCAGGTTGGAATTCTTCCAGATTTCAAGACCAATATGTGAAAGTAAGATTATTTTGTTGCGATGACTAACTTCGTTCCAGGATTCTAACAGAAAATCAAATAGTAGATTTACCTCTAAGGAAAATGTAAGAATATTTTAGTAGACTATTGGTCGCTAAATTCCAGCAATTCCAGAATGTATTTAACGACAAGTAACTCTGGTCCTCCGGATGCAGAGATCTTTCGTAGTTGAGGGATCCCTAGGATTGCTATGGGATTGTTTCATTCCAAGCTATTTTCCATAAGTAAAACAAACTCTTTGATTACTAATTAGGGAGTTCCCTGACCTAGATGGCATCTGTGTATTGAGGTCCTTTGTATGACAACTGTCCCTGATGACTGCATGGCACGCTAGCCGGACAGGTCGAGGTGGAGAAGCCAGACTAAAGGACTCCATCCACGTCCATCCCTCTCCATTTCTACTTGTCCGTTGTTCCTATAAAGAAGCCGCAACTGACGTCACATTAGGACTACAACAATGGAACAAATGAATTGAACTGATGGACAAACAATCAGCTGTCAAAATAATAAAATTGCAACCACACAAATAAAAACAAGTGTAGCAATAGTATAACTGCTCGCCATTTAAAACTTTTAATGATGGATAACGACTCAGTAAAAGTTTTGTATGTGTATTTGTTTGGTTTTGGTTTTGTTTTTCAAAATCAGAAGTAATTATTTTTTGACAGCTTGTTGTTTGTCCATCGATTCAATTCATTTGTGTCATTGTTGTCTTTTGGTATTACTAGTAGTCTATAGTCTTCTTCCCCCAAAGTCCGTCCCCCTAACCTCTGTCGTTCGTTTACACACAATTAATGAACAAACTGGTGGTTTGTTGGTACCACAGGTTGTTCTGGGCTCACCGTTGTCTGCAGAGCATGGCGTTCTGTATCCTAACGTGGGCTACACTCAAAGCGTTCGTTTACACACAATTTATAATCAAACTGATGGTTTGTTGGTTCCACAGGTTGTTCTGGGCTCACCGTTGTCTGCAGAGCATGGCGTTCTGTATCCTAACGTGGGCCACACTCAAAGCGTTCGTTTTCGTGGGTCTTACGTCACTAATCAGCATCCGACCAATGGTGTCCAGTCTGATATACAACACGAGAAGTGTCTGCTCCGAAAGCTTCGTCGTGGCGAGCGAGCTCATGAATTTCAGTAACAAACAGTGGAAGTAGTTTTAGTCGGTGACCGTTTTGCTATATAGAGCTGGTGTCGTTATAATAGCCAGGTTTTGTATGTAGTTTTATAACAACAACAACCACAATGAGATTAAACGAATGTGTATGGGGTTTATTAAATTTATATATCATACAATCTGTGTATATATAGTTTATTTTTTTCCTTCTTATGAAAAGTTGGTTTTGTCAGACATTCTTTTGTCTAACCATTGGACGTGATATGAAGTCAAAAGCATTATGGCATGTGTTGATACTTGATTTGACGTTAACAAAAGTATTGACATCTGGTCTGTGATTAGGCCTATAGTAAGTAATCTTCACCATTTATGTCATGTTAACATCATATGTTGCCTCTCTTAATTTCATACTAACCGAAGATAGTGCAGTACAATGCGTTTGTTTGTTTGTTTGTTTGTTGTTCGATTTGTAAGGAGGCACCAGTATTGTTATTTTAGGTCGCTGGTTGGTCCAGTGATTAGCATCCCTGCTTCCAATGCAGAAGGTCCCGAGTTCAGTTCCATTACTTCTTGTCTTAGGAATAAGTAAACGGTGACTTTGGAGACGTCCTAGCAACGAAGCACTAAAGAAATTTAAACTTGTTCGGAATCGGCCTTGTTGATTGATTCTGACATTTGTCAGCAGGTGTTCGCACTGTCCAATCACTGATTCATATGTTTCGTATTTGAAATATCAAATCAAATCAAATCAAATCAAATCAAATCAAATCAAATCAAATCAAATCAAATCAAATCAAATCAAATCAAATCAAATCAAATCAAATCAAATCAAATCAAATCAAATCAAATCAAATCAAATCAAATCAAATCAAATCAAATCAAATCAAATCAAATCAAATCAAATCAAATCAAATCAAATCACATCACATCACATCACATCACATCACATCACATCACATCACATCACATCACATCACATCACATCACATCACATCACATCACATCACATCACATCACATCACATCACATCACATCACATCACATCACATCACATCACATCACATCACATCACATCACATCACATCACATCACATCACATCACATCACATCACATCACATCACATCACATCACATCACATCACATCACATCACATCACATCACATCACATCACATCACATCACATCACATCACATCACATCACATCACATCACATCACATCACATCACATCACATCACATCACATCACATCACATCACATCACATCACATCACATCACATCACATCACATCACATCACATCACATCACATCACATCACATCACATCACATCACATCACATCACATCACATCACATCACATCACATCACATCACATCACATCACATCACATCACATCACATCACATCACATCACATCACATCACATCACATCACATCACATCACATCACATCACATCACATCACATCACATCACATCACATCACATCACATCACATCACATCACATCACATCACATCACATCACATCACATCACATCACATCACATCACATCACATCACATCAAATCAAATCAAATCAAATCAAATCAAATCAAATCAAATCAAATCAAATCAAATCAAATCAAATCAAATCAAATCAAATCAAATCAAATCAAATCAAATCAAATCAAATCAAATCAAATCAAATCAAATCAAATCAAATCAAATCAAATCAAATCAAATCAAATCAAATCAAATCAAATCAAATCAAATCAAATCAAATCAAATCAAATCAAATCAAATCAAATCAAATCAAATCAAATCAAATCAAATCAAATCAAATCAAATCAAATCAAATCAAATCAAATCAAATCAAATCAAATCAAATCAAATCAAATCAAATCAAATCAAATCAAATCAAATCAAATCAAATCAAATCAAATCAAATCAAATCAAATCAAATCAAATCAAATCAAATCAAATCAAATCAAATCAAATCAAATCAAATCAAATCAAATCAAATCAAATCAAATCAAATCAAATCAAATCAAATCAAATCAAATCAAATCAAATCAAATCAAATCAAATCAAATCAAATCAAATCAAATCAAATCAAATCAAATCAAATCAAATCAAATCAAATCAAATCAAATCAAATCAAATCAAATCAAATCAAATCAAATCAAATCAAATCAAATCAAATCAAATCAAATCAAATCAAATCAAATCAAATCAAATCAAATCAAATCAAATCAAATCAAATCCAAATAGCTTTTATTCGTTACTCTGTTTACATTTAATTACAATATCGTATCATAAACAATAGCATAGTACTAGACACAGTCGTATAACATTGTGAATCAACTGTAAATGAGCAAGCGAGTACCCACATGAGCATGATGCTTGTGTGTGGGTGCAAATTACATTTCATTTTAATTATCATAGATGGCATAAGTTAATGTTCTTTGGGATCAATATTAGTTACTGGTCAGTTAAGAATGATATGGTAATGATGATATGATTATAAAAGATAATGATGTGGATGATAATATCTAATAACCCTATAAAGTAAACTTAAATAGAACCAAAATAATAAAGTTTTTAAGGTCGCTAAATAAGATAATAAAACACTAATAAAAATAGTACCGGCAATAATGGTAATATAAAATGTGAGTTGTGAGTTAAATTAAAGATGAGAAATAATAGTAAAACAGTAAAACAGTAAAACAAGTGGATGGATGACAATTGACAACAGTAATCTATACAATCAAATAAGTGTTTGATTGGTTATCACTCACTCGTCGATGGTGTCCTAAGCCTAAGCCTAAGGGTTGGTTTAGTCGCTTCAAATTAAAGTCCCCTACTGTAAATCAGTTTCGTTACTGAGCGGTTGGACTCTAAATGTGAATTTATTATTTATTTATTCTTTCTTTTACCCTATATTCACAAGTGATGTTACATACCACTTATTTATTGTTGACCTAAAAACTAGTAGCACACTTCATTTAAGATTTATAAAGTTTCATACGATTTACTTTTCATGATTTGTAAGGAGTTGCCAGAATTGTTATGTTTCCATCACGCAATGCAAGACTTGACATTCGATGTCGTATACCAACCGAATGTTGGTAGAAACCATAAGAGGTCACGTCACAGAACAGACAGGACGATATTTCGTTGTGTCCGTGTTAACAATATCACCTTCATTTCACTGTCCTGGAAACTCTTTGGGACGGTCACGACATCGATTGAAGCTCCAATGTCTGTCTAAGGGCCGGTATTTCAATGTCCAGTTAAAGTGTCAAGTAAATTTAACTGTCAGGTAAGCCAAGTTTGGTGTATTTCTATTGGCCGTTGTCATGGTGAAAACAATTTAACTGAGAAGTAAATTTTAACTGGACATTGAAATACCGGCCCTGAGACAAGGTGTTGTGTAAACCATAAGAGGTCACGTCACAGCACAGACAGGACGATATTAGGTTGTGTCCGTGTTTACAATATCGTATTCATTTCACTGCCCTAGAAACTCTTCAGGACGGTCATGACATCGATTGAAGCTCCAATATTTGTGGAACAGAATGGCGAAGGCAAGGTGCTTGATTTCAGCAGGACGATCTTGTATTTGGGAGGTGAGTAAGCTAACGTCTACCTTACGGGTTTCTTTTCCCTATAGCTTAAAACATTTCATATTGATCTACCACATATTTTAATTTAAAAATAGAAGCTGCCACTTATATTTTTTATATTTCATATTTATTTCATATTTATTTCATAGTTCACTGACCATTACAATGTAAGGGTGTACTCCTCTTGAGAGAGAGAGAGTGAATATGTACTTATAACTAACAAGAACAAACATAGAAATTTAACATTTAACATTACATTTATATTACATACGTACATATGATACAAACACATAATACATACATACATACATAACCACAAACATACATACATACATACATATAATAGTCTAGTCAGTGGCCATCAGGAATTCGTTAAGATTGTAGAAAGTCTTTTGAAGCAGGTAGTTTTTTAGATTGATTTTAAATGTTGCGACTGAGTCAGAATTTTTTATCTCAGCAGGGAGGCAGTTAAAAATTTTAGAGCACAAGTAGGCAGGGCTATGTTTGAAGAAGGCATGTTTGAAAGAGGGTATAAAAATATTTGAGTTAGATCTAGTCATGTGACTATGGTTCGAAGCGTTAAGGGGGAAAAGTTCAGGGTTAGTCCTAACAAAGGTGGCCGCAGTCATGACAAGTGTAGAGGGGAGAGTGAGGATACCAAGATTGCTGAAGTGGGGCTTGCACGATTGTCCCCTTGATATCCCAGCTATTATTCTAACAGCTCGTTTTTGAATGATAAAAATCCTATGTGCATGGTGCGAGGAGCCCCAGAAAATGACAGCATAGGAAAGAATGGAATGAATGTACGCATGATAAACAAGGAGTAGGGATGATTTGCTAGCAATCATTTTCAGCTTACGGAGCATAAAACAACCACTTAACAGTCTGGATGCAATATTGTTAATGTGGGGTGACCAATCAAGAGATTCCGTGATATTAAGACCTAAGATTTTGTGAGATATGGCCCCTGCAATGCTGTTTCCATCCAGACGAATGAGTGGACTGGAGGTTGGTTTTAAAACACTTGAGCAGAACTTGATATAAACTGTTTTAGACGTTTGAAGGGCCAATCGATTTTGTGAACAATATGAGGACATACAAGAGGCCCCAAGTGTGGCAGCTTGTATAAGCAGCTGATCAGTTGGCTTTGGGACAGATTGGTCATTGGTACATTGGTTGGTGAGCTTTGGGCATGTGAAAAGGTGGGTTGTGTCATCAGCATATTGTGAGAGGAAGCTTTTCACATATTCAGAGACAGAATCTATAGAAAGAATTTTAGGAAGATCGTTGACATACAGTAGGAAAAGAAGAGGACCAAGGACTGAGCCTTGGGGAACACCATTCTGTATTGGAAGCGGGTTAGAAAGAACTGATTTATTGGTTACGGAGGGTGAGATTTTTACTGATTGGGTTCTATTAGACAGGAAAGAAGCAATCCAGCTGAGGGCCGGACCCATAATCCCCATGGACATAAGTTTGTTGAGAAGCAGCTGGTGATCAATGGTGTCAAAAGCCTTACTTAAGTCATAAAATAGTCCAAGAGCCTCATCTCCTTTATCAAGTGCAGAATATAGCGCAGAGAGGAAAGAGAAGATTGCAGTTGTTGTGGATTTCCGTGCGCGGAAGCCATGTTGGCTATTATCAAGGATATCATATTTATTAAGAAATGAAGAAAGACGGGAGTGCATAGTTAGTTCAAAGATTTTAGAGAATGATGACAGTAATGAAATGGGTCGATAATTGTTAAGGACATCTTTTTTTCCTTTCTTGTGGACTGGAATAATCATGGAGTGTTTAAGTATAGAAGGGAATGAGCTACAATGAAAGGATAGGTTGATGGCATGAGAAAGGGGAAACGCTAGCCATCTAGAGCATTTGGCAATGATAGCACCAGGGATACCATCGAGGCCAGAGGAGTATTTCGAATTAAGTTTTCTCATAACTTTAAAGACTTCAGTGGCACTAGTAGGGAAAAGAAAGAACGAATTAATTGGCCGTCTCGGAGTAAACAGAGGAGGGGTGGAACTTGTTCCAGCAAAGGTTAGGGACTGGTGAGATACGGGAGGGAGAACGTAACTGGATTCTTTAAAGAACACATTAAAGAGGTTGGCTACTTCAGTAGGATCATCAATTACATTATTATCAACAGCGAGAGAGATATTAGGCGACTGCTTGGAGGAAGAGGTCTCAGATTTGATGATTTGCCATGTAGTTTTAGATTTATTAGACGAGGTGGAAATTAGTTGGTCATGATACTGGCGTTTCGTAACTTTTATATTACGAGAATGGGATTTTTTCCTCTTATTATATTCTACCTTTAGATTAGTGTCAGAAGGATGTAGCTTACAGGCAGAATGGAGGCGGAGGAGTTCCTTTGACTCCGTACGAATCCGTTCTGTAATCCATTTGTTATGGTTTTGCGAGGAGTTGATTTTAACTTTTGTGAGTGGAAAAGCACTATTATAAACAATTATAGAAATCGGTTATGGAATGAGAGGAACCCAACTTCAGCTGAGCTAGCATCGAAGAGAGTATCCCAGTGTTCCTTGTGGAGTAGAGTTTGAAAATAAGAGATGTTTTCATCAGTGTATTTGCGTTTGAATACAGTAGCATTTACATTTGGGATGGGAGAGGAGAATCGAAGGGAGATGGCCAGATGATCAGAGAGACCCGAGTCTAAAGTCTCAGTCTGAAAAGAGTCAGAGTCGAATGTTGTCAAGATGTTGTCAAGTAGAGTGGCACTAGAAGGTGTTATTCGGGTTGGGGTGGATATAGTGGCTGACATATTGAATGAGTTAAAGACATCCTGAAAATTAGTTTTAGGGGTGGATGGTTGAAGAAAGTCAATGTTGAAATCACCGCATACACAGATGTCTGCCTTTGGGTATTGATTGGTTATTTGAGTTAATACTGTCTCTAGTTTATCAAGAAATAAATGGACATCCCCACAGGGAGATCTGTAAATGGAGAGGATAATGATTTGTAAGTTGGGTAAAGTCCAAGCAACTGCAGTGCATTCAAAAATTTTGTCTATACAGTGACGATCAATTCCCAAAATTGGGGTGATGTCTAATTGGGGTTTCGAGAGAATAGCGACTCCTCCATAAGATGTGTGGCGGCAATAGATGCCAGCGTTGCTATAGGGAGGGATAGAAAAAGAGATTGATTCTGGTAGAGAAAGCCAGTGTTCAGAGAGGCAGAAGATGTCTGGGGAATAATTGGAGAGGAACAATTGGGTCTCATCCATTTTGTTTCTTACAGATCGTATGTTGAGTGACATGATAAGTGAAAGGTGGGATTTGGAAGCTTTTAGGTTGGGTATATGTTTCCCCTGTTTTGTTGAAATTTTGAGCAAGATGGTAGGACTTTGTGATTTGTTTTGGATTGTCGCGGAGGCTGTGCTCGGCACAAAGTTGCTGGATTCGCCATATTTGTTTTGGATGAGGGCAAGAATAGAGTGGGGCAACTTGTGGATAGTTTAGATTGGGAAGTGATAACAAGGTTATTAGGCAAAATAGGAGCTTCTGGCTGCAGCGAGGTTTCGGCGGTCGGGGGCTTTGCCGGGGTGTCGGGTCCAAGCTGCGACAGGGCCCACGAGGTCTCGTGCTGGGACTGGTTTGCCATCTCGGGCTGGGTGATGTTGTCCTGGGCACTCGTGGTATTAATCATCGCTGTTGTGTGGACTTCCTCGGTGGTCAGCGCTGAGGGGGAGGTCTCGAGGATAGTCGCGACCGAGTTGTCGCATGAAGGTCCAGCCGTAGTCCGAGTGGTCTCGGCCCCCGGGAGCTGTACGATGGCGGACGGCATGGGCTGGGCGGAGTTCACTGGGTCAGCCGTCTTCAACGCGTTGACAGCTAGCAGGTCTGGAGTCTCGGGCTCGTCCTTCGGCAGGGTATCATCCGTTTTGGCTGCCGTCGGCTGCGTTCCAGCGGAGACTTCCTGTTCGGTCGGCTGGGTTGGAGGTTGTAGGCCCACTCTTGGCACTGGCTGGGAGGCCACCGCATCGTCGTTTGGCAGAGCATCCTTATCTTCGTCCAACGTATGGTACGTTACGGCGGTTGGCATGTCCTCAGCAGGCTGGGTCGGGGGCTGCTGGTTTGCCCTCACGATGAGCTCACTGTATACCAGGATTTCGATGTCGAGATGCTGGAAGGTGTTGTGCAGTATCGACTTGATAAGCGGCCATTTGAAACCATCCCGACCACAGCAGATGCGGGGTATGGCAATTTGTTTGATCTTATGAAACTTGCAAAAGTCTTTGAGATGGCGGATCGAACTTTTAATATCCATCAGTCGTGGTTTGGAGTAGGAGGACTGTTTCGTGATGAGATAGAAAAGCATGCGGCCACCTTTGTGTAATGTGGCCATCTCACCCACTGTCCTCCGCTGGTTCAGCAGATAGAGTCTGTTTCCAAATAACTTGAGAAATGTTTCGGCGATACCCTGGCTCATCTTGAAGTCACTACCAACGCAGTGCGCAAGTGGGATTGATATAGGACTATCAAAGAGATTACCTTGGATTTCGGTTATGGTTGCCAGGCAGTGTAGGCTGTGTGGCAGTGATGTCGGTGAGGGATTGGCGGTAGTATGATTCATTCCATCAGGTTTAGGTACTTCTACTCTAGGGGCCGTAACTGGTAGTTTAGATGGGTTTGTAATTTGTAACATCGCCTCAGGGTTAGGGGTCCAGTCTAGAGTGGCCAGGATTTCGCAAATCATGTTGTGGAGTTTCTTGTTGCCGTGGAGACTAGGATGAAGTCCACCTCTTGCTAGATCAGCGGGATGAAACCAGGCGTTCGACTCTACGTATAGAACATTTAGTGATTTGCAAACCCGTTTTATTGCATCGTTTACAGCTATCACTTTGTTGTGGGCTATGTCTCTGCGGAATAGCACACCAGTGTATGCAATTCTGGCTGATGGGAATGATTTCCGAGCAGCTTGAAGGACTTGATGGATTTCAACGGCTATTTGGGCACTCGTATTTGTGGCAAGAGAATTTGTGCCGTTGTGCAGGATTAACGTATTTACGGATGGGTCAGGTTCCATACGCTCAATCTTCTCTCGAAGGTGGTGCGGTTGGGAGCCAGGGTATGTTAAAAGCTGGTATACCTTTCCGTTGAGTGAATGGCAGCCGTTAAAAATGGAGTCAGTGATGACCACGGCCGATGACTGGTGATGACCTAGGTTGGGCACGTCTTGAGTCATGACAGGTCTGCTGTTATAGCGCCGAGGCTGTTCTGCTAGCGGGGGGAAAGCTGACATTTCTGGGGTGTAGGTCATTGTGGCTGAGGGATTTTCGCCTACAGGAGTCTTATTGGAATGGGCCACATAATCATTGGAGGCTGTACGAAGTTCCGACGGCTTACTCGTCCCCAGAGCTGGGGGGACTACAGCATGGCTAAGACATTGTGTAGACCTTTGCTGACTATCACCGTTTTCACAATTAGGCTTGGATTTGCTCTTGCAGCTGGCACTGGCTGTAGATCTAGTGGTGTTGTTAGTGAGGTAAGACAGGGGTTCATATATTCTATTACGGGTCTCGAAACCCGAAGGTTGAGGTTGGCCTACCATATCTTTACGTGTAGGTCTATTATTCTCAGTGTTCCTACTTTGGTTTCCCAGTTTCGTATGCCAGGGACTATCCGGCCTGTCCGGCATCAGTTGTGGGGTTCTTGTTGTTGTCCTTGCAGCCGCAGTATCACAGGTACTTGCACCATAGGTTGTTGTGATTGTTGTAGTAGTTCCTGCACCACGGGGGGCTGGCTGGCTGTGGGAATGATCACTGTGTCGGTGAGGTTGAGCTTCCGGCTTCGAGAGCCTACTGGAAGTTACGACACTCGGTCTGCCTACCTCGCTTTTGAGGTTATGAGGGTCGTTTAAAGACAGAATGAGATCTTCTAAATGGCTAACTTTGTCCGTGAGCGCGTGAAGATAGTGTATTAAGACATCGTGAAGGGACTTACACACGAAATCGTTACCGCAGATCGGTCGGGATGGCGGAATATGCGCTAGCGTTTCAGACTTGGGTTCACAACAGCACGATGAAGCCCTAGGTCTGAGGCTGAGGAGGTTTTTGGATGCGGCAATTAGCTCTTCGTTGACCTGCTTTGTTGAAGCGCGAGTTTGAGACATCGTGACTAGGCCTATAGATTTACGAAGGCGCTGGCGGCCTCTAGCGTGGGCGAAGAGAGGTAGGGTTGGGCAGTGGGTGGTCTACTGGCGATCCCTTGCGCGGATGGAAGGAACTTACTGCGACTTCGAACGGCGTGGGGATTAGATTTATTTCTTGATACTTTGCGGTGAACAGTAATAGTTTTGCCGAAATTATGTACTGTAAGATATAAATATTGATGTGTAAATCTTGTGTGACTTACTTGGTTACTCAGGCAGCTGATCGTAAGTTCTTATTTTGTGAGAGAATTGAGTTAGAGACAACTTGAGGTTTTTAAGTGGAGCTGTCACACGAACCAGCCTAGTATGTCAGCCATCTTGGGGCCTTGGTTGCATATTGACAGATTTTTCCAATCCGCATCTAGTATATTAACCCGTGCGGGCCCGGGGAAGAATAGGCCCAGAGTGACTCTGCTAGTCGTAAGAGGCGACGAAATGAGACCCAGTCCGCCCTCCCCCCCCCCCCGTACCACTGAAGATTTCTCCTCCCACTTGGCCCTGCCCTCCCTTACTGGAGTCCCCTTATGACGACTCCCGCGCTGGCTGTGGTATAGATTTGATTCGTACATGTAGCGGTTTTTCATTTTCATACATCACCTACTCATCGTCTCGATAAGTCTAAACTGCAAAAATATCGAACGTAAAACCCGAATATCACCAGAAACGTCAACTGCATTTAGTAGTCTAGCAATATTTGGTCACTTATTTCCAACCGTCTGACCTACACGCGAGGAACAACGCACAGAGAAAAAGTGCAATATTATTTCAATACAGGAGGTCACCTCAATAAGAATCTCGCTTATCCAAAAACCAATGTTATCGTTTGACGTATGCTTGCAGGTTTCTGGCCGGATGACTCCGAGCCCGGCCTTGAGTTGTACCTCAAGTACTTCAGCCCCCGGTTTGCTCACCTGCTCGTCAAGCATCGCTTCCTCCGTCTGTCCCTGAGATTCTACCGAAGATTCAACCCTCGGTTCATAATAATCATCCTTTTCATTCAAGTGTTCGTCCAGTTACCGACATCAATATACGTGTACAGAAGTGACGTCAACAGTGGACTTGCTCTTTTTTTCTATTTGATTTATTGCGGAATCTTATTAACGTTTACATCCACAGTGTTCTTCCAGCCCCAAATGGTGAAAACAGTGTTTGCAGAGTTGGATGGAATGATAGGGCCAGGACAGTTGGACAACAAGAAGCAAAGAGAAATATACCTTAAAGCGCGCAAATTATGTACAAAAATCGTTAATCTTTTCCAAATACCAATACAAGTTTTATTGTTCACCGGACTTACTTTGAATTTCTGTTTCAATTTATTGCCTAAAAGAAAATTTCCTTACAGGTAAGTCAAGTTAAGATCCCACATGGGAGTGCTTAATTTACATTAATTTTACATATTCAAGTATTGAATCTATTGCGTTTCTTTATTTTAGGGAGTGGTTTCCATGGGACACAACATCGTCACCGGCTTTTGAAATAACTTTCCTTGTCCGATATGTTCATGCAATATGTACCGTTGTGCAGGCACCGACAATAGTAGGGGCATTATTTATATCTATGATCCTTATTAGGACGAATTTTCAAGTTCTCAACAACAAACTCGAAAATATCCATCCCATTTCAATAAAGAGAATAAAGGCGAGAAAACTGAAGGGGTCTGTTCATCTGGCAGAGGACTCGGTTGTGACCATCGAGTTTGAACACAGCCAACAGGTTTATATCCCAGGCCTGGCACTGCGAGGTGGTCAGCTCAGAGCTGCACCAGCTGCCCTCAGTGCAAGAAGGGTTGATGACTTGGCATTGGTGAGCAATGAAGCAGGTGATGCTGGCTCTAGCTCTGGAAGAGATGAAATGCCACTAGATGGTCCATTGCAAGTTGGTCAGCTAAGAGTTGCACCAGCTGCCCTCAGTGCAAGAAGGATTGATAACCTGGCTTTGCTAAGACCCCTCTATGAAGCAGATAATGCTGGGTCTAGCTGTGTAAGAGATCAAATGTCAATAGATAGTCCATTGCAAGTTGGTCAGCTAAGAGCTGCACCAGCTGCTCCTAGTGCAAGAAGGGTTGATAACCTGGCTTTGCTAAGACCCCTCTATGAAGAAGATAATGCTGGGTATAGCTGTGAAAGATATCAAATACCAAAAGGTGGTGCATTGCAAGGTGGTCAGCTCAGTACTGTACCAGCTGCCCTCAGTGCAAGGAGGATTGATAACCTGGCTTTGCTAAGACCCCTCTATGAAGCAGGTAATGTTGGCTCTGGCTTTGGAAGAGATGAAGTGGCTATTGAGGATGTTTCTCGTGACTGCGATGGAGCAGCAGTGAATGAGTCAGAAGGAGTAACTGCTACAGAACTACACCAGGAAATGCAGAATGTTCTAGCTGAAGATATTCATCTTCATGTGAGACTCATCAGGTAATGTTGTTAACTGTGTCTTGTGTATTGGAAGTGTTATTTGTTATACGCACAATTGTAAATAAATCATTGATATATTTTACATTTGCAGATGTTTGGGTCTATGCGAGAAGTTAGGTGACGTACCCTTTATTGTTCTCCTCGTAGCAAGCACGGTGTTTTTGGGAATAACAGCTTTATCCTTCAGCAAGGTATGATGAATTACATTCATTAACGTAACATACACTTAGGAACGTATATGTACAGTCCATTCTTAAGACTTCCTCAGCCTCGCCCAATCACCAGTCACTGAACGGCATTACCATTTGGACGATTGTGATTGGTGGGTAGGTGACGCTAAGAAGAAGCTGAGGTGAGGAGGGGAGGGGGGGGAGGCTTGAGTGTCAACTATGATGCATTCGAGCGTCAGTTACCAGTGCAGTTAATTGAAGCACATAGAGAAATGTTTGTTCTACATAATGTGGCGAAACATTATGTTTCTTATTTGATTACATTAATGAGACACTCGTGATATGATAAAATACCTTCCACTCTATCGTTGGGTCTGGATTTACACACTTAAGCACATATTAAAGCTTAAACGAACAAAGCCATGGCGCGGATTCAAAAGAGGTCAATCTCTTTCTGTTCTCAACTTTAGGACCGGCCTAACTTTGCACCTCTTGTGAAACCAGACCCAGCTCACATGAAGAAGTAACTAATTCCTGATGAGAATAAGAACACTATGAACATTATTTCAACAATATGTTCTAAAATTTGTGCACAGATATTTTCCAGAATTTACAATTGTTTAAAAGTTAAGCAGTTCTTCGAGATATGCCCAATTAAGATTTAAGTCCTGTTGTGAATTTAGGTCCTGGTGTTTAATGGCTCATTCTGTACAACGTCACAGCACGGAATGTCTCTGCATTATTGTGTCCCAAAAAACATTTTGCGACTTGTGGTTCGTTCCCCAGGGGCCGGATCTGTTATTGTAAGATGGTTCTTGCACACTTCAATAACGTGCATGTTTAATGTTAACTTACAGTCAGGCGGTGCGGAGGCCTCCGCCCTCATCCACCTCTCGATCATCACTACTGAGTTGTCACTTGGCTACCTTATCCTCAACAACATAATGGAACTAGTCTCAGAACAAGTGAGTATACGTCACATCACCACGGTGACTATGCTAGTCGTAAGAGGCGACAAAACGAGACACTGTCTTTCCCCCCCCCCCCCCCCCCCCCCTGATCCACTGAAGATTTCTGCTCCCACTTGTAATTCCCTCCCGTTCTGGTCTCCCAATTTATGCTCCTATAGGTGAATGTGGGTATCTAAACAAATCTTCAAATGGGAACGATAAAGTGACTCCCAGAGGTCTTCTTTGTCTTCTTATACCCACAATTGACATCTCATGTCATCATGTATTTTCTGGTAAGCCAGTAAAGATGGTACTCCTATTCTTTCCGATCCATGCCACCTGGCATTTTGTGCCTTTTGTCCCAGTGCTAAAATGAAACCTTAAGTCTACACAGTAAAGATACTTAGCTGAAACAATAAATTACTGTTATTATAACTATAATATTTCCAGCACGACGCTGTCTGCGTGTCGATGTACAACAGCGACTGGACCGGAGCCTCGCCGAGCTTCAAGAAGTCCATGCTCGTCATCATGAGTCGAGCCAACGTCCCTCTGCAGATGAAACCCACGGGGCTCGACCCGCTTTCACGCAAGAACTTCGCTCAGGTAAGTGACGTCATCAGAAATGTGATTCACAGTGACAAAAGTTTGTACAGGAAAACTTCAAGCAGTTGAGATAGATTTTGTCATAATCATGATGGATTCATTATGGTTCTCATGGATGGTTCCCATCGAAACGACAAACTGCTTATGGTACTACTATAGTACTACTGATGGCTTAGCCGATGATCTCTTCTGTTGTAGGTGATGAACACTGCTTACAAGATGGTGAACACACTAAACACGATGGTATAGTGACTCGACACTACGAGGTTTCAACACTGCGGTTGCCGCTGCTATTCAGTTCGGGCAACAAGACTTACTTGGCAGAGGGTAAAGGGAAACGGAAAATTGAGACTTTATGATTACTGCTTACAAGATGGTGAACACACTAAGCACGATGCTATAGTGACTCGACACTACGAGTTTTCAACACTGCGGTTAACGCTGTTCAGTTCGGGCAATAAGACTCTTGACTTACAATCAAGTTCAGATGTTCACGGTGGGGGAGACTTTATGAATACTGCTTACAAGATGGTAAAGACACTTAACACGATGGTATAGTGACTCGACACTACGAGGTTTCAACACTGCGGTTGCCGCTGCTGTTCAGTTCGGGCAATAAGACTCTCGACTCACAATCAAGTTCAGATGTTCACAGTGGGGGGGGGGGGGGGGGGGCGGGTGACTTTATGAATACTGCTTACAAGATGGTGAACACACTAAACACTATGGTAAAGTGACTCGACACTACGAGGTTTCAACACTGCGGTTGCCGCTGCTATTCAGTTCAGGCATAAAGACTCTCGACTCACAATCAAGTTCAGATGTTCACGGTGGGGGAGACTTTATGAATACTGCTTACAAGATGGGTAACACACTACGCACGATGGTAAAGTGATTCGACACTACGAGGTTTCAACACTACGGTTGCTAATGTTCAGTTCAGCATTACGATTTAGTTGTGAACAGCGCCATTATAATTTATAAACATGAACATTTATAATAAACATTTATAAACAACATAATTTACAAACATTTCAACACTCTAAACAATTTCCGGCTAGTGATTGCGATCCCAATACCGATAATTGTGGCTAGGTCTGACCGGGGTGGTGTGGAGTCAGCAGCTGCGGAGGGGGGGGGGGGGTGGGGGGGGGTGCGATTTGTATTGTCTTTGGTCAGGGATCTAACTAGTATTAGTATTAGTATAACTAGTATTACCTTATTATAAACAAAGTTTAGCTTTACATTATAATTGCCCTTAATTGCCTTA
>OX246747.1:29799387-30066887 GCA_945910005.1 Isoperla grammatica
TTTTTCACCTCGATCTGTCCGGCTAGGGTGGCCCTACCAGAAGCATACGCTTCCGCCGGCATAGCTCTTGCGATCACCAAAGCACGTAAACCTGCCTACAAACAGTGTTAACTAATTAATTAATTAAAAGACACACTGTTCTGTGTGTCACAGGTCAATCAACTGAAGTCAACCTTGCTCTTCAAAATAGCCTCTGCTGAAACGTTCGATGTTTTTTTTTTTTTTTTTTTTTTTTTTTTTTTTTAGTTAGTGGAAGCTATTTTTTTAATGTGCACACATCGGTGCATTTATTTTGTACATCCTGAAAGACTTTGTCAAATTTTAGATTCGTATTATCACTAACGACGACACACAACACCAAATGCTAACTTTAGGCTTAACTTTAGCTTTACAATGCTTTCAAATTGTCAAAACATAAATCAAACTATGTCATTCCATAAATAATCTTATAAAAGTTTATGTGTTCCAAATATTTCAGCTTTTTAACCTATTGTTGCAACACACCCCACTCAATAAATTTAATTTGAAAAAAAAAACACGGAAATATTTATTCATACGAATTAGTATTCAATAATTCTTCCTGAATTTTTTTTTTTTTTTACAATTTTAAAGCAATTTGAACTAACATAAATCACGAATTCGATACATTCATTATTGTTATACAATTATTGTAATGATGGACATTGTACTCACGTGAACCAAAACGGAAATGACAACGAATGTCAGGACAGTCTTCATGTTGCTGACTTCTTGAATATGACAAGTTTAGTTCACGTCTACGATTATTATAGCCAATAGACTAGGGTGATAACAGATCATCTGCGTCAACGACGCATTTCAAAACATTATATCCAGCACAACGAGGCTTACATCACATATCTTACTGTTGGTAATAAACGTAATCTGTATCGACATCGACGGATGGCTTTTCCTCTGACTATTTGCTCAATCAATAATACGCAATAAACACAGGACTCGATTACTATTAGTTGGAGATAATATATACTCATCCGGTTTGAGATAAGAATAATTGTAGTAATATTACTCGTAGGAATACCCGTTATAGGGTGCTAACCAGCTTTACCTGATGTGCCCCTCTTCAGGTGACTATACTAGTCCCAATGAAAGTATTCGCATACCGATCTCAGGTCATTGTCTACTACCCCTTTCAGAAAGACAATCAACAGATACCTGGCGTTCTTTCACACATTCGTAAATGCATTGTTCGGCTTAGTCGATTGCACAGGCGGTTTGGCCACACCCGCCACACCCACCGTTACAGGTAACCAACGGAAGGTTTTAAATTATCCCCAATGGACCTGTTTAGATTAGACGGTAAGAATTAGCGAAGTAGAAAAGTAAGTTGTCACATTGGACTCGGCTGTGTCGTAAGCATCAGAATACTTTCGTTGGGGCAACGATAACTAGATTATTAGAGTTGGAAAGGAATGTCCGAGGGCTGTTAGTAAGATGACTCAATCCCAACATTCGCCTTTACGACGGAGGAAAACCTCGGCGGAAGAATCTTCAGTCAGGACTGCCGGTGGCCGGAATCGAACCGGCGACCTCCCGAATTAAAGTCTCCCTTCACCCTTGAAAGAAAAAGAATTGCAACGAAAAGACAACAGACCGCTACCTGTTGGCCCTTTACACCCTATTTCACGGTCTATTAGACAAACATTGGTCATTAGCTCTAAACGTTTCGTTTCTACTATGAGCGGACAGGTGTTACTTAAATTTTTTAGTAAATTTAGAACATTTGCATAGTGGTTCAAGTTGACTCGGAGAAGTGACAGTAATGCTGTGTAAACAGTTAAAGCGGGTATGTCGGGGGGGTGGGAGGGCCGGGTGGCTGAGCTCCCCAGTTCAGCCCCGCAGATTTTGTTTAGGGTGTTTTGTCACGAACACGTTACAATTACTTTGGAGAGGAGTCAACGCTTGTTTTTGCATAAATTTGTGGTGAAAAAATAAAAATTGAAACATTTACTTTATGAACATATTGAACGAGCAAATATACATAAGTACAACAAAATGTTCAACATAATTTGTCAGTATGTTTACAATCGATAGATATTAGTGTCGGTATGGTATACCGTCAATATTTTTAGTAACGGTTTGCATACCGCCCCACTTTAACCACTGATATTAAAGCGCTGAGATGGGGGGGGGGCTGCAGGGGGCTCTCCTGGATACGCCACTGGATTCATGGAAAGATAGAAGTTGGATTCGAACTCACGAGATGTGTATTGGTCCCAAGAACGGCCGTAGTGAAGAACCCGTGTGAAGTACGGGAGACCATGACTCACTCACTCACTACTGTACAGTGTACACCAGTCTACGCTAGCCTCGACGCTTGCACTCGCACTGCACGACCACGACCTAACTTGTATACAACACACACTTACGAGAGATGGGGTGATTCAAAACAAAGATTATACTCAACGATTCAAAAGAGCAACTCAAATGAATACCACATCAGTTTTACAACAGTGTTTTAAATGTTATTAAATGTATTGGTTATCTTATCAGTTATCAGTAGAGATACCTGTATTTTGTTTAGAGTTTTACGTTTTAGATGCTCTTTCGGTGAGCATATATTCTTGAAAAAACTAATTTAAAAAAGAAGGTGTTTCTTGTGTTCCTATTCCAATTGCATTCTAACCATTTAATTGGTGGAATTTAAATATCTACCCAACATTTTCCATGAACACTGCAAGAAACCCCCTCATATTCAAGGTTTTGATGAAAATTAATAAATATAAGCTACAAACATGGTAAATTTAAAGTAATTTATGCTAGATTAAGAGAAAATTATTGTTAAAAGACGTATCTCTAGTTATCTGACATTAGATTAGTATCTCAAACCTAGAGGTTGGTTTACACACTTTACTAAGATATTCAAGGGTTATGAGTTAACAAAGTTGAATCCAGCAAGTAGCCTCATGGCGTTCACATAACTTCCTAAGATTTGACAGCTAAGGAAACCACAGCAACTTGTCAGCTCTTATGGTGAATTCACGACCTTGCGTTGCGCTACGCAACTTTGAACTTCGAAGTCCTAGCAGCCAATCATGAGCATCATCAGTGCGAAATATATGTAAAGAGTGAAAACTCAAACTTTAAAAATACAAAAGTTCTCACCAAAAATGAAAACTTCTTTATCTACTCTGGGAGAACGGACTGCAACGATCTGACTTTGAGAGTTCGACGAGCCTTCGATAGGGGATGGACCTTGACGGACCTTGACGGAACAAACAAGGTCCGTCAATCCCCTAGCGGAGGCTCGTCGAACTCGCAAGTTAAGTCGTCGCAAAGGAACAAAAACCACCATTTTGCCACCCACTACAAAAACAGCTTTTATAAATAAATATACGCAGTAGATCATGTAAAAATACCTACTTAAAACCGTAACTGAGACATTTTGATCGAATGCAATTAATAACAGTCTTAAAATAGCGTGATGTTTTGTCCTTTTAGGCCAAAGTTATTTTGACAGGTCACTTCATATGTTATCTTTAACGTTCCTTGGTTTTTAACATTGTTGAACTAATGAATACCTAAAGGCTGGTCCACACAGATTTTGAAGACATAATGCATAAGGTTTTAAGACGTTGTTTTAAAAACAACAATGAAAACCACGTCTTAAAACTAAAACTTTGTGTGAACGCCAGTACGTGTTTCCAATGATCCAACTTTACGACTACGCGTTAAACCTTAAATCGTGTGTCTTAAAAATCTGTGTGGACCAGCCTTTAAGGCTGGTCCACACAGATTTTGAAGACATAATGCATAAGGTTTTAAGACGTTGTTTTAAAAACAACAATGAAAACCACGTCTTAAATCTAAAACTTTGTGTGAATGCCAGTACGTGTTTCCTATGATCCAACTTTACGACTACGCGTTAAACTTTAAATCGTATGTCTTAAAAATCTGTCTGGACCATCCTTTACTAAAATAAGGTATTTGGTTGAACCATAGAGATATATACTTAGTATATATCTCTATGGTTGAACGGACTGCGACGACCTACTAACGAGTTCGACGAGCCTCCGCCAGGCGGAGATCAAGCGGACCTTGGAAACAAATTGCTACACATTCAACAGGCGGTGACTGCAGTGGAAACATTGTTGAAATGTGACGGAACATAAAGTTGACATATTTCATGGTGAGTAAAATTGTATTTTATTTTTTAAGAAATGTTTGGAACGTCACAACTACACGTTAATTTAATTTTTAGTTATTTTTCGATGACATTTGAAGATATATATGAGAGAAGTCCTCACAGTAAGTAGATAAAACCTTTCAATTGTCTTAGTTCTCCAGTTGACGTTTTGAACATTGCCAAACTAGGCCTAGGCCTAGGCCTACAACTGATTAATGTATTTACTATTTGGTGTGTAACGACGTACTCGACAAGTGTTCATACGGGAGGAAAGGAACAATTAGGACGTAAGGGGAGGAAAGGGGAGGACGTGGACTGTCTTTTGTCTGGCTTCACCACCTCGACCTGTCCGGCTAGGGTGGCACTACCAGAAGCATACGCTTCCGTCGGCTTCTGGATCACTGAAGCATGCAAACCTGCCCACCACGATAAGGAAGAAGTCCCTTAACATGCCTGCTGACTCATCATCTGTCTACTAGCCTAAACCGTCTGAGCCCAAGGTGACTCTGCCAGTCGTAAGAGGCGACATAGGGAGCTCCAACCCTTTCCATTCACCATCTATTTAACCCTTTTAGACCCAGTTAACGGGGCCGTTAGCTGACGGTTCGTAATAATATGTAACTCAACAAACCCTATGCAGATAACGGACCGTCAGCTAACGGCCCCGTTAATGGACGACTGAAAACCCGGGCCTAAATGTAATTTTTTCTCCTAGTCATCCCCTTTCAGTTCCGATTTCACTCCCATCCCTCTCATATGTGCAAAGCATTTTGGTCATGTCCCAATCTTATCTCTTAGATCCTAGCCCTGTAGGGACTGCTACCTTATCGTGGTGGGCAGGTTTGCATGCTTTGCTGTCCGAGAGCTAGGCCTATACCTGCGGAAGCGTATGCTTCTGGTAGGGCCACCCTAGCCGAACAGGTCGAGAAGCCAGACGAAAGACAGTCCACGTCCTCTAATTTACGTTCTTCTTGTCCCTAATATGACCATAGTTGTCGAGAACATCGTCAAACAACAAATATAACAAATCAGAGGCAAAAAAACAGATAAGCAGCGATTCTGAAGCATCTCCGCACAATCCACAGATTGAGCATTACACAAAATAAGTAATAATCGTTGTTGTAAAGGTGGTCGTATTGTTGCAACAATCCATCTCCAAGTAGGCCTACTAGTTTTCATGACGTTTTCACGAGGCGTTGCCACGGTTATTATGTCACTTTCACGCGCTCGTCATAACGGATAATATATGAGAGTAGATTAAGGCCTAAAAGGAAGGAAGAGAGATATTCCACAGAGATACTGGCCCGTGTCGTTTTCAAGTCGGAGGTATTCTGTCGTTCCTTCAAAACCGCTAGCTTACCCAAACGTGAGTTGTGCATTTACATTGTAAGGTTAAGCCTATGTATTTGTGAAGGTATTCCCGGTGGAGTGTAAAGTTTACCCCTTGTAGAATCTATCTACAGTGTATTTCATCTTAAGAACGATGGGTATACGTTTACGTCAAAAACCGCACCAAATTGTCATGTTTTAATTATATTTTATATCTCAAGAATGCATCTCAAAAAATTAATATAGGCCTATATATATATATCAAACACCCTTATCCAACATTTGTCGGGTCGGGGGTTGACAAGTCACCAGTTTCTCAGGCTATCTTCTAGTGCTTGCTAGCCAATAAATAAACAAAATCATCATCATCATCTGTTGCCACGTCCAACTCTGCGTTGGGTCGGCATTGAAGATAGCCTCTCCATCTTCTTCTACCCTGCCACCACTCTTCCCCCTCAACTACATTCCAGTCCCCTCCTCGCATTTCCACATCCTTCCTCACTTTGTCGTGCCAACTTTATCGTGGTCTTCCTCTCGTTCTTTTACCTGGAATCTCCAGTTCTAGCATTCTCCTCGGCAATCTTTCTCTTTCCATCCTCTTGACATATCCGAACCATTTCAGTCTTCTCTCTCCAATACGCTCCAATAAATTCCTTACGCCTAGTTGGTTTCTTATGTCGTCATTCCCTATCCTGTCCCATCTAGTCTTCCCCACAATACTTCTCAAAAACTTCATGTCTGCAGCTTGAAGCAGACTCTCTTCTGGTGTTGTCATCGTCCAAGTTTCTGCTGCATTATAATTATATAATTATATAATATAATATAACTATGCAATATAATTATAGACCAACGGAAATAAACAAAATAAATAAACAAAATATAAATGTTGTCGCAGAGAATGGTGTGTGACGCGAACGGCTACCACATACCGGCCACCGACACATCCCCCATAAAGCAGTTCTACAAGGGATGTAACGTGTTCGTGACGGGGGCTACGGGGTTCCTGGGCAAGGTGTTGATTGAGAAGGTGCTGCGGTCGTGTCCAGAGGTCAACCGGATATACATCATAGTCAGAGAGAAGAAGGGCCGGAACATGAAACAGAGGATCGAGGATCTAGTCAGCTCGCAGGTATATGGAGGATAAATACGAACTGTTGTCGCGAAATAATTTATACATTTCAAGGGTGTTTATACGCAAACCTGATTGGGATCAGTAAAGATGCAACCTGACTATGTTGCTTGCCCTGTTGCAATCTCTAGTGAACTGGATCAGGTTTGCATAAGCACACCAAGTACCCTTATACTAATAAGTAGCCAAGGGGTATCCAATTCATTGCAGCAGTGTAACATAGTCGCCAAACTGGTAGCCGGACCAAGCCCCTACTCCATAGCAGTAGGCGGTGAAAATCTATTGCAAATTGAATGCCGCCATTGTTATGCCATTCACGCTATTTTATTTGAAATTATCTTAAACAAAAAAAAACATATTAAGCTTAACATAAACATAACATGCTAGTTTTTCAATAGTATCTGGTCTAAATATAGGCCTACTATTTTATTGAAGTAGTTTCAATTATTTTAAACGCCAATTATGAAAATTTGCATGTTGATCCACGTAGTGTCTGGATAACAAAAACCATGTTTATTCCATAATCATGGCCAATGCGTCATCTAGACCTATATTATTCCAACATCTTTGAGCCGGACATACGTATCCACGAAGATTTCGGAGCTCTTTGCAATCTACGGCGGCAATGGTGTATTTCTGTCTCAGTGCTTTGACCGCATCAGACGGGAGTATCCGGACTTCGGTTCCAAACTCTTTGCTATCTACGGCGGCATTGGTGTATTTCTGTCTCAGTGCTTTGACCGCATCAGACGTATTGTAATATCTTTGGACGGGAATATCCGGACTTCGGTTCCAAACTCTTTGCTATCTACGGCGGCCTTGGTGTATTTCTGTCTCAGTGCTTTGACCGCATCAGACGGGAGTATCCAGACTTCGGCTCCAAACTCTTTGCAATCTACGGTGACATCGGACTGAAAGGTCTCGGCATCAGGCCCAGAGACCGGCAACAGCTGATCCAACACGTGGACCTAGTGTTCCATATCGCCGCTACGGTGCGCTTCGACGAGAAGCTGAGGGCGGCCATCTTGCAGAACGTGCGCGGGACAAGGGAGGTGCTGGCGATCTGCCAACACATGAAGAATCTCAAGGTATATCTTTATTTTATTTATTTTATTAATTAGGACACATAATATTTATACAATTACAAATTTACTTATAATGTATGAAATAATTATTTGAAACAGTTTTCACCGTGTTGTCCATGTCGTAATGTCCTATTTTCCATTTCATATCATTTCTTAGCTGTATAATAACCACAATACAAGATTGTATGTACATTGTCAAGATGAGTTAAATATTACATCATAAGGTCGTATAGGCCTTGAAGTCATTGTATGGCTCATAGCTTGGTTCCTTGACCGGTGAACTCGGCTACATCATGATACTGCTCCGCTTTCAGAAACATGGTTATTTAACGTTATTACTATTATTTTATTGAATGTATGACAAACAATCTAAGTCAAAACGAGTGTTACGTTCTACGGACGTAATGACAAGTATTTCTATGAGTTTAACTTACTTACTTAGTTTCTAGACTACAATCGATGAGTGACTGATAAAGGGTAGAGTCGCAACGCAATCGACAGTTTGTCCATGGCCTTATGCTGCCCAACATACTTTACTCGAGTAGTAGAAGTTCGCCAAGCGACGCGATGACGGAGTTTTCGGCTGTCTTCGTATATCTTCGGTGAATTAGCCGACCAATCAGGTTCCGTCATCGCGTCGCTTGGCGAACTTCTACTACCGGACTAAAGTATTTTGGGCAGTAAAAGTCGGTAGACAAACTGACGATAACGTGGGGCCGCTACCATATATCATTTTTACTCACTCACCGATAATAGTCAAGAGTGTGTGTGAGGATGAATAGATAGATGGATGTCCGATGACAAATGTGAAAAACGCGAGTAGGAATCGTAACGAGTGCCGCAGCAAGCGGAGGTGGGGTGCGTCTCAGTCTAGGGCTGAACCATCGAGGACCCCTTAGTTAATTTATATCGTCAAACCATCTCGGCAACACAAAATTTTTGTAGGTGTCTCGTTGGTCCAGTGGTTAGCATCCCTGCTTCCAATGCAGAAGGTCCCGGGTTCAAATCCCGCTTCAGGCAGAAGTTTTTTAACTTGTAATGTGGATTCAATTCCATTACTTCTTGGCTTAGGAATAAGTAAACGGTGACTTTGGAGCCGTCCTAGCAACGAAGCACTCAATAAATTCAAAGTTGTTCTGAATCGGTCTTGTTGATTCTGGCATCTGTCCGCAAGTGTTCGCACTGTCCAATCACTGATTCATATGTTTCGTATTTGAAATATCGATCTTTGATTGGTTATCGCTCACTCGTCGATGGTGTTCGAAGCCTACAGGGTTGGTTTAGTCACTTCAAATTAAAGTCCCCCACTGCAAATCAGTTTAATTACTGAGTGGGTAGACTCTTAATGTGAATTTATTTATTTAATGGTACCCAAGTGTTTTTGAGACACACCCTTCGATCAAATCGAGGTCATCAAGTTGTTGTTGCACCCCCGAGGTTTACTACACCCCCGTCACGTGGTGTCCCCAGGCCGTGGTTTACGTGTCCACCGCCTACGCAAACTGCCCCCTGGAGGTGATCGGCGAGCGACTCTACGAGACTCCGCTGGGCTGTGACGAGGCCATCGCCCTGGCAGAGAGTCTGGAGGAAGCCAGCCTGGAGAAGCTCAAGTCTAGGTACAGCCACCCCTTACACACTTACTGACATGTATTTATACTTTCTACTACCTTATCGTGGTGGTGGGCAGCTTTGCTGACCCGCTGGTCGCCCTGGCAGAGAGCCTAGAGGAAGCCAGCCTGGAGAAGCTCAAGTCTAGGTACGCCAGTCCGGCCACCCCTTACACACTTACTGATCTACTCTACCTTATCGTGTGGTGGGTGGGCAGCTTTGCTGATCCTCTGGGCTGTGACGAGGCCATCGCCCTGGCAGAGAGTCTAGAGGAAACGAGCCTGGAGAAGCTCAAGTCTAGGTACGTCACAACAGCCACCCTTTACACACCGACATGTATATATTTTTTTAAATTTTTTTGTACTTTGCCTGTTCAAGGACTCTATCGTGAAGGACAAACAAATACATACATATACAAGTGGCCCCATCCCCACAAATTTTACTGCAGGCATTGATTGGTCAAAACACCCCTATTTCAATTTCAATTTCAATTTATTTCATCCGTAGACATTCCTACATAATACATGTATGGACATCGTCAGTATAAAAGATAACTTAAAACTAATGGTACACAACAAAACAAAGACATTTATATGATATAATAGGATATTTGCGGTAGAGATGCTTCCCTAGAAGATTGTGCAGTGTTTTCAGCCTTAACTGTACCAAGGAAAGTTGTCGGTGGGCCGTTATAATCTCATGGTGTACTCCTGCCATGGCTTGTTTCTTTTTTACATAGGAGCCGTCCTAGCAGACAACGAAGCACTCATTTAATTCAAAGTGTTCTGAATCGACCTTGTTGGTTCTGGCACTTGTCCGCGCAGGTGTTCGCACTGTCCAATCACGGATCATATTTGAAATATAGATCTGTGATTGGTTATCGGCTCACTCGTCGACGATGGTGTTCGGAGCCTACCAAGTTGGCGTTGATTAAAGTTCCCCACACTGAAAATCAGTCTTGTTACTGAGTGGGTAGACTCGATAAATACGAATTTATTTATTCTATCTCTGCCCAATTTCGACTGAATACCGGACATGACCTCCTAAAGCCGCACCTCCATAGAATAGGGCTGGCTGCGGACGGCGTGTGTGATCTGTGTGGGAAGGAGGAGCAGACCAGAAGGCATCTGCAGATTTGTGAGGGACTAAAAGCCCAAAATGACGCTATGCCAGGGGGCATAAAGTTTCAGGACAGGGAGGCGAATCTCTATTGGCTGACGAGATCCAGCATGATGGTCAGATAGATCAATTGTGGGCATATGAAATAATAATCTCTATCTAACTAACCACGTCGTGTGGTGTTTCTGTCTAGGCTCCTGGGCGAGTGGCCTAACACGTACGTCTTCACGAAGGCCATAGCCGAGGACGTCGTCAGCAGATTCAGTGCCGTCCTACCCATCGGCATCTACAGACCGGCCATCGGTGAGGCTTTTGCACCTTCTTTATCCTTCTCACAATTGTATCTGTCCTCCCAGAGCTTCTAACTAGACATCGGTGAGGCTTTTGCACCTTCTTTCTTTTACTCCGGCCATCGGTGAGGCTTTTGCACTTTTTTTACCCTTCTGCAGCCATCGGTGAAGCTTTTGCACCTTCTTTTCCCTTCTCCGGCCATCGGTGAGGCTTTTGCACCTTCTTTATCCTTCTCACAATTGTATCTGTCCTCCCAGAGCTTCTAACTAGACATCGGTGAGGCTTTTGCACCTTCTTTCTTTTACTCCGGCCATCAGTGAGGCTTTTGCACTTTTTTTACCCTTCTCCAGCTATCGGTGAAGCTTTTGCACCTTCTTTTCCCTTCTCCGGCCATCGGTGAGGCTTTTGCACCTTCTTTATCCTTCTCACAATTGTATCTGTCCTCCCAGAGCTTCTAACTAGACATCGGTGAGGCTTTTGCACCTTCTTTCTTTTACTCCGGCCATCAGTGAGGCTTTTGCACTTTTTTTACCCTTCTCCAGCTATCGGTGAAGCTTTTGCACCTTCTTTTCTTTTCTCCGGCCATCGGTGAGGCTTTTGCACCTTCTTTATTCTTCTCACAATTGTATCTGTCCTCCCAGAGCTTCTAACTAGACATCGGTGAGGCTTTTGCACCTTCTTTCTTTTACTCCGGCCATCGGTGAGGCTTTTGCACTTTTTTTTACCCTTCTCCAGCCATCGGTGAAGCTTTTGCACCTTCTTTACCCTTCTCCGGCCATCGGTGAGGCTTTTGCACCTTCTTTATCCTTCTCCGGCCATCGGTGAGGCTTTTGCACCTTCTTTATCCTTCTCCGGCCATCGGTGAGGCTTTTGCACCTTCTTTCTCCTTCTCCGGCCATCGGTGAGGCTTTTGCACCTTCTTTCTCCTTCTCCGGCCATCGGTGAGGCTTTTGCACCTTCTTTATCCTTCTCCGGCCATCGGTGAGGCTTTTGTACCTTCTTTTCCCTTCTCCGGCCATCGGTGAGGCTTTTGCACCTTCTTTCTCCTTCTCCGGCCATCGGTGAGGCTTTTGCACCTTCTTTATCCTTCTCCGGCCATCGGTGAGGCTTTTGTACCTTCTTTTCCCTTCTCCGGCCATCGGTGAGGCTTTACACCTTCTTTCTCCTCCTCACACTCAGTAGTGTATTTGAGCCTAGGTGGGCTTAGGTGCCGCCTAGGCACTTTTATTTGGAGGCTAGGCTAGCCTTGGTGCTTTTTTCAGGATGTATTGCGAAGTGTGTAATGTGTAGTGTGTATAGTGTAGTGTGTATTGTGTAGTGTGTATCGTGTAGTGTGTATTGTGTAGTGGGTATGGTGTATTGTATAGTGTGTACTGTGAGTTGTGGAGTGTGTATCGTGTAGTGTGTATTGTGTAGTGTGTAGGGTATAGTGTATAGTGTGTATCGTGTAGTGTGTATTGTGTAGTGTGTATTGTGTAGTGTATAGTGTGTATCGTGTAGTGTGTATCGTGTAGTGTGTATTGTGTAGTGTTGTCATGTTCCCCCAGTGGTGTGGACTCACAGCGAGCCCATGGTGGGCTGGGTAGACAACCTCTACGGCCCGTGTGGAGTGGTGTATTGTGTATTGTGTATCGTGTAGTGTGTATCGTGTAGTGTGTATCGTGTAGTGTGTATTGTGTAGTGTTGTCATGTTCCCCCAGTGGTGTGGACTCACAGCGAGCCCATGGTGGGCTGGGTGGACAACCTCTACGGCCCGTGTGGTGTGGTCGCCGTGACGGCAACAGGTCTGCTGAGAACGATGCAGGTGGTGACCTCCTACCCCGCCAACATCGTGCCCTGTGACCTTGTCGTGAACGCGCTCATCGCGGTCGCGTGGGACATTGCAGACAGGAGGTGAGGCGATTGTTTACAAAGACGGGGGACAATTTACTAACTACTCAGACGCGACCACCTTGCCGATTGAGGAGCTGGCTCGCACCAAGGTCCACTAAATCCCCTGGGGCCTCATTCCTGTACATTTGAAAACTTAACCCCGGTGTTAGCTAATAGCCAATTAGGAGTCAGCAATTGAGACGCCAATCGAAGGAAGGCATTGTTGAAAAAACGAGACAAAATCAAAACAATAACAAACAAAAACAGTCCAATAACCTCAAAATGTTGACAAAATACTAAATAAAACTATATATTGACATATATATGAACTATATAATGTACTGTAAATACACACAATTGTTTATAAACTTCAATAAACACATAAAGTAATGTATTCATGAAATAGGATATCCTCAATAAAGAATTGAAATGTGACATTTGTGAAACCATACACACGGGCATTGACAAAATGGCGGCATTTCAGAGTATTGTTGAGATAACTCTTCTTAACCCCACTATCAGACAGGGTCATATTTGCCTCCGAATTATGCAGGGAAGCCTGTGTAGGAGTTAACCCCGGGGTCATTTTAACATAGGGTTAGCGAGAGTTAAAGGTGCATTCACAATCTTTACTAGTACTAAGGTTTAATGATAAAGACTAAGCCACAGGCTTCTTTCATTGGCTGGGAGGGAGAATACTGCGCTCTGATTGGCTGTGACTAAGGTTTGTCTAGGTCTTAATCATTAAACCATAGTACTAGTAAAGATTGTGAATGCACCTTAAGAAGAGTTAAAAAAAAGGCGTACAACAAACGACCACACTGCAGCGCTGCGAGCGTTACGGCCACTGATTTCCGACCCCATCGCAAGGTCTACTTGATCTCCGCCTAGCGGAGGCTCGTCGAACTCCTAAGTTTCGACGAGCCTCCGCTAGGCGGAGATCAAGTAGACCTTGAACCCGTCGAGGAGGTATCCAAAGATTTCCAAAGAAGTCGAATAGTTTTGCAGTGACTTAAGAATTCTTATTGTTGAAAGTTGTGTGTATCCAATATTCAGCGACCGTTGGCCGGATCGCTCGCAAGTCGCAACGCTCTCCGTGCACTTGTTACGCCTTCCCATACTAGCTAGTCCCAACGAAAGTATTCGCATACATACCCATCTCAGGTTTGCACAAATATGAGACTAACGATTATTCAATCAATAGACGGTTCAATGTTATGTTTGTTTCCTGTAATTGAAGGACAAAAACGCGTCTAAATGGAAGCGCATTACAAATGATCTTATTTTTGAATCCAGGCCGCGATCCTCGTCGCCAGAGATTCCCGTCTACAACTTCGTCTCGCCCGACGAGAACGCAGTGACGTGGCACGACTTCCAGACCAAAACGAACGCGTCGTATTGCGCCCAACCGCCGGCAAACTCGGTCTGGTATCCGGGTATGGTGACCACGACCAGTCGCTCCGTGTTGTGGTTCTATAGACTGTTCCTACACTTCCTGCCCGCGTTGCTCGTGGACATGTGTTTCCTGACCTCCAACAACAAGCCGCGGTGAGTGAGTGAGCGCTTACCTAGCTAACATAGGCAATCCAAGACTATAGTGGACCCAAGATTACTTTACACCTGCTTTCGTCACATCCGGCGCAGTCGTAGCAAACCGGCGAACCGCCCGAGACACACTAGCGCCAATACCGATCGCTGATTGGCTACGAACCAGTCGCCTGTGACGAAAGCATGTGTAAGGTAGTCTTGGGACAACTATACCTTACATATGGTTTCATCACAAGCGAGGCACTCGTAGCCAACCAGCGAACCGCCCGAGACAAGCG
This sequence comes from Isoperla grammatica, assembly GCA_945910005.1. Taxonomy (NCBI): domain Eukaryota; kingdom Metazoa; phylum Arthropoda; class Insecta; order Plecoptera; family Perlodidae; genus Isoperla; species Isoperla grammatica. The sequence continues at coordinate 29,813,809 of OX246747.1, forward strand.
AGAGATCGCCGATTGGCTACGAGTACCTCAACTGTGACGAAAGCATGTGTAAAGTTGTCTTGGGGGCGTGTCGTAGGTAACGTTACAGTGGCGGCCGGCCCCTGATTTTCTGATTGGTTCGCGCGACCAGCCGATCGGGGAAAAAACGTGTTGCCGTATTGCCATGAAAGCAGCCTTAGCTTTTTCCTTTGCCTTTTGTGCATTTTCCTTCTCCAAATTGCCCACGTGTAACACAACACAACAGCTTTATTCAAGCCCCATTTTTAAAACGTTAATGCTGTAAACGAATAAGGTACAGTCTTACAATGTCCCAATAACTACTTATTCGTGATATAGCTTGTAGTCTCCATGGCAACGACCAATCAACACTCTTGAAATCCTCCAAATAGCTTAATTGCTACAAATAACTTTCTTATTAGGAGGAACAGGACAGGAATCACCTCTTCAGATGAAGTAAACTTAAAACAGAACGTGACGCATTGCCTATAACGGCATGAAGAGAGAAGAAAAGGAGGCCTGTCTCTACTGGTTGACCAGATCTTATATGATGGCCTGATTAAGCCAAATGTGGGCATATGATAAAAAAAATTAGGAGATTGTAGACCGGCCCTTTGTATATTTAGTGCTTAATATCTCATCTCTAGATAATGACGTCATCTTGTTTGTTTATGTGCCCGACAGAATCTGTCGAACATTCACGAAGGTCCACAAGTTCACCGACGTCATCTCGTACTTCTCGATGAAGCGGTGGAAGTTTGACGACTCTCACGTTCTCCACCTGTGGAAGCGGCTCAGTCCCCAGGATCAGGACGTGTTCTACTTTAACATGCGCTCGCTCGACTGGGACGACTTCTTTCACACGTCCTGGGAGGGAATCAGGACCTATCTGGTGCACGATAAACCAGAGTCGTTGCCGGCGGCCAGGACGAGAATGAGGAGGTAAGGACCTCGCAGGAACTATCTGGTGTACACGACTAAACCAGAGTCGTTGCCGGCGGCCAGGACGAGAATGAGGAGGTAAGGACCTCTCAGGAACTATCTGGTGTACACGACTAAACCAGAGTCGTTGCCGGCGGCCAGGACGAGAATGAGGAGGTAAGGACCTCTCAGGAACTATCTGGTGCACACGATAAACCTGAAGGCGAAAATGAGGAGGTATGGATCTCTCAGGACATCTTACTAACTTCCAACAGACGAGAGTATTATGCGATAGCAATTAACTGTCAGAACCTCTAACCTATTCACATGATCATAATTAGAAGGTAAAGGCATCCTATGGTCAAATGCATAGTCATTCCTCACGTGCTTCTCAACTCAGCCTTTCCACAGACTCTGCCAAACACCAATCATAGAGCAGCATTGCCATGTGGACTGCTGCTCTGTGATTGGTGGTTGGGCGAGTCTGAGGGAAGCCTGGCGGTCAGGAGCACGTGAGGAACGACTATGCATTTGACCCTTAGATTCCCTGTCTTCCAGATACCAGTATCCATATGTAAAAGTACAGACTGACCTGTCAGAACATGTAAATAACTACCAACAGTCAGAATCATAAAGAGTGTAGGTAGTGGGGCCTTTCAGAATACCTATACCCAGGCTCATCATAAAACGTTATGGGAATCATAGTTTTATTCTTCCTGATTTCAAGACCAATATGTGAAAGTAAGATTATTTTGTTGCGATGACTAACTTCGTTCCAGGATTCTAACAGAAAATCAAATAGAGAATTTACCTCTAAGGAAAATGTAAGAATATTTCAGTAGACTATTGGTCGCTAAATTCCAGCAATTCCAGAATGTATTTAACGACAAGTAACTCTGGTCCTCCGGATGCAGAGATCTTTCGTAGTTGAGGGATCCCTAGGATTGCTATGGGATTGTTTCATTCCGAGCTACTTTCCATAAGTAAAACGAACTCTTTGATTACTAATTAGGGAGTTCCCTAGCCTAGATGACATCTGTGTATTCAGGTCCTTTGTATGACAACTGTCTCTGATGACTGCATGGCACGCTAGCCGGACAGGTCGAGGTGGAGAAGCCAGACAAAGGAGTCCATCCACGTCCTTCTCTCTCCATTTCTACTTGTCCGTTGTCCCTATAGCCTTCTACACCCAAAGTCCATCCCCCTAACCCCTCATACGAACATAATTGTCGAGTACGTCGTTCGTTACACAATAGGGAACACGCGTATGAAAATTGTAATCGGTTTTTAAATACCTTGTCTCTCATTTAATAATTTTGTGTCTTTGAATTTTGAAAAACGGATCAGTCTATGCCTCAAAATAATTGGTTTAGTAGGTAACGACAAAATATAAGGGCGCGAAAAACGAGCCGCCGCCATGTTTATGGGATTTGACGTCATGGTTTTGTAATGTGTACGCTCACCGCCTCAGCGATTGGTCCGTTACGCCACGTTTACTGAATCATGACGTCACAGCCACCTGTACGCGTTTCAGATCCCCGAGTTAATTTTGAAACTTCAATAAATGCGACCACATTAAACCTATTTACAAATTTCTTGTTCACTTCGCTACTCCCCCCCTACCCGATAATTAATGTTGGAAACGGGGTCAAGTTATATATACTTAGGACTTGCAATAATATACTTTTTGTATCTGATCTTATTAAACTAAGGGCTTGGTTTAACAAAAAGAATCGTACGCGTGTTGCCTATTGTCGAGTACGTCGTTCGTTTACACACAATTAATAATTAAACTGATGGTTTGTTGGTTCCACAGGTTGTTCTGGGCTCACCGTTGTCTACAGAGCATGGCGTTCTGCATCTTAACGTGGGCCACACTCAAAGCGTTCGTTTTCGTGGGTCTTACGTCACTAATCAGCATCCGACCAATGGTCTCCAGTCTGATATACAACACGAGAAGTGTCTGCTCCGAAAGCTTCGTCGTGGCAAGCGAGCTCATGAATTTCAGTAACAAACAGTGGAAGTAGTTTTAGTCGGTGACCGTTTTGCTATATATAGAGCTGGTGTCGTAGGTGGTGTAATATAATAGCCAGGTTTTTTATGTAGTTTTATAACAACAACAACAACAATGAGATTAAACGAGTGTATGGGGTTTATTAAATTTATATATCATACAATCTGTGTCTATAGTTTATTTTGTCCCTTCTTATGAAAAGTTGGTTTTGTCAGACATTCTTTTGTCTAACCATTGGACGTGATATGAAGTCAAAAGAATAATGGCATTTACACACTTTCCTAACGTCGAAGATTTAAGGAAACCATAGCAACGTTGTAGCTCTCACACCAAAAATCCGTAGCCCAGCCAACGAGAGGCGACGTTTTAAAAATCCGGCCAAGGTTAACGCATCTAAGTAAAACAGTTAGAACAGTAAAACCTTAAATCATAAATGTTAAATAAGTGTAAAAACCGATCTTTAGTTAAAACATACTGGTGATTTTCGAAATTGATCTAGGAACCTTAGACGGAGTTTATTACGGTCTTCAAAATCGTCGATGACAAAAATGTACAACAATAATTACTAGTTTACAATCGTTATGTCAAGATACATTTGTAATTTTTGTGTATTATTGTTGTCATATAGGGCACTAGCAACACCAAAAGACAACAATGGAACAAATGAATTGAACTGATGGACAAACCATCAGCTGTCAAAATAATAAAATTGCAACCATACAAATAAAAACAAGTGTAGCAATAGTAACTCTCTCCATTTAAAACTTCTAATGATAGACAACGACTAAGTGAAAGTTTTGTATGTGTATTTGTTTGTTTTTTGTTTTGTTTTCCAAAATCAGATGAAATTATTTTTTGACAGCTTGTTGCTTGTCCATCGATTCAATTCATTTGTTTCATTGTTGTCTTTTGGTGTTGCTAGTGCCCTATAGTTAATAAAGTTTAATAAAGTTAATAAAGTAAGCTCCCTCTAAAGACATTGGACCGTCTAACGGTCAAACTTTTTCATCCAACTCCATGAATTCAAGGACAAAAGCGCATCAATAAATAATTCCTATTATTGTATTTGACTACAATATACTGACTGTTTTTGATGCGCTTTTGTACTTGAATTCAAGGAGTTGGATGAAAAAGTTTGACCGTGTAATACAGGCTTATAGTCGACTTACAGCTACGCGTTGCGAGCGAAGCGAAGGCGCGAGCTCCAATCAGTGGTCGAGTTTGCGTGAACTATTAACTTCTTTGCGTGAAACTCGGCCGCTGATTGAAGCTCGCGCCCTCGCTTCGCTCGCAACTCGTAGCTGTAAACGTACCAGTTAAGATTTTCTTAGATCAACTTTCAAATTCCCAAAATCACAAAACAGTGTTTTGTTTCGGACACACATTAAAAATGCACCAATCAAAGGAATATACAACAATATAGTTGCCTAGCAACAGATTATTTGTCCGTATCGACTGAGTCTTGTGCTACGTTATATTGAAATGACAACGTGAGCCTTTGAATAACGAAGTTCGTATTAGCTATATTGTTCGTATATCCGACCACTTTCTATAATATAATAAATTAAACTTCCACTATAGTCTTGGCTTATATTTCAGGACATAATTTTGATGTACAATTCTTGAATTGTTAGTTTGTGTTGATTTGACGTTAACAAAAGTATTGACATCTGGTCTGTGATTAGGCCTATAGTAAGTAATCTTTACCATTTATGTCATGTTAACATCATATGTTGCCTCTCTTAATTTCATACTAACCGAAGATAGTGCAGTACAATGCGTTTGTTTGTTTGTTTGTTTGTTTGTTTGTTTGTTGTTCGATTTGTAAGGAGGCACCAGTATTGTTATTTTAGGTCGCTGGTTGGTCCAGTGATTAGCATCCCTGCTTCCAATGCAGAAGGTCCCGAGTTCAATTCCATTACTTCTTGTCTTAGGAATAAGTAAACGGTGACTTTGGAGACTTCCTAGCAACGAAGCACTAAAGAAATTTAGGTTGGAATTCATAGTCGGCCCCTACACCTAGGGGCGCCCATTGTTACTAAGGTAACAGTTGTTTCCATGTTATTTCCCATAAACAAAACAAATCCATAGCAACAATGGGTGCCCCTAGGTGTAGGGGCCGACTATGAATTCCAACCTTAAACTTGTTCTGAATCGGCCTTGTTGATTGATTCTGACCTTTGTCAGCAGGTGTTCGCACTGTCCAATCACTGATTCATATGTTTCGTATTTGAAATATCAAATCAAATCAAATCAAATCAAATCAAATCAAATCAAATCAAATCAAATCAAATCAAATCAAATCAAATCAAATCAAATCAAATCAAATCAAATCAAATCAAATCAAATCAAATCAAATCAAATCAAATCAAATCAAATCAAATCAAATCAAATCAAATCAAATCAAATCAAATCAAATCAAATCAAATCAAATCAAATCAAATCAAATCAAATCAAATCAAATCAAATCAAATCAAATCAAATCAAATCAAATCAAATCAAATCAAATCAAATCAAATCAAATCAAATCAAATCAAATCAAATCAAATCAAATCAAAACAAATCAAATCAAATCAAATCAAATCAAATCAAATCAAATCAAATCAAATCAAATCAAATCAATACAAATCAAATCAAATCAAATCAAAATAGCTTTTATTCGTTACTCTGTTTACATTTAATTACAATATCGTATCATAAACAATAGCATAGTACTAGACACAGTCGTATAACATTGTGAATAAACTGTAAATGAGCAAGCGAGTACCCACATGCGCATGATGCTTGTGTGTGGGTGCAAATTACATTTCATTTTAATTATCATAGATGGCATAAGTGAATGTTCTTTGGGATCAATATTAGTTACTGGTCAGTTAAGAATGATATGGTAATGATGTTATGATTATAAAAGATAATGATGTGGATGATAATATCTAATAACCCTATAAAGTAAACTCACATAGAACAAAAATAATAAAGTTTTTAAGGTCGCTAAATAAGATAATAAAACACTAATAAAAATAGTACCGGCAATAATGGTAATATAAAATGTGAGTTGTGAGTTAAATTAAAGATGAGAAATAATAGTAAAACAGTAAAACAAGTGGATGGATGACAATTGACAACAGTAATCTATACAATCAAATAAGTGTTTGATTGGTTATCACTCACTCGTCGATGGTGTCCTAAGCCTAAGCCTAAGGGTTGGTTTAGTCGCTTCAAATTAAAGTCCCCTACTGTAAATCAGTTTCGTTACTGAGCGGTTGGACTCTAAATGTGAATTTATTATTTATTTATTCTTTCTTTTACCCTATATTCACAAGTGATGTTACATACCACTTATTTATTGTTGACCTAAAAACTAGTAGCACACTTCATTTAAGATTTATAAAGTTTCATACGATTTACTTTTCATGATTTGTAAGGAGTTGCCAGAATTAGTATGTTTCCATCACGCAATGCAAGACTTGACATTCGATGTCGTATACCAACCGAATGTTGGTAGAAACCATAAGAGGTCACGTCACAGCACAAACAGGACGATATAACGTTGTGTCCGTGTTAACAATATCACCTTCATTTCACTGTCCTGGAAACTCTTTGGGACGGTCATGACATCGATTGAAGCTCCAATGTCTGTCTAAGACAAGGTGTTGTGTAAACCATAAGAGGTCACGTCACAGCACAGACAGGACGATATAAGGTTGTGTCCGTGTTTACAATATCATATTCATTTCACTGCCCTAGAAACTCTTCAGGACGGTCATGACATCGATTGAAGCTCCAATATTTGTGGAACAGAATGGCGAAGGCAAGGTGCTTGATTTCAGCAGGACGATCTTGTATTTTGGAGGTGAGTAAGCTAACGTCTACCTTACGGGTTTCTTTTCCCTATAGCTTAAAACATTTCATATTGATCTACCACATATTTTAATTTAAAAATAGAAGCTGTTACTTAGTATTTTTTATAGGTTGCATATTGACAGATTTTTCCAATCCGCATCTAGTATATTAACCCGTGCGGGCCCGGGGAAGAATAGGCCCAGAGTGACTCTGCTAGTCGTAAGAGGCGACGAAATGAGACCCAGTCCGCCCTTCCCCCCCCTGTACCACTGAAGATTTCTCCTCCCACTTGGCCCTGCCCTCCCTTACTGGAGTCCCCTTATGACGACTCCCGCGCTGGCTGTGGTATAGATTTGATTCGTACATGTAGCGGTTTTTCATTTTCATACATCACCTACTCATCGTCTCGATAAGTCTTAGTTGCAAAAATATCGAACGTAAAACCCGAATATCACCAGAAACGTCAACTGCATCTAGTAGTCTAGCAATATTTGGTCACTTATGTCCAACCGTCTGACCTACACGCGAGGAACAACGCACAGAGAAAAAGTGCAATTTTATTTCAATAGAGGAGGTCACCTCAATAAGAATCTCGCTTATCCAAAAACCAATGTTATCGTTTGACGTATGCTTGCAGGTTTCTGGCCGGATGACTCCAAGCCCGGCCTTGAGTTGTACCTCAAGTACTTCAGCCCCCGGTTTGCTCACCTGCTCGTAAAGCATCGCTTCCTCCGTCTGGCCCTGAGATTCTACCGAAGATTCAACCCTCGGTTCATTATAATCATCCTTTTCATTCAAGTGTTCGTCCAGTTACCGACATCAATATACGTGTACAGAAGTGACGTCAACAGTGGACTTGCTCTTTTTTTCTATTTGATTTATTGCGGAATCTTATTAACGTTTACATCCACAGTGTTCTTCCAGCCCCAAATGGTGAAAACAGTGTTTGCAGAGTTGGATGGAATGTTAGGGCCAGGACAGTTGGACAACAAGAAGCAAAGAGAAATATACCTTAAAGCGCGCAAATTATGTACAAAAATCGTTAATCTTTTCCAAATACCAATACAAGTTTTATTGTTCACCGGACTTACTTTGAATTTCTGTTTCAATTTATTGCCTAAAAGAAAATTTCCTTACAGGTAAGTCAAGTTAAGATCCCACATGGGAGTGCTTAATTTACATTAATTTTACATATTCAAGTATTGAATCTATTGCGTTTCTCTTATTTTAGGGAGTGGTTTCCATGGGACACAACATCGTCACCGGCTTTTGAAATAACTTTCCTTGTCCGATATGTTCATGCAATATGTACCGTTGTGCAGGCACCGACAATAGTAGGGGTATTATTTATATCTATGATCCTTATTAGGACGAATTTTCAAGTTCTCAACAACAAACTCGAAAATATCCATCCCATTTCAATAAAGAGAATAAAGGCGAGAAAACTGAAGGGGTCTGTTCATCTGGCAGAGGACTCGGTTGTGACCATCGAGTTTGAACACAGCCAACAGGTTTATATCCCAGGCCTGGCACTGCGAGGTGGTCAGCTCAGAGCTGCACCAGCTGACCTCAGTGCAAAAAGGGTTGATGACTTGGCATTGGTGAGCAATGAAGCAGGTGATGCTGGCTCTAGCTCTGGAAGAGATGAAATGCCACTAGATGGTCCATTGCAAGTTGGTCAGCTAAGAGTTGCACCAGCTGCCCTCAGTGCAAGAAGGATTGAAAACCTGGCTTTGCTAAGACCCCTCTATGAAGCAGGTAATGCTGGGTCTAGCTGTGTAAGAGATCAAATGTCAATAGATAGTCCATTGCAAGTTGGTCAGCTAAGAGCTGCACCAGCTGCCCTCAGTGCAAGAAGGATTGATAACCTGGCTTTGCTAAGACCCCTCTATGAAGCAGGTCATGCTGGGTCTAGCTGTGGAAGAGATGAAATGCCAATAGAGTGTGCATTGCAAGTTGGTCAGCTCAGAGCTGCACCAGCTGCTCCTAGTGCAAGAAGGGTTGATAACCTGGCTTTGCTAAGACCCCTCTATGAAGCAGGTAATGCTGGCTCTAGCTGTGGAAGAGATGAAGTGGCTATTGAGGATGTTTCTCGTGACTGCGATGGAGCAGCAGTGAATGAGTTAGAAGGAGTAACTGCTACAGAACTACACCAGGAAATGCAGAATGTTCTAGCTGAAGATATTCATCTTCATGTGAGACTCATCAGGTAATGTTGTTAACTGTGTCTTGTGTATTGGAAGTGTTATTTGTTATAAGCACAATTGTAAATAAATCATTGATATATTTTACATTTGCAGATGTTTGGGTCTAATTGAGAAGTTGGGTGACGTACCCTTTATTGTTATCCTCGTAGCAAGCACGGTGTTTTTGGGAATAACAGCTTTATCCTTCAGCAAGGTATGATGAATTACATTCATTAACGTAACATACACTTAGGAACGTATATGCACAGTCCAGACTTAAGACTTCCTCAGCCTCGCCTAATTACCAGTCACTGAACGGCATTACCATTTGGACGATTGTGATTGGTGGGTAGGTGACGCTAAGAAGAAGCTGAGGTGAGGAGGGGAGGGGGGGGAGGCTTGAGTGTCAACTTTGATGCATTCGAGCGTCAGTTACCAGTGCAGTTAATTGAAGCACATAGAGAAATGTTTGTTCTACATAATGTGGCGAAACATTATGTTTCTTATTTGATTACATTAATGAGACACTCGTGATATGATAAAATACCTTCCACTCTATCGTTGGGTCTGGATTTACACACTTAAGCACATATTAAAGCTTAAACGAACAAAGCCATGGCGCGGATTCAAAAGAGGTCAATCTCTTTCTGTTCTCAACTTTAGGACCGGCCTAACTTTGCACCTCTTGTGAAACCAGACCCAGCTCACATGAAGAAGTAACTAATTCCTGATGAGAATAAGAACACTGTGAACATTATTCCAACAATATGTGCATGTATTTGTGCACAGATATTTAACAGAATTGACAATTGTTTAAAAGTTAAGCAGTTCTTCGAGATAAGCCCAAAAAAAGATTTAAATCCTGTTGTGAATTTAGGTCCTGGTGTTTAATGGCTCATTCTCTACAACGTCACAGCACGGAATGTCTCTGCATTATTGTGTCCCAAAAAACATTTTGCGACTTGTGGTTCGTTCCCCAGGGGCCGAATCTGTTATTGTCAGATGGTTCTTGCACACTTCATTAACGTGCATGTTTAATGTTAACTTACAGTCAGGCGGTGCGGAGGCCTCCGCCCTCATCCACCTCTCGATCATCACCACAGAGTTGTCACTTGGCTACCTTATCCTCAACAACATAATGGAACTAGTCTCAGAACAAGTGAGTATACGTCACATCACCACGGTGACTTTGCTAGTCGTAAGAGGCGACAAAACGAGACACTGTCTTTCTCCCCCCCTGATCCACTGAAGATTTCTTCTCCCACTTGGCATTCCCTCCCGTTCTGGTCTCCTAATGTATGCTCCTATAGGTGGATGTGGGTATCTAAACAAATCTTCAAATGGGAACTATAAAGTGACTCCCAGAGGTCTTCTTCGTCTTCTTATACCCACAATTGACATTTCATGTCATCATGTATTTTCTGGTAAGCCAGTAGAGATGGTACTCCTATTCTTTCCGATCCATGCCACCCGGCATTTTGTGCCTTTTGTCCCAGTGCTTAAATGAAACCTTAAGTCTACACAGTAAAGATACTTAGCTGAAACAATAAATTACTGTTATTATAACTATAATATTTCCAGCACGACGCTGTCTGCGTGTCGATGTACAACAGCGACTGGACCGGAGCCTCGCCGAGCTTCAAGAAGTCCATGCTCGTCATCATGAGTCGAGCCAACGTCCCTCTGCTGATGAAACCCACGGGGCTCGACCCGCTTTCACGCAAGAACTTCGCTCAGGTAAGTGACGTCATCAGAAATGTGATTCACAGTGACAAAAGTTTGTACAGGAAAACTTCAAGCAGTTGAGATAGATTTTGTCATAATCATGATGGATTCATTATGGTTCTCATGGATGGTTCCCATCGAAACGACAAACTGCTTATGGTACTACTATAGTACTACTGATGGCTTAGCCTATGATCTCTTCTGTTGTAGGTTATGAACACTGCTTACAAGATGGTGAACACACTAAACACTATGGTATAGTGACTCGACACTACGAGGTTTCAACACTGCGGTTGCCGCTGCTATTCAGTTCGGGCAACAAGACTTACTTGGCAGAGGGTAAAGGGAAACGGAAAATTGAGACTTTATGATTACTGCTTACAAGATGGTGAACACACTAAGCACGATGCTATAGTGACTCGACACTACGAGTTTTCAACACTGCGGTTAACGCTGTTCAGTTCGGGCAATAAGACTCTCGACTTACAATCAAGTTCAGATGTTCACGGTGGGGGAGACTTTATGAATACTGCTTACAAGATGGTAAAGACACTTAACACGATGGTATAGTGACTCGACACTACGAGGTTTCAACACTGTGGTTGCCGCTGCTGTTCAGTTCGGGCAATAAGACTCTCGACTCACAATCAAGTTCAGATGTTCACAGTGGGGGGTGGGGGGGGGGGTGACTTTATGAATACTGCTTACAAGATGGTGAACACACTAAACACTATGGTAAAGTGACTCGACACTACGAGGTTTCAACACTGCGGTTGCCGCTGTTCAGTTCGGGCAATAAGACTCTCGACTCGCAATCAAGTTCAGATGTTCACGGTGGGGGAGACTTTATGAATACTGCTTACAAGATGGTGAACACACTAAACACTATGGTAAAGTGACTCGACACTACGAGGTTTCAACACTGCGGTTGCCGCTGCTATTCAGTTCAGGCAATAAGACTCTCGACTCACAATCAAGTTCAGATGTTCACGGTGGGGAAGACTTTATGAATACTGCTTACAAGATGGCGAACACACTTAACACTATGGTAAAGTGACTCGACACTACGAGGTTTCAACACTGCGGTTGCCGCTGCTGTTCAGTTCGGGCAATGAGACTCTCGACTCACAATCAAGTTCAGATGTTCACGGTGGGGAAGACTTTATGAATACTGCTTACAAGATGGTGAACACACTAAACACTATGGTATAGTGACTCGACACTACGAGGTTTCAACACTACGGTTGCTAATGTTCAGTTCAGCATTACGATTTAGTTGTGAACAGCGCCATTATAATTTATAAACATGAACATTTATAATAAACATTTATAAACAACATAATTTACAAACATTACAACACTCTCAACAATTTCCGGCTAGTGATTGCGATCCCAATACCGATAATTGTGGCTAGGTCTGACCGGGGTGGTGTGGAGTCAGCAGCTGCGGGGGGGGGGGGGGGGGGGCGATTTGTATTGTCTTTGGTCAGGGATCTAACTAGTATTAGTATTAGTATAACTAGTATTACCTTATTATAAACAAAGTTTAGCTTTACATTATAATTGCCTTATGACACATAACAATTATACAAAAATGAAAAAATGTAGCTGGGTCTAAAATATGAATGTTATATGATGCTTTTTGCTTTGGCTAAAAAAATTAATGTTGATTCTTTCAAAACAAGAAGCACTTCATAATAAAAAATACTCGATAATTATTTTCTCTATTACCGGTACACGTTGTTTGTCTATTTTTACTTCTATCACACTCATTCATGTATGTTAGCCTATTTGATATGGTTGGCAAGTTGTAATATTTTGCATACTCCGTAATTCACATCTTATAATATAAAATGTTAATTAATCTCGATGGATTACTATTGTATTAATCATATTTTACTGTGATTAAATCTTGTTAATAATCTAATTGTTAGTATGAAGAAAGTTCGTTTTATCTTCCCTGTATTGCTTTGTCTTTGTTTTGTGTAATTTCTGTATTATGTATGGTTCACTACAAAGCCAATATTCATAGTTATTATATTTAACCTAATGCCATGACATTCGTGTTTTTTAATGAATAAATGAGCGATTCACAAATAATATAACTACTTAATGATTTCGTTTGAGATTTATACCTATACATTCAAATACGCATTAAATATTTCCATAATAAAAAACACTGTATGACTTACACAGTTAAAATTGTGTCGATGTTATTCAACATCAGGTCACGCAATATTTCGACAGCTGCTCTGCTGACATCATCAGGCACGACGTACTGATGACAGCAGAGCAGCTGTCAAAATATTGCGTGGCGTGATGTTGAACAACATCGAGAAAATTTTAACTGTGTAAGTCATACAGTGTTTTTTTACTACATATTTTCCAGTTAACCTGAGTGGTTTTTTTAATAATTAATATTTCATGTCCAACGTTGTTTCTCCTGCTACACATTTTAAATAAAAAAATAAATAAATAAATTCACATTTAGAGTCTACCCACTAAGTAATTAAACTGATTTGCAGTGGGGGACTTTAATTTAAAGTGACTAAACCAGCCCTGTAGGCTTCGAACACCATCGACGAGTGAGCGATAACCAATCAAAGATCGATATTTCAGTTGTCAGCAACATTATTGATCCAATACACTACTTCCTTTAACGCTTGTTCCACTAGTGAAATTCTTCTACTTGTGACTGAGGAAAATCTAGTAAAAAACCTTCAATCAGAATTGCCGGTGGCGGGTATTCAACCAACGACCTCCCGAATTAGAGCCTTGACTCACTAGGCCGGAACCTATCGGAATGGAAGTAAGTTTATGATGAATGATACGAAAACTCAAGTCGAAGAGTTAAGGAAACCATAGCAACGCTATAGCTCTCATACCAACAATCCGTAGCCCAGCCAACGAGAGGCGACGTTTTAAAAATCCAGCCAATATTACCGCGACTATGGCCGGTCTTACAATCTCCTTATAAGAAAGTTATTCGTAGCAATTAAGCTATTTGGAGGATTTCAAGGGTTTTGATTGGTCGTTGCTATGGAGAAAACATGCTATTCGTCGAGTAAGTAGTTATTGGGACATTGTAAGACTGGACCTAAGTAAAAGTTAGAATAATAAAACCTTAAATCATAAATTTTAGAAAAGTGTGTAAACCGATCTTTAGTGAAAACATAATAGATGATTTTTGCAATTGAGCTAGAAACCTTAGATGGAGTTAATTACGGTCTTCTAAATCGTCAATGACAACAATGTACAATAATAACAACTCGTTTACAAATGTTATATCAAGATGCATTTGTGATCTTTGTGCATTATCAATTTTGAAAATCGTCTACTGCTTATTTTATACAGAAATTCCCAAATCACAAAACAGTGTTTTGTTTCGGACACACATTGAATATGCACCAAACAAAGAAATATACAACAATATAGTTGCCTAGCAACATACTATTTGTCCGCCTGCGATATCACAACCCCTCGACTGAGTCTTGTGTTATTGACACTATATTATATTGAAACAACAAAGTGAGCCTTTGAATAACGAAGTTCGTAATGGCTATTGTTCGTATATCCAACCAATGTCTAATATATAATAAATTAAACTTCCCCTAATATTAGTTTATATTTCAGGATATAATAATTTCGATATACAATTCTTGAATTGTAAGTTTGTATTGATTTGACATTAACAAAAGTATTGACATCTGGTCTGTGATTAGTCTTTCATACCGAAACCCATAACATATAGGCCTAGTAATCTTTACCATTTATGTCATGTTAACATTATATGTTGTGTCTCTTAATTTCATACTAACCGAAGATAGTGCAGCACAATGCGTTTGTTTGTTTGTTGTTCGATTTGTAAGGAGACACCAGTATTGTTATTTTAGGTCGCTGGTTGGTCCAGTGGTTAGCATCCCTGCTTCCAATGCAGAAGGTCCTGAGTTCAACTAATAGGGTGTATTCACGTATTGCGCATGGTGACTCCATTGGAGGCCACAATGGCATGTGATTGGTAGTTCATTGTTACTATGTTTCTGCTGGCGTTTGATGCAAATTCATCTGTTCTCTAATTTTGGTGTGCTATTATCACTTAAAATCAACATAAACAAACTCTTTTGTCTAGATTACTCTTTCAATCGTTTACAAAAGCATACAATAATCATTTTTGTACACTCTCGGGGGATATACGTATTCAAATTTGTCATATTTCCCCGTAAACAATATTATTCGTTTTCTGTTGACAGCTAAATGAAACTTGAAATAGTACTATAGGTGGCCTTCAATATGGCCGATGTGACGTCACGTGAATACTCTCCATAACAATTCAGTTCCATTACTTCTTGTCTTAGGAATAAGTAAACGGTAACTGTGGAGACGTCCTAGCAGCGAAGCACTAAAGAAGTTCAAACTTGTTCTGAATCGGTCTTGTTGATTGATTCTGACACAGATAACTAATTCTGACATTTGTCCGTAGGTGTTCGCACTGTCCAATCACTGATTCATATGTTTCGTATTTGAAATATCGATCTTTGATTGGTTATCGCTCACTCGTCGATGGTGTTCGGAGTCTACAGTGTTGGTTTAGTCGCTTTAAGTAAAAGTCCCCTACAGTAAAACAGTTTCGTAACTGAGCGGTTGGACTCTAAATGTGAATTTATTATTTATTTATTCTTTCTTTTGCCCTATATTTACTAGTATTGTTACATACCACTTATATATTGTTGACCAAAACACTAGAAGCAAACTTCATTTAAGATTTATAAAGTTTCAAAGAAATTACTCTACGATATGTAAGGAGGTGCCAGTATTGTTATGTTTCCATCACGCAATGCAAGGTTTGACATTCGATGTCGTATAGCAACCAAATGTTGGTAGAAACCATAAGAGGTCACGTCACAGCACAGACAGGACGATATTACGTTGTGTCCGTGTTAACAATATCATCTTCATTTCACTGCCCTGGAAACTCTTCAGGACGGTCATGACATCGATTGAAGCTCCAATGTCTGTCTAAGACAAGGTGTTGTGTAAACCATAAGAGGTCACGTCACAGCACAGACAGGACGATATTACGTTGTGTCCGTGTTAACAATATCATCTTCATTTCACTGCCCTGGAAACTCTTCAGGACGGTCATGACATCGATTGAAGCTCCAATGTCTGTCTAAGACAAGGTGTTGTGTAAACCATAAGAGGTCACGTCACAGCACAGACAGGACGATATTACGTTGTGTCCGTGTTAACAATATCATCTTCATTTCACTGCCCTGGAAACTCTTCATGACAGTCATGACATCGATTGAAGCTCCAATATTTGTGGAACAGAATGGCGAAGGCAAGGTGTTGGATCTCATCAGGACGATCTTGTATTTGGGAGGTGAGTAAGCTAACGTCTATCTTACCCTTTTTTTTCCCTATAGCTTAAAACATTTCATATTGATCTACCAAATATGGTCATTTAAAAAAAGAAGCTGCCATTTAGTAATTTTTATAGGTTGCATATTGACAGATTTTTCCAAACCGCATCTAGTATATTGACCGATGCGGGCCCGGGTAACAATAGGCCAAGAATGACTCTGCTAGTCGTAAGAGGCGACAAAATGAGACCCAGAGACCCCCTTCCCCCCTGTGCGTCTGAAGATTTCTCCTCTCACTTAGCCCTACCCTTCCTTATCGGAGTCCCCTTATGACGACTCCCGCGCTGGCTGTGGTATATATTTGATTCGTACATGAAGTGGTTTTTCATTTTCATACATCACCTACTCATCGTCTCGATAAGTCTAAGTTGCAAAAATATCGAACGTAAAACCCGAATATCACCAGAAACGTCATCTGCATCTAGTAGTCTAGCAATATTTAGCCACTTATGTCCAACCGCCTGACCTACACGCGAGGAACAACGCACAGAGAGAAAGAACAATATTATTTCAATCGAGAAGGTCACCTCGCTTAATATCTCGCTCATCCAAAAACCATTGTCATCGTTTGACATTTGCTTGCAGGTTTCTGGCAGGACAATACCGAGCCCGGCCTTGAGTTGTATCTCAAGTACTTCAGCCCCCGGTTTGCTCACCTGCTCGTCAAGCATCGCTTCCTCCGTCTGGCCCTGAGATTATTCCGGCAATTCAACCCTTGGTTCATTATAATCATCCTATTCATCCAAGTGTTTGTCCAGTTACCGACATCAATATACGTGTACAGAAGTGACGTCAACAGTGGACTTGCTCTTTTTTTCTTTTTCATTTATTGCGGAATCTTATTGACGCTGACGTCATCAGCGTTTTTCCAGCCTCAAATGGTGAAAACATTGTTTGCAGAGTTGGATGGAATGTTAGGGCCAGGGCAGTTGGACAACAACGAGCAAACAGAAATATACCTTAAAACGCGCAAATTATGTACAAAAATCTTTCATCTTTTCCAAATACCAATACAAGTTTTATTGTTCATCGGACTTACTTTGGATTTCTGTTTCAATTTATTGCCTAAAAGAAAATTTCCTTTCAGGTAAGTAAAGTTAAGATTCCACATGGTTCGAGGTTGAGCACTAAATTAAAATTTATTTTACATATACAAGTATCGAATCTTTTGCGTTTCTCTTATTTTAGGGAGTGGTTTCCTTGGGACACAACATCTTCACCGGCTTTTGAAATAACTCTCTTTGTCCGATATGTTCATGCAATAAGTGCCGTTGTGCAACTACCGACAATAGTAGCGGCATTATTTATATCTATAATCCTTATTACGACGAATTTTCAAGTTCTCAACAACAAACTCGAAAATATCCGTCCTATTTCAATAAAGAGAATAAAGGCGATAAAACTGAAGGAGTCTGTTCGGCTGGCAGAGGACTCGGTTTTGACCATCGAGTTCGAACACAGCCAACAGGTTAGTATGCAGGGCCCAGCACTGCGAGGTGATCAGCTCAGAGCTGCACCAACTGCCCTGAGGGCAAGAAGGGTAGATAACCTGGCTTTGCTAAGACCCCTCTATGAAGCAGGTAATGTTGGCTCTAGCCGTGGAAGAGATCAAATGCCAATAGATGGTCCATTGCAAGTTGGTCAGCTCAGAGCTGCACCAGCTGCCCTCAGTGCAAGCAGGGTTGATAACCTGGCATTGGTGAGCACTCTGTATGAAGCAGGTGATGCTGGCTCTAGCTGTGAAAGATATCAATTACAAATAAATGGTCCATTGCAAGCTGATCAGCTCAGAGCTGCACCAGCTGCCTTTAGTTCGAGGAGGATTGATAACCTGGCTTTGCTTAGACCTATCTATGAAGCTGGTAATGTTAGCTCTAGCTGTGGAAGAGATGGAGTGCCACTAGGGTGTGTATTGCGAGGTGATCAGCTCAGAGCTGCACCAGCTGCTCTCAGTTCGAGGAGGATTGATAACCTGGCTTTGCTAAGACCCCTCTATGAAGCAGGTCATGCTGGCTCTGGCTCTGGAAGAGATGAAATGCCAATAGGGGATGTTTCTCAAGACTGCGATGGTGCAGCAGGGAATGAGTTAGAAGGAGTAACTGCTACAGAACTACACCAGGAAATGCAAGATGCTCTAGCTGAAGATATTCATCTTCATGTGAGACTCATCAGGTAATCTTGTTTATTGTGTCGTGTGTATTGGACGTGTTATTTGTTATAAGCACAATTATAACTCAATCATTTTTATATATTTTACATTTTCAGATGTTTGGGTCTAATCGAGAAGTTAGGTAATGCAGGTTTGATTGTAGCGCTCGTAGCAAGCACGATGTTTTTGGGAATAACAGCTTTATCCTTCAGCAAGGTATGATGAATTACATTCATTTACATAACATACACTTAGGAACGTATGCACAGTCCAGTCTTAAGGCTTCCTCAGCCTCGCCCAATCACCAGTCACTGAACGGCATTACCATTTGGACGATTGTGATTGGTGTGTAGGCGTCGCTAAGAAGAAGCTGTATTGAGGAGGGGGTTCGGGGGGGGGGGGGGCGGGCTTGAGTGTCAACTATGATGCATACGAGCGTCAGTTACCAGTGCATTAAATTGAAGCACTTAGAGAAATGTTTGTTCTACATAATGTGGCTGAACATTATGTTTCTTATTTGATAACATCAATGAGACAATCGTGATATGATTAAATACCTTCCACTCTATCGTTGGGTCTAGATTTACACACTTAAGCACATATTAAAGCTTAAAAGAACAAAGCCATGGTGCGGATTCCAAGAGGTCTATCTTTTTTTGTTCTCAACTCTACGACCGGCCTAACTTTGCACCTCTTGTCAAACCAGACCCAGCTCACATGAAGAAGTTACTAATTCCTGATGAGAATAAGAACACTATGAACATTATTCCAACAATATGTTCTAAAATTTGTGTACAGATATTTTCCAGAATTAACAATTGCTTTAAAGTTAAGCAGTCCTTCGAGATTTGACCAAAAAAAGATTTAAGTCCTGTTGTGAATGTGGGCCCTGGTGTATAATGCCTCATTCTGTACAACGTCACGGCACGGAATGTCTCTGCATTATTGTGTCCCAAAAAACATTTTGCGACTTGTGGTTCGTTCCCAAGGGGTCGGATATATCATTGTTCGACGGTTCTTGCACACTTCATTAACGAGCATGTTATAATGTTACTTACAGTCTGGCGTCGCGGAGGCAACCGCCCTCATCCACCTCTCGGTCTACACCACTGAGTTGTTACTTGGCTATCTTATCCTCAACAACATATTGGAATTAGTTTCAGAACAAGTGAGTATACATCACATCACCAGAGTGACTACGCTAGTCGTAAGAGGCGACAAAACGACAAACTGTCCTTCCCCCCCCCCTCCCCCACTGATCCACTAAAGATTTCTTCTCCCACTTGTCATTTCCTCCCGTTCTGGTCTCCCAATGTAAGCTCCTAGGTGAATGTGGCTTCAAATGAGAACGATAAAGTGACTCCCAAAGGTCTTCTTTGTCTTCTTTTCTTATACCCACAATTTACATCACATATCATCATGTATTTTCTGGTAAGCCAGTATAGATGACTCCTGTTCCCTCCGATCCATGCCTACCGGCATTTTGTCCCTGAGGTAAAATGAAACCTAAAGTCTACACAGTAAAGATACTTAGCTGAAACAATAAATTACTGTTATTATTATAACTATAATATTTCCAGCACGACGCTGTCTGCGTGTCGATGTACAACAGCGACTGGATCGAAGCCTCGCCGAGCTTCAAGAAGTCCATGCTCGTCATCATGAGTCGAGCCAACGTCCCTCTGCAGATGAAACCCACGGGGCTCGACCCGCTTTCACGCAAAAACTTCGCTCAGGTCAGTGACGTCATCAGAAATGTGATTCACAGTGACAAAAGTTTGACCAGGAAAACTTCAAGCAGTTGAGATAGATTTTGTCATAATCATGATGGATTCATTATGGTTCTCATGGATGGTTCCCATCGAAACGACAAACTGCTTATGGTACTACTATAGTACTACTGATGGCTTAGCCTATGATCTCTTCTGTTGTAGGTGATGAATACTGCTTACAAGATGGTGAACACACTAAACACGATGGTATAGTGACTCGACACTACGAGGTTTCAACACTGCGGTTGCCGCTGCTATTCAGTTCGGGCAATAAGAATTACTTGGCAGAGGGTAAAGGGAAACGGAAAATGGAGACTTTATGATTACTGCTTACAAGATGGTGAACACACTAAGTACGATGCTATAGTGACTCGACACTACGAGGTTTCAACACTGCGGTTGCCGCTGCTATTCAGTTCGGGCAACAAGACTTACTTGGCAGAGGGTAAAGGGAAACGGAAAATTGAGACTTTATGATTACTGCTTACAAGATGGTGAACACACTAAGTACGATGCTATAGTGACTCGACACTACGAGTTTTCAACACTGCGGTTAACGCTGTTCAGTTCGGGCAATAAGACTCTCGACTTACAATCAAGTTCAGATGTTCACGGTGGGGGAGACTTTATGAATACTGCTTACAAGATGGTAAAGACACTTAACACGATGGTATAGTGACTCGACACTTCGAGGTTTCAACACTGCGGTTGCCGCTGTTCAGTTCAGGCAATAAGACTCTCGACTCACAATCAAGTTCAGATGTTCACGGTGGGGAAGACTTTATGAATACTGCTTACAAGATGGTGAACACACTAAACACGATGGTATAGTGACTCGACACTACGAGGTTTCAACACTGCGGTTGCCGCGGTTCAGTTCAGCATTACGATTTAGTTGTGAACAGGGCGATTATAATTTATAAACATGCAAGTTAGCTCTAACCATTTTTCGGCTAGTGATTGTGATACCGATACCGAAAATTGTGGCTAGGTCTGAACGGGGTGAACTGGAGTCAGCAGCTGCGGGGGGGTTCGATTTGTATTTTCTTTGGTTAGGGATCTAACTAGTTTTAGTATTAGTATAACTAGTATTATCTTATTATAAACAAAGTTTTGCTTTACATTATAATTGCCTTATGACATAACAATTATACGAAAATGAAAATTATATGAAATATGAATTATAAATTATGTTACTTTTTGCTTTCGCTAAAAAATTAATGTTGATTCTTTCAGAACAAGAAGCACCACATCATAAAAATACTCGATTACTATTTTCTCTATTACACGTTTTTAGGCTTTTTTTACTTCTATTATACTCATTCATGTATGTAGGCCTATTTGATATTGTTGGCAAGTTGTAATATTTTGCATACTCCGTAATTCACAACTTATAATATAGTATGTTAATCAATCTCGATGTATTACTATTCTATTCGTTTATATTTTACTGTTATTAAAAGTTTAATCAAATTAAAATACTAACTGAATAATAATCAAATAATCAAATCGTAAGTAAGAAGTAAATACGTTTCATCTTCCCTATATCGCTTTGACTTCGTTTTGTGTGATTTCTGTATAGTTCACTACAAAGTCAATATTCATAGTTATTATATTTCTGCGAATGTTACACAGATGTGCCGTGGCATTGATGTTTTTTAATGTACGAGTGAGCGATTTACAAATAAAATAACAGCTACGATACCTAATGTTTTCGTTTGAGATTTATACCTATATTATACATTCAAGTACACATTAAATATTTTCATGTCCAACATTGTTTCTCCTGCTACACATTTTGCAGTTGTCAGCAACATTATTGATACTACTTCCTTTAACGCTTGTTCATCTAGTGTATTTTCCATATCAACTAGCACAGCGGCAAATTTTGGGTTCAATCGCGGCTGGTTTATTGCTCTCTTTGTACAAGGTTGTAAACTTCAATCACGTTGACAGTTTCTCCGACCAGCAAGAAGGGTAGATGCGTAGCTTCCAAAATGATGTGACCGCCGATTATTTTGTCTTTGAAATAAATAAATAAACTAAAATCTAAGCTAACATCACGTACAGAATTTGAGGATCGCTAAAGTTAATAATTAAAACTTATAATTGTGTTTAATTGTTGATACAGTGGGGGTAGTAAGGTATTTTTTCGCTGTCGTTGGAGGCCAATATGGCTTGGAACTGCCTGTACTCCAAGGGATGGTTAGTACTTTGCGAAAGAAAGGCATGATTTACATTTATGGCCTCTAATAACACCAATAACTTCTTTTGAGGTTTGATTTTACAACTGTGTAAGTTGAATTCTTCAACTTGTGACTGAGTAAAACCTGAGGAAAACCCGAGGAAAACCTTAAATCAGGATTGCCGGTGGCGGGTATTCAATCAACGACCTTACGAATTAGAGCTTCGTGTGCTACGCACTGAGCCGGAACTTATCGGAACGCAAGTAAGTTTTTGAATGATATGATGAACGATACGAAAACTAAAGTCTTGCCAAATTAACTTCCAAGGTGTTGTCGTCACGGATTATGTAACAGTGAAGTGACGCGTGTGCAACTACCAACCTAAATCTAGTTGCATCCCGTTCTCTTGCCTAAAGTATTGTAGTGATAATATCGCCCACCTGTTGTCAGGCGTGGTGGGGTCGCATTCCATTCACGGTCGGTGCAGTCAATGCAGTGGACAATAAAAATACAGGTATCGGGAAATCCCGCGGTGAATACCGTTGAAATAGACCGTGTGGAGCGACCGTCTCTTCTCAGAATTTTAGGGGACATCTTGCTTCTTACGGCGTCGCCAGTATAGCCCCACAACCGCGATTGCCGGCATCGTGATCGTAATCGGGAACGCAATCGAACATCTTTTCATGCTAAATCATTAGATTACGAATTTTCACGCCGTAAGAACAAACTAAGTTAAATATGTTCACTATTTTCGAATTGCGATTGCAATTCCGATAACGACCATTGTGGTTGGGGCTTGAGGGTTAGAGTGCGAACCAACACAAAGAAAGCGGGTTACTCGCTACTGGTAACCGGCGCGGACAGACGGGAAAAGAATGTTAATTTCATTGTGGAAAACGGTGCAGGTCTTTTAACGCTGAGAAGTTTGAACCTGCTTCTACTGTGCATGGCTGCGAGAGCCTGGTGACATTCATGCAGTCGGGGGGGATAGGGGGGATCCCCCCCCCCCCCCCCCACCAACAATCTGATAGTCTCATCCCTGGCTCTGTTTTACTGAAAGGTATCCCCGCCGGGGATGGCTAAGTCGCCATCCTTGGATACATGTCATATAAAGTGGCTTTATTTTGAAACGTTAATAAACAGGCCTAATTAGTCAATTTACAGGGGCCAGAAAGTGTTTGTACGTTAATAAACCAAACCAATGGACTCTCAGATCGCTTTTAAGGCCATCTCGAGGGCAATAATACCCCCCAAAAAATGTTGCCTCCTGCGGCTGGGGCTTCGCCCCAGGCCCCATCCTACCCACGCAGACGACACTCAATAAATTCAAAGTTGTTCTGAATTGGCCTTGTTGATTCTGACAGGTGTTCCCACGCACTGTCCAATCACTGATTCATATGTTTCGTATTTGAAATATCGATCTTTGATTGGTTGTCGCTCACTCGTCGATGGTGTTCGGAGCCTGCAGGGTTGGTTTAGTCGCTTTAAATTAAAGTCCCCCACTGAAAATCAGTTTCGTTACTGAGTGGGTAGACTCTTAATGTGAATTTATTTATATTTATCCCCCCCACCCCCCTGCCAAGCCGACAATTCGCAACCAGAATTCATGACGTAGTCCAGCGCTGGTTGGCGCAGGTAACCAGCTTTATTCGTGCGCCCACCCTTATAGTCTACTCGTAGCATCCGTAAGGTAGTATTTATTTATTATTATTATTATTATTATTATTTTATTGTAATTACGGCCAGGGTAAAGCACAATACCCTCTTTAACCTGATGAGTGATGATTGATGAATGATAATGAGGAAGGGAGGAGGGGAAGCCTGGTGCCAGCACGTAGCCTACTCCTGTCGAAAAGTACCAAGGGGACCATCGGCTTTACGTCCCATCCGAAAGGACGGTGTAACTTTGACCAGTCATGTAGATTCTTCCACTAATCTGGACTACCGAGCAGTTGACAAGAAGAACGAAGCTGTTACACAAGCTTTCGAACCCTCCAATCTGCTCTAACCAACGATAACTAGTGTTTCAGAGGAGAGTAGTCACCCATCCACCTCCTGACCTAGCCCGAGGTTGCTTAACTTCGATGTTCGTATGGGAACCGGCTAAGCGTAATCTTGGTCAACAATAAATGGACTACAGTGGTGAACAATAAAATCAGTCGATCTTTCGCCGAACTTAGCATTTCACATATGATGTACACCCCCACTACCTGGCTAGCACAAACATGAGACGAAATCCCCGAATTCGTTACCGGAATCTATAACAGAAGTTCAACCATGCGCACATTTCTTGGAAACACAACATTTAGTTAAATAATAAGCGTCCACACAACAAACAAACGATTACATTTGATTACTTTTTGACAGTTCGGATCCAACAAAAATCTGCGGTCGCACTTGGGGCGTAGAGAGATCATAAATGCTGTGAAACAAACGCCTTGCCGCGTTCTCAGCTTTGCTTCGGAAAAGTTTAAACGCGAACAGACGCAACAACCGCTGAAGCCGGTGTCTCCTACCTGTTGCTGCCTCCTCGACTACTGCCTCGTTGTTGAGTCACCCGCTCCGTTGCAGCGCAACACCAGACGGTTACCGGCTTCCGCAGCTGCAGACAAACCACTGTCTAAGTGTCTAGTTCACTCGCCTGGATGTAGAATAGAGAGCGCTGGTCTATACTCCCCCCCCCCTTGCCGTAGCTCGCGATGTCTAGCTCGCCACGTCATTGGCAGACTGCACACTAACCTAGTCCCAGGCTATTGAATACTCAAAAGAGTCAAGATGCATTCTAATGGCAAGAAAATTTAATTACGACGAGGAGTTTGGCTGTCAGTTATTCATGTATCCATGGGGGAGGCAGGGGGGGGGGGCTGGAGCCTCCCCCCCCCCCCCGAACAATGCAAATAATTTAAATTTACGCAGACAACTAAATACATTGACGTATTATTTCTCTATTTGCTTATTTAGTCAGGAGGTAGGTGAAATTGTATAAGTTGTGATACTATATTAATTTGTTTATGTAATGTATGTAGTCCTATGTCTAATGTATCTCGTCCACCAAAGCACCCCAACTTCTTCTAAAACACATTAAAGCCACTTTAGAAAGGCAGATTTTTGTTTTCAATTGGTGGGAACCCCCCCCCCCATTTCTCGTTTGTGGAGCACCATTTTAAAGCTATTTTCTAATGGTCAGCCCCTCCCGAAATATATTCCTGCGTATGCCACTGATTAGGAGGTTGTTTACTTTCTGCCGATAATTTCTTCGTATTTAACAAATATTTTGTGTTTAAAAAAATATTTTTACATACAATGAAAATGTGAAATAACTTGCTGTGTGTTCCAAACACCTTATGTCGATCACAATAGGGAATTTCAAGGTATGAATGCATTCTCGGTAGAGTCATTCCATTCGCACAAGAAATGTGTGGATCCTGACGTCATAGATGCGTGAAACATTAGCCAATCAAATGTCAGTATTTGAACCCACTCATCTATGGGTACGTTCCGAAACTAGCTGAATATGCCATTTCCGTGCTGAGGCCGTTCCGTAACCTCCTGAATATCATAGGCTGGGCGTTTCGTAACTTCCTGCGCCACCATATTCAGCATCACGAAAACGCCAGCCGGTTCGAGCGAGGGCATCTGCCAGCATTCACAAATCATGGCGGCGTTTTCAAAATGCAATAATTTAAAAGCTCGTCAAATTGTCAGGAATTATATGATTTGACTGTTATGTATACCACGCGTTGCAGGATTTTATTAACTTTCATGTCGTATTTGTTATTATTGGGAAACGATTAGAATATTGTTTTTTTAATTTCATTACTAATTTTTAGCGCGCATTTCCTCTATCTTTTCGCTTGTAGGCGTTCCGAAACACTTGACAAAATGTGACGCTGGGACGTGCTAGCTGATGCTGGAACCCCATCATTTTCAGGAGGCTTCGGAATGTAACCTATGACGTCAGAATTCACGAGGTTGTTTTGCTTTGGAACCACTTGAAAACCTCGGCGACTGTTCGTGGAATAATATAATATGATTTGACTACCGTAACCTTGGGTCGATTAGGTTCGACGGTCGCGTGTTGAGTTCAACTTTAGCTCCGCCATTGGGTTTGAATGGCTCCGCGCGTGGAGAAAATACTAGACTCATACACAAGAGGTAAAACAATACAAACTAATAATTCAAGAATTTGTAATAAAAATAGTTAAGTCTCGAAATATAAGCCCAGATTGGTGTCGGCTATTATATAACTAGGAAAACGCTCTGTTTGACGCGTTGATAAGCGAGCGCGTCCATATCTACAAACGTACTGGCGAAAAGATCACAAAGCTAATAAAAACAACAATCAACAACAATTCAAGAAAGCGCATAGCAAAATTTTTTCTAATTTCCATAGCTATTATATTTTCCGATATTGTTGAATGTAGTGCAATGTGCGTTGCTCAGAATTTTCGTTGTCATGTTTTCAACACGGTCCGCCACCGTTACTAACAGTTATTGACAGCATTAGAAATGTAATTTCTACCTCTAATATACGTATTAGATCGCATTTATATTAGTATATTCGTGACCGGACGAAAATGTACTATTCATAGGTTGCACGTACGTAACATCTAATCGCGTGGCGGCCACATTTGTGATCAAACTTTGACGTTGCCATGGAGAAACAATTGAAGGCCGTTGTGGTAGAACTAATTACTTCTTAGTTCTTTAAAATCCAGCCTGTTTTTGAGTTACAATTGGTATGTGTGGTAATTTCTTATTTTTGTATTAATTATGTTTACTTTTGAAATTCTAAATTGGACTTATTTAATAAATTTTAATAGTATTTTCCAATGATCTAGGATTGGTTCTAATCAATTGTGTCCCAATCATGGCCGCTGTGACGTCACGTGGGAACTATGAATAGGGTAGCCACCTATCATTTTGCCGTTACTGCGTTTAAGAAAATTCTTTTTGAGAAACTTTTGTGTAACTTTCCTAAAACTTATTAAATTGCCATAAAATGAACACATTCGTGATCGGGAAAATCTTTAAAAAAATATGGCTCTCACATTTTGCCGCCATTTTGTTTCAGAAAAATATTTTGCAGTAACTATAGTGTTACTTTGTAACTTTTCGAACGATTTTGCTCCTTCAATCTCCATCGAGGCTTGTGGATGGTCCAAATTTCAAGTAAAAAATCGGACTTTCCGTTCGACCGCTATCGACAGACAAAAAAAACATAAACAAAAACAAAAACAGAACGAAGTGCCATAAGAGTCTAGTGGAAACGCTCGCTTCGCTCGCTTAATATATGTATAATATTAGTACGTAAGTTTTCACGGACAGTAAATATACATGTTATTCTGTAGGTTTTCGCAAACTGAAGTTGATGTAGTACTTGGTTTTCGAGATTTTGTTATATTATATATTTTTTTTTATTTTTTTTAGTAAATTAAATTATTTATTTTTTATTTATTTTGATTTATTAAAATTATATAATAATATTATTATAAATAGTTATATAATAAATATATAATTATATTTAATAAAACATTGTGTTCATTAGTTGGGATTGGTAATAGAAAATTGGAATTTGACAAGAAGAAGCATACTGTATAGAAAAACGAGAAAATATTACATTATATAGTTAAGCATTCATAGAAATAGAATGTAAAGTACATTATTTTCAAATAGTTTGAATTAAAATACTACCACCCTGGTAAACCATGCAGCAATAACGCAATACAAAAATGAAGCATTAGTTATGCAAAGGACGATAAATCTTATTAAACATTTAATAACAATTTGATTAGTAAGAAATGTGAATAGCCGAACAATATTGATAACAGTGATGAAATGACATGAGTAGATATCAATATTAAATTCTAAAGAAATAAATGTATATTATATAATATCACAAATGGGTAACTTATAACTATGACATAGTGAGCGTAACAGTTATATTCATGTGAAATGCAAGACAGACAACAGTGATTGAGAAAGTAGTAAGGATAGTAATAACGGTCAAAGTTTTAAAAGAGGTCCCAGGCCAAAGACAACACATCTTCACGCCCCCCCCCCCCCCCCCCCCCACCCTTAACAGTTGTTGACTGATGCTAAACTGCACCATGCCACACAATCGTCGTATCAGGATCGCAAACACAATACAACCATCGAGACACTACATAAATACTATTTTGGTTATAGTGAGTTCACCATTCTGAAAGCAATATTCATAAAGTCCGACCCCCCCCCCCCCCCCCACCCCCCGACCGGGGGGAACATCTGAAATTGATTGTGATTGATTGTGAGTCGAGAGTTTTATTGCCCGAACTGAACAGCGGCAACCGCAGTGTTGAAACCTCGAAGTGTCGAGTCACTTTACCAAAGTGTTAAGTGTGTTCACCATATTGTAAACAGTATTCTTAAAGTCTCCCCCACCGTGAACATCTGAACTTGATTGTGAGTCGAGTCTTATTGCCCGAACTGAACAGCGGCAACAGCAGTGTTGAAACCTCGTAGTGTCGAGTCACTATACCATCGTGTTTAGTGTGTTCACTATCTTGTAAGCAGTATTCATAAAGTCTCCCCCACCGTGAACATCTGAACTTGATTGTGAGTCGAGAGTTTTATTGCCCGAACTGAACAGCAGCAACCGCAGTGTTGAAACCTCGTAGTGTCGAGTCACTATACCATCGTGTTTAGTGTGTTCACTATCTTGTAAGCAGTATTCATAAAGTCTCCCCCACCGTGAACATCTGAACTTGATTGTGAGTCGAGAGTTTTATTGCCCGAACTGAACAGCAGCAACCGCAGTGTTGAAACCTCGTAGTGTCGAGTCACTATACCATCGTGTTTAGTGTGTTCACCAAAGATAGTAAGATATGGTGTTCACTATCTTGTAAGCAGTATTCATAAAGTCTCCCCCACCGTGAACATCTGAACTTGATTGTGAGTCGAGAGTCTTATTGCCTGAACTGAACAGCGGCAACCGCAGTGTTGAAACCTCGTAGTGTCTAGTCACTATACCATAGTGTGAAGTGTGGTCACCATCTTGTAAGCAGTATTCATAAAGTCTCCCCCACCGTGAACATCTGAACTTGATAGTGAGTCGAGAGTCTTATTGCCCGAACTGAACAGCGGCAACCGCAGTGTTGAAACCTCGTAGTGTCGAGTCACTATACCATCGTGTTAAGTGTGGTCACCTTCTTATAAGTAGTATTCATAAAGTCTCCCCCACCGTGAACATCTGAACTTGATTGTGAGTCGAGAGTCTTATTGCCCGAACTGAACAGCGGTAACCGCAGTGTTGAAACCTCAGTGTCGAGTCACTTTAACATCGTGTTTAGTGTCTTCACCATCTTGTAAGCAGTATTCATCACCTACAACATAAAAGATCATGAGCTGGCCTATAAATGTGAGAGTAGTACTGTGGTAGTACCGTAAGCAGTTGGTCGTGACGATGGGAACCATAAAGAATCAATCATGGTTCTCACAGAATGTATCTCAACAGCTTACAGTTTTCTTGGACAAACTTTCTTCACGGTTTATCACATTTCTGATGACGTCACTGACCTGAGCAAAGTTCCTGCGTGAAAGCGGGTCGAGCCCCGTGGGTTTCATCTGCAGAGGGACGTTGGCTCGACTCATGATGACGAGCATGGACTTCTTGAAGCTCGGCGAGGCTCCGGTCCAGTCGCTGTTGTACATCGATACGCAGACAGCGTCGTGCTGGAAATATCATAGTTATAATAACAATAATTTATTGTTTGAACTTAGTATCTTTACTGTGTAGACTTGATGTTTCGTTTAACCTCTGGGAGTCACTTTATCGTTCTCATTTGAAGATTTGTTGAGATCCCCACATTCACCTAGGAGCATACATTGGGATTCCAGAACGGGAGGGAATTACAAGTGGGAGAAGAAATCTTCAGTGGATCAGTGGGGAGAAAAAAGACAGTGTCTCGTTTTGTCGCCTTTTACGACTAGCGTAGTCACTCTGGTGATGTGACGTATACTCACTTGATCGGACACTAGTTCCATTATGTTGTTTACGATAAGATATCCAAGACACAACTCAGTGGTGTAGATCGATAAGTTGACGAGGGCGGAGGCCTCCGCGACGCCAGACTGTAAGTTAACATTATAACATGCGCGTTAATGAAGTGTGCAAGAACCATCGAACAATGATATATCCGGCCCCCGGGGAACGAACCACAAGTATACACTTTTCATTGGGACACAATCCGTGGTTAAGTGCAAAGGACACCTCTACGTCAAAAACCGCGGAAAATTTTCGTTTTTAAATTTTATCTCAAATCTGCATCTTGAAGTCGAAAATCTGAGTAATCAGTTGATGGAAAGCCATACAGAATGAATGATGAATGTATCTTACCTTATTATCAATATGACTGCGATTTTTATTTCATTAAATAACTTAGTAAATAAGCATCAGTCATACTGATTATAATGTTCGATACATTTACCATTCAGTCTTTAGGGCTTACCAAACCACAGCGCTATGATAACTTAGATTTTCGAATTTCGAAATGCATTTTTGAAATATAATGAAAATATGAAATGTTTTGCGATTTTTGACGTAAGCCTACTATTCCCTCTTTAGCTGAAACATGATTGGTGATTAAGAGAGTCTAAGGAAGCCTTAAGTCTGACTATGCATACGGACCTGTGTATATTATGTTAATTAATGTAATTCATCATACCTTGCTGAAGGATAAAGCTGTTATACCCAACAACATCGTGCTTGCTACGAGCGCTACAATCAAGGTTACGTTACTTAACTTCTCGCATAGACCCAAACATCTGAAAATGTAAAATATATCAATGATTTAGGTATAATTGTGCTATGACAAATAACACTTCCAATACACAAGACACAGTTAACAACATTACCTTATGAGTCTCACATGAAGATGAATATCATCAGCTAGAGCATCTTGCATTTCCTGGTGTAGTTCTGTAGCAGTTACTCCTTCTAACTCATTCACTGCTGCACCATCGCAGTCTTGAGAAACATCCTCAATTGGCATTTCATCTCTTCCAGAGCCAGAGCCAGCATTACCTGCTTCATAGAGGGGTCTTAGTAAAGCCAGGTTATCAATCCTCCTCGAACTGAGGGCAGCTGGTGCAGCTCTGAGCTGATCACCTCGCATTACACACCCTAGTGGCATTTCATTTCTTCGAGAGCTAGAGCCAACATTACCTGCTTCATAGAGGGGTCTTAGCAAAGCCAGGTTATCAATCCTCCTTGCACTGAAGGCAGCTGGTGCAGCTCTGAGCTGACCACCTCGCAGTGCTGGGCCTTGCATACTAAACTGTTGGCTGTGTTCGAACTCGATGGTCACAACCGAGTTCTCTGCCAGACGAACAGACTCCTTCAGCTTCCTCGCCTTTATTCTCTTTATTGAAATAGGACGGATGTTTTCGAGTTTGTTGTTGAGAATTTGGAAATTCGTCTTAATAAGGGTCATAATTATAAATAATCCCACTGTTAATGTCAGTGCCTGAATAATGTGTAATATTTGTTCAAAATATCGGACAAAGAGAGTTATTTCAAAAGCCGGTGACGATGTTGTGTCCCAAGGAAACCACTCCCTAAAATAAGAGAAACGCAATAGATTCGATACTTGAGTATGAAAAATTAATGTCAATTTAGTATTCAACCTCGAACCATGTTGAATCTTAACTTTACTTACCTTAAAGGAAATTTTCTTTTGGGCAATAAATTGAAACAGAAATCCAAAGTTTGTGCGATGCTCAATAAAACTGTAATTGGTATTTGGTAACGTTTAACGATTTTTGTACATAATTTGTGCGTTTTAAGGTATGTTTCCCTTTGCTCGTTGTTGTCCAACTGTCCTGGCCCTAACATTTCATCCAACACTGCAAACAATGTTTTCACCATCTGAGGCTGGAAGAACACTGATGATGCCATTGTTATGATTAGTGCGGAAAAAATGATATTGTGTAAAAGAGCAATAGCAGCGCTTATGTCACTTCTGACCACGTATATTGATATCGGGAACTGAACTAACAGTTGAATTGATAGTGTAATTATCAGGAACCAGGGGTTGAAGCGCCGGAATAATCTCAGGGCCAGACGGAGGAAGCGATGCTTGACGAGCAGGTGAGCAAACCGGGGGCTGAAGTACTTGAGATACAAGTCAAGGCCGGGCTCGGAGTCATCCTGCCAGAAACCTGCAAGCATACGTCAACGATAACATTGGTCTTCGGCTAAGCGAGATATTTAGCGAGGTGAACCCATTTATTGAAATAAAATTCCACTTTCTCTGCTGTAATTTCTGTCCGTTGTTCCTCACGTGCAGGTCAGATGGTTGGACATGTGGGACTAAACATTGCTAGAACACCAGATGTAGACGATGATAATATTTGGGTTTTACGTCCGATATTTTTGCAACTTTAGCCAATCGGGATGATGAGTGGGTGATGTATGAAGATGAAAAACCGCTACATGTACGAATCGGATCCATTGCACAGCGTAGGGTTTGTCATAAGGGGAGTCCAGCAAGGTAGGGCAAGGCTAACCGGGAGGAGAAATCTTCAGTGGCACAGGGGGGAAGGGACTGGGTCTTCTTCAATCGCCTCTTACGACTAGCAGAGTCACTCTGGCCCTATTCTTCCTCGGGCCCAGACGGGTCAATATACTTGATGCAGATTAAGAATGTCGGGTCAAGAATGATGTTACCTTTATAAAAATACTAAATGGCAGTTTCCATTTTTAAACTAACATATTTGGTAGATCAATATGAAAGTGTCTTCAGCTATAGAGGGAAAGGAAAACTGTCAGGTAGACGTTAGCTCACTCACCTCCTAAATACAGCAACATCCTGCCGATATCAAACACGTTTTCTTCGCCATTCTGTTCCACAGATATTGGAGCTTCAATCGATGTCATGACCGTCCTTAAGAGTTTCCAGGCAAGTGAAATGAAGATGATATTGTTAACACGGACACAACGTAATATCGTCCTGTCTGTGCTGTGACGTGACCTCTTATGGTTTACACAACACCTTGCTTTCGACAGACATTTGAGCTTCAATCGATGTCAGTATGGTTCTAAAGAGTTTCCAGGCAAGTGAAATTAATGATATTGTGAACACGTACACAACGTAATATCGTCCTGTCTGTGCTGTGACCTGACCTCTTATGGTTTACACAACCAATATTGGAGCTTCAATCGATGTCATGACCGTCCTAAAGAGTTTCCAGTTAAGTGAAATGAAGATGATATTGCTAACACGGACACAACGTAATATCGTCCTGTCTGTGCTGTGACGTGACCTCTTATGGTTTCTAGAAACACTCGGTTGTTACGGTATTGAAACGAAGGCCGAAGAATTGCGTGATGGGAATGAGACAGAATTACTTTGCAAAAAATCGTAAAAAATAATAAATAATTAACTTCATAAATCTTAAATTAAGATAGCTTCTAGTGTTTAGGTCCACGAGATATAAGTGGTTTCACTTTGTGCATATATAATTCAACAAATACAGTGAAGGGTTGTACTGCGTCCACTTCGGCTAGTATACAATTGGACAGAGACGAAACATATGTCAAAATGAATAAAATAGTAAAGAAAAGTATATGTTACGTGTTTCGGTAGAGAAGACTAATAATAGTTGTAGAGACTTTTATACGACACAACGTTTCTGTGTATAAATATTTGAATACATATTCGTCGAATAGTGTTGAGTAAGTTCCCCCAAATAAGGAACGTTTAAAGTTGTATTTCCTCAAAAATAAATTTACTTGTGCGTTCCTGGAATATTGAAAGTTCCTTTAAAAGTTTCACTAAATGTTCCTTTGGTGACAAAAATAATAAGATGCGAGTTTTTGTTTGTATCACCTTCACAAGAAAATGGAAGGAACTTGAAATTTTTTAAAATTCAAGATCTCTGAAATTAGTAACTTGCTTTCAAATGAAGCTACAATAACGAATGATGGATGATGAAGATGTATCACAAAATGAAACAAATTTTTAAATTTTTCTAGTTAACCCCTTTATTAACAAAAGGAATGCGTTCCTTTAAAAAAGTTTGGTTCGGGGCACTATATCAAGTGCTCATTCTTACCTATTTCATTGCTTCGACTAATTTCAATTAAGGTTAATAATACTAAAGTTACGATTGAATGTATCACATTGCAAAGTGTTTTTTAAATATCATTTCAAACAATTGTAGTTTTTGCTTCAATATACTATATCCCCATGTCATCTTCTCGTCAACTGCTCGGCAGTTTAGGTAAGTGGAGGAACAAATATTTGGAAATTTTTTTTTTTTATCAAACATAGTCACGTTTAGTGTACACGAACTGACAGCTAAGAGTGTACAGTGTGGTGTTCGCGAACTGACAGTCAAAAGTGTAAAGTGTGGTGTACATGAACCGATAGTCAAGAGTGTACAGTGTGGTGTACACGAACTGACAGTCAAAAGTGTAGTGTGGTGTACAAGAACTGACAGTCAAAAGTGTAGTGTGGTGTACACGAACTGACAGTCTAAAGTGTACAGAGTGGTGTACACGAACTGACAGTCAAGAGTCTACAGTGTTGTGTACACGAACTGAAAGTCAAAAGTGTACAGTCTAGTGTACACGAACTGACAGCCAAGAGTGTACAGTCTAGTGTACACGAACTGAAAGAGTGTACACGTTTAGTTTAGCCCATCTCTAGCCGGACAGGGTCTCCTTTCGTCGCCTCTTACGACTAGCAGAGTCACTCTGGGCGTATTCTATTCCGGGCAAACATGCGACTCCCAACTTTAGTTGTCGAGTTAGTCGTCAAAATAAATAAACAATGAATGAAATGATTCGATTTTTACTCTTCTGGTCGTTGACTGAAGGCCAACTTCATATAATATTCCCCACGTAATTGTTTGAGAGGGTTGTTGCACTGAAGAGAACTCCCAGCCGGCCCTGTCATTTGTCTACTTGCTACATCGAGGCTCTGACATGTATACTTACCATTGCCGCACACATTGCTTGTTTACATGGGCTATACTAGTCCCAATCAAAGTATTCGCATACCGATCTCAGGTCATTGTCTACTTGGCCCCTTTTAACCGCGTCAATTGAAAGAAAATCAACATATTATTATTATTTATTTTATATACACAACAGAATTGCACAATTCCACTAAGTGTGTTTTGATAAAACAAACAATAACGAAAACAACAAAACATCCAACAAATATCTTATCATGTAGTACATAAAAACAATGATGGTCGCATATACATGCCCCATATGTCACTGCATTAAAATGGCCTTTTTAAAAGTACGTATAGAGTCACTAAAAACATCAACACCCTCTTGCGCATTTATTAAAAATTTATTGTACATGGCGTTCTTTCACACATTCGTAAATGCATGCGGTTCGGCTTAGTCGAGTGCACAGGCGGTTTGGCCACACCCACCGTTACAGGTAACCAACGGAAGGTCTTAAATAATCCTCAGTGGACCTGTTTAGATTAGACGGTAGGAATTAGCGAAGTAGAAAATTAAGTTGTCACCTTGGACTCGGCTGCGTCGTAAGCATCAGAATACTTTCGTCGGGGCATCTATACCTACCTGTTGCATTGTGTAGTTCCAGGGGCGGACTGGGCAAGAACTCCAGGCCGGACAAACTTTTGGTCAGACCAGGCACGGGGAGTTTGGGGGGCTGTGGCCCCCCAACAACAGCGCCGCAGTCGAAATTTTTTTAAATCAGGTTTTTAGAAGACATTTTTTGCGTTTTAGAAAAAACTTGGCAGGCTGAATGTACTCCCGAAAAACTGTAGTTTTCGTCGGTTAGAAGTAGAAAAAACACCAGCAAGAAGATTGGAACACCGAAAGTCAACGAACCTACTATGTAATTTAAACCTTGCAATATCGTGAAGGGAGGGGTGGGAGGGACTCGGATTTAAGGAAATTTAAATTTCAAGCTTGCACATGTAGGCCTAAGCCCATTGATTTTTGAGTAAAGCGAAAGTTTATCGTGAAATCTATATCTTCTTAACACAACAGTAACACGTAGTGTTATACATAATTGGTAAAGAATATAAAATTGTCAGCAAAAACATACATTGTTCTGTGGGAGGGACTGCAGCGCACACCACTATCCGATTGTTATTAGTAGATTAGTGTTTTCTTCACTCACCGGTACACGGTGGGCAGCGCCGCCAGCGCGGCAAGTTACCGCCGGCGCCAGGCAGTTTAGTTTATGCCTGTTCCAGTCGGACAAGGCCAAAACAGGCAGGCTACCGAGCATTTGCCCGGTTGCCCGGCAAACCTGTCCGATAGTTCCACTCGACATTCTTGACAAGCAACTATCGCGGCTTATCGTGCACGATCGAAAATCCTAATACAGCAATCTTGGACACTCAAAACCTGTTCGAACTGCCGTTGTTTTCTAAACAATTAACTTGCCCAGTTTTCGCGCAATAAAACTTCCATTCAAATCTGACATTGATGAAATATTGAAAATAAAAACCTACTGTTATTGTTAAATATTGCGATAGTGATAAGAATTCAGGTGACGATAATTTTATTGTGTTGGTAGTGTCAATCTCACATCTCACCTGAAGATGCCCGGTAAGGTGGTGATGATCTAAAATAGATTATGTTCGCCTAGCTCAGTCTGTTTCACACAATTACGGTAAATAACATTTACATACATTTGATAGGATGCACAGGATATCAGGTATTAATCAATCAAATTGTTTCCATGGACTGTTTTAGCATATTATGAAACATTACAACAACAACAACAGCTATAAAAAAAAATATATAGGCTGTAGCAACGTCACTGGCAGACTACACTCTAACCTAGTCCCAGGCTATTGAATACTCAAAATAGTCAAGATGCATTCTAGTGGCAAGAAGTAATTACGAGGAGGAGGTTGGCTGTCAATTATTCATGTATCCAGGGGGGTGGCAGGGGGGGGGGGGGCTGGAGCCCTCCCCCCGAACTCTGCAAAACATTTAAATTTACGCAAAAAACTAAATACATCGACGTATTAACTTCTCTATTTGCTTATTTAGTCAGGAGGTAGGTGAAATTGTATAAGTTGTAATACTATATTAATTTGTTTATGTTATGTATGTAGTCCTATGTCTAATGTATCTCGTCCAGCAAAGCACCCAAACTTCTTCTAAAACACATTAAAGCCACTTTAGAAAGGCAGATTTGTTTTAAATTTGTGGGACACCCCCCACCCCCCTCCCAACCACCATTGTATCGTTTGTGGTTCACATTTTTACAGCTATGTTCTACTATGGGCAGCCGCTCCCGATATATATTCCTGTGTACGCCATTGATTAGCAGGTTGCTTACTATCTGCCGATAATTGGTTTGTATCAAATAAATATTTTTGTTTTTGAAAAAATATTTTATACATGCAGTGAAAATGTGAAATAACCTTGCTGTGTGTTCCAAACACCTTATGTCGATTAATAGAATTCTTTTTAGGAAATTTCAAGGTTAGTATGCATTCTCGGTAGAGTCATTTCACAAGAAATTTGTGGATGCTTACGTCATAGATGCGTGAAACATTAGCCAATGAAATGTCAGTATTTAAAAAAGCCACCCGCTGATTGGCTCCGACCCACTCATCTATGGGTACGTTCCGAAACTAGCTGAATATGCCATTTCCGTGCTGAGGCCTTTCCGTAACCTCCTGAATATCATCTGGGCGTTCCGTAACTTCCTGCGCCACCATATTCAGCATCATGAAAACGCCAGCCGGTTCGACCGAGGGCATCTGCCAGCATTCACAAATCATGGTGGCGTTTTAAAAATGCAATAGTTTAAAAGCTCGTCAAATTGTCGAAAATTATTTAATTTGACTGTTATTCATACCACGCGTTGCAAGATTTTATTTACTTTCATGTCGTATTTGTTATTATTGGGAAACGATTAGAATATTGTGTTTTTTAAATTTCATTACTAATTTTTAGCGCGCATTTCCTCCATCTTTTCGCTTGAGGGCGTTCCGAAACACTTGACAAAATGTGACGCTGGGACGTGCTAGCTGATGCTGGAACCCCACCATTTTCAGAAGGCTTCGGAATGTACCCTATGACGTCAGTATTCACAAGGTTGTTTTGCTTTGGAACCACTTGAAAACCTCGACGCCTGTTTGTGGAATAATATATGATTTGACTACCGAAACCTTGGGTCGATTAGATTCAACGGTCGCGTGTTGACCAACTTTAGCCCCGCGCGTGGAGAGAAATACTAGACTCAAACACAAGAAGAAAAACAAAATATAATTCAAGAATTGGTAATGAAAATAATTAAGTCTTAAAAAATCTGCCCAGATTGGTGTCAGCTAGTATATAATAACTACTTTATATATATTAAAACCACACACACAATTGTAAAACGATACCAAGGTCACTTACTTTTGGTTAGTTACTCTTGGTATCGTTTACAATTGAGTGTGTGGTTTTAACATTATTCCGGGTCAATAAGTTTCTGCGTGTGACATATATATATATATATATATATATGTATTGATTCGTAGATTTTCAGGGCAACCAGGTGATGAGCATGTCGTCTTTGCGGTATCAAGCCCTCTCGGATGAGTGTATGGTTCTGAAAAGAACCGGTTTACTCGACGTTTCGGCAGATACGTTTCTGCCATCTTCTGGAGTCGATGTTAACTGTAGGACGGTCAGCAATCGAATTTGACCGAATTTCGAATTTCGATTGCTGACCGTCCTACAGTTAACATTGACTCCAGAAGATGGCAGGAACGTACCTGCCGAAACGTCGAGTAAACCGGTTCTTTTCAGAACCAAACACTCATCCGAGAGGGCTTGATACCGCAAAGACGACATGCTCATCACCTGGTAGCCCTGAAAATCTACGAATCAATATGAATATATATATATATATGTATATATATATATATATATATATATATGTTATTATATAGGTTTTTGCGAACTTAAGTTGATGTAGTAGTTGGTTTTCGAGTTTTTGTAATATAATATATATATTGTTTTTATCATATTTTTTATTAAATTAAATTTTTTATTTTTTATATATTTCTATTTATTGATATATGATATTATTATTATATTATAACATAGTGTTCATTAGTTGTATTGGTATTAGAAAATTGGAATAAGACAAGAAGTTGTAGAAGACAAACGTGAAAACTTTACATTATATAGTTGAACATTCATAGGAATGCAAGAGGTAATACAAGTTCACTATTTTCAATAAGTTTGAATTAAAAGACACACCCTGGTATAAACCATACAGCAATAACACGATACAAAAATGCAACACTAAGATATGCAAAGAAAGATACAAACTCTTATTTAACATTAAATAACAATTTGATTAGTAAGAAATGTCAATAGCCGAACAATATTGATTACAGTGATGAAATAACTTGACTAAATATCAATATTAAATTCTGAAGAAATATATGTATATTATATAATATCACAAATGGCCAACTTATAAGTATGGCTTAGTGAGCGGAACAGTTATATTCATGTAAAATGCAAGACGGACAACAGTGATAGAGTAAGTAGTAAGGATAGTAATAATGGTCAAAGTTTAAAAAGAGGTCCCAGGCCAAAGACAGCACATCTTCACGCCCCCCCCCCCCCGCCTCAAGAGTTGTTGACTGATGCTAAACTGCACCATGCCACACAATCGTCGTATCAGGATCGCAAACACAATACAACCATCGAATCACTACATAAATACTATTTTGGTTATAGTTAGTTCACCATTTTAAAAGCAATATTCATAAAGTCCCCCCCCCCCCCCCCCGACCGGGAACATCTGAACTTGATTGTGAGTCGAGAGTCTTATTGCCCGAACTGAATAGCAGCGGCAATCGCAGTGTTGAAACCTCGTAGTGTCGAGTCACTATACCATCGTGCTTAGTGTGTTCACCATCTTGTAAGCAGTATTCAAAAAGTCTCCCCCACCGTGAACATCTGAACTTGAGTGTGAGTCGAGAGTCTTATTGCCCAAACTGAATAGCAGCAACCGCAGTGTTGAAACCTCGTAGTGTCGAGTCACTTTACCACAGTGTTTAGTAAGTTCACCATCTTGCAAGCAGTATTCATTAAGTCTCCCCCAGCGTGAACATCTGAACTTGATTGTGAGTCGAGAGTCTTATTGCCCGAACTGAATAGCAGCAACCGCAGTGTTGAAACCTCGTAGTGTCGAGTCACTATACCATCGTGTTTAGTGTGTTCACCATCTTGTAAGCAGTATTCATCACCTACAACACAAGAGATCATGAGTTGGCCCATTAGTGTGAAGGTAGTACCGTGGTAGTACCATAAGTAGTGAGACGAGGACCGTGGTAGTACCATTAGCAGTTGGTCGTGACGATGGGAACCATTAAGAATCCATCATAGTTTTGACAAAATGTATCTCAACCGCTTAAAGGGGTTCTCACCCGCTAGATTTATTTTTTACCATATGATCTACTGCACCACACCAATCGATAATGAACCATTAAACATCGTGAGTTGAAACCTGTGAATTGTTATTAATTAATGAAATTTCTGGTTAACTGCCGCGGCGACTGTTGGTGTCAGCCGGCTTTTGGTGCGAGTGTAGGCTACTCGAAGCGATATATCTAGACGGCCTTGGTGTACTCCATTCGACACCGCATAGCAGACCGCGTTCATTGTGCATGCGTTGACTATTTCCCCTCCCAATACTACTCTCTCTCTCTCTCTCGCTTGGCTTACTTGACACCAACTCGACAGTCGACATCCGCCGACTCGACGTGCACAGCAACGCACAGCAACGCTCAAAACGAAATGGAGCACCCGATTACACATCTTTATTTTGTACCTGAACGGAAGCTCCGATTACAAAACCAAAATATACGAAATACGCAGAAAAGAAAGACGCAGCGAAAAGTATTACATCATTTTTTTTTTGGAGCAGAATCCTCCAAGGTCCCAAGGCATACAGGTCGTCCCAATGCTATTTCTTATGGGAGATTTTCGTCGATGGGACCTAGCTCGAAAATGACTAACTTTGATATTTTTTTCCCGGGTTATGGTGAACCCGATTTCTTTTCATTTAGTCTCTAATTTCATAGCTAATCAGCCTTAGTTAAACATATTTTTTTGGTGTAGCGGGTGAGAACCCCTTTAAAGTTTTCTTGGACAAACTTTCTATACGTTTAATCACATTTCTGCTGACGTCACTTACCTGAGCGAAGTTCTTGCGTGAAAGCGGGTCGAGCCCCGTGGGTTTCATCCGCAGAGGGACGTTGGCTCGACTCATGATGACGAGCATGGACTTCTTGAAGCTCGGCGAGGCTTCGATCCAGTCGCTGTTGTACATCGATACGCAGACAGCGTCGTGCTGGAAATAATATAGTCATAGTAATAATAATTTATTGTTTGAACTAAGTATCTTTACTGTGTAGACTTTATGTTTTGTTTTACCTCTGGGAGTCACTTTATCGTTCTCATTTGAAGATTTGTTGAGATCGCCACATTCACCTATAGGAGCACACATTGGGAGACCAGAACGGGAGGGAATGACAAGTGGGAGAAGAAATCGTCAGTGGATAAGTAGGGGGAAAAAAGACAGTGTCTCGTTTTGTCGCCTTTTACGACTAGCGTAGTCACCGTGGTGATGTGACGTATACTTACTTGTTCTGAGACTAGTTCCATTATGTTGTTCACGATAAGATATCCAAGACACAACTCTGTGGTGTAGATCGATAAGTTGATGAGGGCGGAGGCCTCCGCGACGCCAGACTGTAAGTTAACATTATAACATGCGCGTTAATGAAGTGTGCAAGAACCATCGAACAATGATATATCCAGCCCCCGGGGAACGAACCACAAGTATACACTTTTCATTGGGACACAATCCGTGGTTAAGAGAGAAGGACACCTCTACGTCAAAAACCGCGGAAAATTTTCGTTTTTAAATTTTATCTCAAATCTGCATCTTGAAGTCGAAAATCTGAGTAATCAGTTGATGGAAAGCCATACAGAATGAATGATGAATGTATCTTACCTTATGATCAATTTGATGCGATTTTTATTTCATTTAAGTCATACTGATTATAATGTTCGATACATGTCCATTCAGTGTTTAGGGCTTACCAAACCACTGCGCTATGATTACTCAGATTTGCGAATTTTTGAATGCATTTTTGAGATATGATGAAAAAATTAAATGTTTTGAGATTTTTGACGTGAGCCTACTATTCCCTCTTTAGCTGAAACATGATTGGTGATTAAGAGAGTCTAAGAAGCTTTAAGTCTGACTATGCATACGGACCTGTGTATGTTATGTTAATTAATGTAATTCATCATACCTTGCTGAAGGATAAAGCTGTTATACCCAACAACATCGTGCTTGCTACGAGCGCTACAATCAAGGTTACGTTACTTAACTTCTCGCATAGACCCAAACATCTGAAATAGTAAAATAAATCAATGATTTAGGTATAATTGTGCTATGACAAATAACACTTCCAATACACAAGACACAGTTAACAACATTACCTGATGAGTCTCACATGAAGATGAATATCTTCAGCTAGAGCATCCTGCATTTCCTGGTGTAGTTCTGTAGCAGTTACTCCTTCTAACTCATTCACTGCTGCACCATCGCAGTCTTGAGAAACATCCTCTGTTGGCATTTGATCTCTTCCAGAGCCAGAGCCAGCATGACCTGCTTCATAGAGGGGTCTTAGCAAAGCCAGGTTATCAATCCTCCTCGAACTGAGAGCAGCTGGTGTAGCTCTGAGCTGACCACCTCGCAATACACACCCTAGTGGCACTCCATCTCTTCCACAGCTAGAGCCAGCATTACCTGCTTCATAGAGGGGTCTTAGCAAAGCCAGGTTATCAATCCTCCTCGAACTGAGAGCAGCTGGTGTAGCTCTGAGCTGACCACCTCGCAATACACACCCTAGTGGCACTCCATCTCTTCCATAGCCAGAGCCAGCATAATCTGCTTCATAGAGGGGTCTTAGCAAAGCCAGGTTATCAATCCTCCTCGAACTGAGGGCAGCTGGCGTAGCTCTGAGCTGATCACCTCGCAATACACACCCTAGTGGCACTCCATCTCTTCCACAGCTAAAGCCAGCATTACCTGCTTCATAGAGGGGTCTTAGTAAATCCAGGTTATCAATCCTCCTTGAACTGAGGGCAGCTGGTGCAGCTCTGAGCTGATCACCTCGCAATACACACCCTAGTGGCATTTCATTTCTTCGAGGTCTAGAGCCAGCATCACCTGCTTCATACAGTGTGCTCACCAATGCCAGGTTATCAATCCTCCTTGCACTGAAGGCAGCTGGTGCAGCTCTGAGCTGACCACCTCGCAGTGCTGGGCCTTGCATACTAACCTGTTGGCTGTGTTCGAACTCAATGGTCACAACCGAGTTCTCTGCCAGACGAACAGACTCCTTCAGCTTCCTCGCCTTTATTCTTTTTATTGAAATAGGACGGATGTTTTCGAGTTTGTTGTTGAGAATTTGGAAATTCGTCCTAATAAGGGTCATAGATATAAATAATCCCACTATTAATGACAGTGCCTGAATAATGAGTAACATTGATTCAAAATATCGGACAAAGAGAGTTATTTCAAAAGCCGGTGACGATGTTGTGTCCCAAGGAAACCACTCCCTAAAATAAGAGAAACGCAATAGATTCGATACTTGAGTATAAAAAATTAATGTAAATCTAGTACTCAACCTCGAACTATGTGGAATCTTAACTTTACTTACCTAAAAGGAAATTTTCTTTTGGGCAATAAAATGAAACAGAAATCCAAAGTAAGTGCGATGATCAATAAAACTGTTATTGGTATTTGGTAACGTTTAACAATTTTTATACATAATTTGTGCGTTTTAAGGTATGTTTTCCTTTGCTCGTTGTTGTCCAACTGTCCTGGCCCTAACATTTCATCCAACACTGCAAACAATGTTTTCACCATCTGAGGCTGGAAGAACACTGATGATATCATTGTTATGATTAGTGCGGAAAAAATGAT
Organism: Isoperla grammatica; assembly: GCA_945910005.1. Classification (NCBI taxonomy): domain Eukaryota; kingdom Metazoa; phylum Arthropoda; class Insecta; order Plecoptera; family Perlodidae; genus Isoperla; species Isoperla grammatica. The sequence continues at coordinate 29,858,032 of OX246747.1, forward strand.
GTTGTGTAAAAGAGCAATAGCAGCGCTTATGTCACTTCTGTACACGTATATTGATATCGGGAACTGAACTAACACTTGAATTGATAGTGTGATTATCAGGAACCAGGGGTTGAAGCGCTGGAATAATCTCAGGGCCAGACGGAGGGAGCGATGCTTGACGAGCAGGTGAGCAAACCGGGGGCTGAAGTACTTGAGGTACAACTCAAGGCCGGGCTTGGCGTCATCCGGCCAGAAACCTGCAAGCATACATCAACGATAACATTGGTCTTCGGCTAAGCGAGATATTTAGCGAGGTGAACCCATTTTTTTAAATAAAATTCCACTTTCTCTGCTGTAATTTCTGTTCGTTGTTCCTCACGTGCAGGTCAGATGGTTGGACATGTTGACTTAACATTGCTAGAACACCAGATGTAGACGATGATAATATTTGGGTTTTACGTCCGATATTTTTGCAACTTTGGCCAATCGAGACGATGAGTGGGTGATGTATGAAGATGAGAAACCGCTACATGTACGAATCGGATCCATTGCACAGCGTAGGGTTCGTCATAAGGGGAGTCCAGCAAGGTAGGGCAAGGCTAAGCGGGAGGAGAAATCTTCAGTGGCACGGGGGGGAAGGGACTGGGTCTTCTTCAATCGCCTCTTACGACTAGCAGAGTCGGTCTGGCCCTATTCTTCCTCGGGCCCAGACGGGTCAATATACTTGATGCCTATTAGGATTGTCTGGTCAAGATGTAACTTATATAAAAATACTAAATGGCAGTTTTCATTTTTAAACTAACACATTTGAAAGATCAATATAAAAGTGTATTCTGCTATAGAGGGAAAGGAAACCCGTAAGGTAGACGTTAGCTCACTCACCTCCTAAATACAGCAACATCCTGCCGATATCAAACACGTTGTCTTCGCCATTCTGTTCCACAGACATTGGAGCTTCAATCGATGTCATGACCGTCCTAAAGAGTTTCCAAGGCAGTGAAATGAAGATGATATTGTTAACACGGACACAACGTAATATCGCCCTGTCTGTGCTGTGACGTGACCTCTTATGGTTTACACAACACCTTGCCTTCGACAGACATTGGAGCTTCAATCGATGTCATGACCGTCCTTAAGAGTTTCCAAGGCAGTGATATGAAGATGATATTGTTAACATTTACACAACGTAATATCGCCCTGTCTGTGCTGTGACGTGACCTCTTATGGTTTACACAACACCTTGCCTTCGACAGACATTGGAGCTTCAATCGATGTCATGACCGTCCTTAAGAGTTTCCAAGGCAGTGAAATGAAGATGATATTGTTAACATTTACACAACGTAATATCGCCCTGTCTGTGCTGTGACGTGACCTCTTATGGTTTACACAACACCTTGTCTTAGACAGACATTGGAGCTTCAATCGATGTCATGACCGTCCTAAAGAGTTTCCAGTTAAGTGAAATGAAGATGATATTGTTAACACGGACACTACGTAATATCGTCCTGTCTGTGCTGTGACGTGACCTCTTATGGTTTCTAGAAACACTCGGTTGCTACGGTATTGAAACGAAAGCCGAAGAATGGCGTGATGGGAAAAAGACAATGGTACAACACAAAAAAACCTAAAAGGTAAACTATAATTAACTTTATAAATCTTAAATTAAGATAGCTTCTAGTCCACGAGATATAAGTGGTATGTTAAATCACTTTGTGAGTAATATATAATTTAAGGAAAACAGTGAAGGGTTGTACTGCGTCAACATCGGTTCAAGTATATAATTGGAGAGAGACAGAACGTATCTTAACATGAAAAAACTGTAAAGAGAAGTATATGTTATGGGTTTTGGTAGAGAAGACTAATAACAGTCGTAAACACTTTCATACGACACAACGTTTTTGTGTATAAATATTTGAATAGATATTCGTCGAATTGTGTTGAGTAAGTACCCCAAAAAAAGGAACGTTTACAATTTGTAGTTTCTCAAAAAAAAATTAACTTTTGCGTTCCTTGAATATTGAAAGTTCCTTGAAAAGTTTCACTGAATGTTCCTTTGGTGACAATTGGACATAAGTGTTTTTTTTTTTATCACATTTTCAAGAAAATGGAAGGAATTTAACATTTTTTAAATTCTACATGTCTGAAATTAGTAAGGATGTAGAAAATGTATCACATAATGAAACAAATTTTTCAATATTTTCTAATAAACCCCTTTGTTTACAAAAGGAATGCGTTCCTTTTAAAAAGTTACGTTCGGGCTACTATATCAGGTGCTCATTCTTACTTATTCTATTGCTCCAATTAAATTCAATTAAGGTTAATAATACTAAAGTTACGATTGAATGTATCACATTCCAATGTAATTTTTAAATATTATTTCAAACAATTGTCTAGTTTTTGCTTCAATATACTATATCCTCATGTCATCTTCTCGTCAACTGCTCGGCAGTTTAGGTAAGTGGAGGAACAAATATTTAGACAAACATTTTTTTTATCAAACATAATCACGTGTAGTGTACACAAACTGACAGCAAAGAGTGTACAGTGTGGTGTACACGAACTGACAGTCGCAAGTGAACAGTGTTGTGTACACGAACTGACAGTCAAGAGTGTACAGTGTTGTGTACACGAACTGACCGTCAAGAGTGTTCAGTGTGGCGTAAACGAACTGACAGTCAAAAGTGTACAGTGTGGTGTACACGAACTGAAAGTCAAGAGTGTACAGTGTGGTGTACACGAACTGAAAATCAAGAGTGTACAGTGTTGTGTACACGAAATGACAGTCAAAAGTGTACAGTGTGGTATACACGAACTGAAAGTCAAGATTGTACAGTGTGGTGTACACGAACTGACAGTCAAAAGTGTACAGTGTGGTGTACACGAACTGACAGTCAAAAGTGTACAGTGTGGCGTACACGAACTGACAGTCAAAAGTGTACAGTGTGGTGTACACGAACTGACAGTCAAAAGTGTACAGTGTGGCGTACACGAACTGACAGTCAAAAGTGTACAGTGTGGCGTACACGAACTGACAGTCAAAAGTGTACAGTGTGGTGTACACGAACTGACAGTCAAAAGTGTACAGTGTGGCGTACACGAACTGACAGTCAAAAGTGTACAGTGTGGCGTACACGAACTGACAGTTAAAAGTGTACAGTGTGGTGAACACGAACTGAAAGTCAAGAGTGTAGAGTGTGGTGTACACGAACTGAAAATCAAGAGTGTACAGTGTTGTGTACACGAAATGACAATCAAAAGTGTACAGTGTGGTGTACACGAACTGACAGTCAAAAGTGTACAGTGTGGCGTACACGAACTGACAGTCATGAGTGTACAGTGTGTCGTACACGAACTGACGGTCAAGAGTGTACAGTGTGGTGTACACGAACTGACAGTCAAAAGTGTACAGTGTGGCGTACACGAACTGACAGTCAAAAGTGTACAGTGTGGCGTACACGAACTGAAAGTCAAAAGTGTACAGTGTGGTGTACACGAACTGGCAGTCAAAAGTGTACAGTGTGGCGTACACGAACTGACAGTCAAAAGTGTACAGTGTGGCGTACACGAACTGACAGTCAAAAGTGTACAGTGTGGTGTACACGAACTGAAAGTCAAGAGTGTACAGTGTGGTGTACACGAACTGAAAATCAAGAGTGTACAGTGTTGTGTACACGAAATGACAGTCAAAAGTGTACAGTGTGGTGTACACGAACTTAGGTCAAAAGTGTACAGTGTGGCGTACACGAACTGACAGTCAAAAGTGTACAGTGTGGCGTACACGAACTGACAGTCATGAGTGTACAGTGTGTCGTACACGAACTGACGGTCAAGAGTGTACAGTGTGTCGTACACGAACTGACAGTCAAGAGTGTACAGTGTGGCGTACACGAACTGACAGTCATGAGTGTACAGTGTGTCGTACACGAACTGACGGTCAAGAGTGTACAGTGTGTCGTACACGAACTGACAGTCAAGAGTGTACAGTGTGGTGTACACGAACTGACGTTCAAGAGTGTACAGTGTGGTGTACACGAACTGACGTTCAAGAGTGTACAGTGTGTCGTACACGAACTGACAGTCAAGAGTGTACAGTGTGGTGTACACGAACTGACGTTCAAGAGTGTACAGTGTGTCGTACACGAAATGACAGTCAAAAGTGTACAGTGTGGTGTACACGAACTGACAGTCAAAAGTGTACAGCGTGGCGTACACGAACTGACAGTCAAGTGTACAGTGTGTCGTACACGAACTGACGGTCAAGAGTGTACAGTGTGTCGTACACGAACTGACAGTCAAGAGTGTACAGTGTGGTGTACACGAACTGACGTTCAAGAGTGTACAGTGTGGTGTACACGAACTGACGTTCAAGAGTGTACAGTGTGTCGTACACGAACTGACAGTCAAGAGTGTACAGTGTTGTGTACACGAACTGAAATTCAAGAGTATACAGTGTGGTGTACACGAACTGACAGCCAAGAGAGTACAGTGTGGTGTACATGAACCGATAGTCAAGAGTGTACAGTGTGGTGTACACGAACTGACAGTCAAAAGTGTAGTGTGGTGTACAAGAACTGACAGTCAAAAGTGTAGTGTGGTGTACACGAACTGACAGTCTAAAGTGTACAGAGTGGTGTACACGAACTGACAGTCAAGAGTCTACAGTGTTGTGTACACGAACTGAAAGTCAAAAGTGTACAGTCTAGTGTACACGAACTGACAGCCAAGAGTGTACAGTCTAGTGTACACGAACTGAAAGAGTGTACACGTTTAGTTTAGCCCATCTCTAGCCGGACAGGGTCTCCTTTCGTCGCCTCTTACGACTAGCAGAGTCACTCTGGGCGTATTCTATTCCGGGCAAACATGCGACTCCCAACTTTAGTTGTCGAGTTAGTCGTCAAAATAAATAAACAATGAATGAAATGATTCGATTTTTACTCTTCTGGTCGTTGACTGAAGGCCAACTTCATATAATATTCCCCACGTAATTGTTTGAGAGGGTTGTTGCACTGAAGAGAACTCCCAGCCGGCCCTGTCATTTGTCTACTTGCTACATCGAGGCTCTGACATGTATACTTACCATTGCCGCACACATTGCTTGTTTACATGGGCTATACTAGTCCCAATCAAAGTATTCGCATACCGATCTCAGGTCATTGTCTACTTGGCCCCTTTTAACCGCGTCAATTGAAAGAAAATCAACATATTATTATTATTTATTTTATATACACAACAGAATTGCACAATTCCACTAAGTGTGTTTTGATAAAACAAACAATAACGAAAACAACAAAACATCCAACAAATATCTTATCATGTAGTACATAAAAACAATGATGGTCGCATATACATGCCCCATATGTCACTGCATTAAAATGGCCTTTTTAAAAGTACGTATAGAGTCACTAAAAACATCAACACCCTCTTGCGCATTTATTAAAAATTTATTGTACATGGCGTTCTTTCACACATTCGTAAATGCATGCGGTTCGGCTTAGTCGAGTGCACAGGCGGTTTGGCCACACCCACCGTTACAGGTAACCAACGGAAGGTCTTAAATAATCCTCAGTGGACCTGTTTAGATTAGACGGTAGGAATTAGCGAAGTAGAAAATTAAGTTGTCACCTTGGACTCGGCTGCGTCGTAAGCATCAGAATACTTTCGTCGGGGCATCTATACCTACCTGTTGCATTGTGTAGTTCCAGGGGCGGACTGGGCAAGAACTCCAGGCCGGACAAACTTTTGGTCAGACCAGGCACGGGGAGTTTGGGGGGCTGTGGCCCCCCAACAACAGCGCCGCAGTCGAAATTTTTTTAAATCAGGTTTTTAGAAGACATTTTTTGCGTTTTAGAAAAAACTTGGCAGGCTGAATGTACTCCCGAAAAACTGTAGTTTTCGTCGGTTAGAAGTAGAAAAAACACCAGCAAGAAGATTGGAACACCGAAAGTCAACGAACCTACTATGTAATTTAAACCTTGCAATATCGTGAAGGGAGGGGTGGGAGGGACTCGGATTTAAGGAAATTTAAATTTCAAGCTTGCACATGTAGGCCTAAGCCCATTGATTTTTGAGTAAAGCGAAAGTTTATCGTGAAATCTATATCTTCTTAACACAACAGTAACACGTAGTGTTATACATAATTGGTAAAGAATATAAAATTGTCAGCAAAAACATACATTGTTCTGTGGGAGGGACTGCAGCGCACACCACTATCCGATTGTTATTAGTAGATTAGTGTTTTCTTCACTCACCGGTACACGGTGGGCAGCGCCGCCAGCGCGGCAAGTTACCGCCGGCGCCAGGCAGTTTAGTTTATGCCTGTTCCAGTCGGACAAGGCCAAAACAGGCAGGCTACCGAGCATTTGCCCGGTTGCCCGGCAAACCTGTCCGATAGTTCCACTCGACATTCTTGACAAGCAACTATCGCGGCTTATCGTGCACGATCGAAAATCCTAATACAGCAATCTTGGACACTCAAAACCTGTTCGAACTGCCGTTGTTTTCTAAACAATTAACTTGCCCAGTTTTCGCGCAATAAAACTTCCATTCAAATCTGACATTGATGAAATATTGAAAATAAAAACCTACTGTTATTGTTAAATATTGCGATAGTGATAAGAATTCAGGTGACGATAATTTTATTGTGTTGGTAGTGTCAATCTCACATCTCACCTGAAGATGCCCGGTAAGGTGGTGATGATCTAAAATAGATTATGTTCGCCTAGCTCAGTCTGTTTCACACAATTACGGTAAATAACATTTACATACATTTGATAGGATGCACAGGATATCAGGTATTAATCAATCAAATTGTTTCCATGGACTGTTTTAGCATATTATGAAACATTACAACAACAACAACAGCTATAAAAAAAAATATATAGGCTGTAGCAACGTCACTGGCAGACTACACTCTAACCTAGTCCCAGGCTATTGAATACTCAAAATAGTCAAGATGCATTCTAGTGGCAAGAAGTAATTACGAGGAGGAGGTTGGCTGTCAATTATTCATGTATCCAGGGGGGTGGCAGGGGGGGGGGGGGCTGGAGCCCTCCCCCCGAACTCTGCAAAACATTTAAATTTACGCAAAAAACTAAATACATCGACGTATTAACTTCTCTATTTGCTTATTTAGTCAGGAGGTAGGTGAAATTGTATAAGTTGTAATACTATATTAATTTGTTTATGTTATGTATGTAGTCCTATGTCTAATGTATCTCGTCCAGCAAAGCACCCAAACTTCTTCTAAAACACATTAAAGCCACTTTAGAAAGGCAGATTTGTTTTAAATTTGTGGGACACCCCCCACCCCCCTCCCAACCACCATTGTATCGTTTGTGGTTCACATTTTTACAGCTATGTTCTACTATGGGCAGCCGCTCCCGATATATATTCCTGTGTACGCCATTGATTAGCAGGTTGCTTACTATCTGCCGATAATTGGTTTGTATCAAATAAATATTTTTGTTTTTGAAAAAATATTTTATACATGCAGTGAAAATGTGAAATAACCTTGCTGTGTGTTCCAAACACCTTATGTCGATTAATAGAATTCTTTTTAGGAAATTTCAAGGTTAGTATGCATTCTCGGTAGAGTCATTTCACAAGAAATTTGTGGATGCTTACGTCATAGATGCGTGAAACATTAGCCAATGAAATGTCAGTATTTAAAAAAGCCACCCGCTGATTGGCTCCGACCCACTCATCTATGGGTACGTTCCGAAACTAGCTGAATATGCCATTTCCGTGCTGAGGCCTTTCCGTAACCTCCTGAATATCATCTGGGCGTTCCGTAACTTCCTGCGCCACCATATTCAGCATCATGAAAACGCCAGCCGGTTCGACCGAGGGCATCTGCCAGCATTCACAAATCATGGTGGCGTTTTAAAAATGCAATAGTTTAAAAGCTCGTCAAATTGTCGAAAATTATTTAATTTGACTGTTATTCATACCACGCGTTGCAAGATTTTATTTACTTTCATGTCGTATTTGTTATTATTGGGAAACGATTAGAATATTGTGTTTTTTAAATTTCATTACTAATTTTTAGCGCGCATTTCCTCCATCTTTTCGCTTGAGGGCGTTCCGAAACACTTGACAAAATGTGACGCTGGGACGTGCTAGCTGATGCTGGAACCCCACCATTTTCAGAAGGCTTCGGAATGTACCCTATGACGTCAGTATTCACAAGGTTGTTTTGCTTTGGAACCACTTGAAAACCTCGACGCCTGTTTGTGGAATAATATATGATTTGACTACCGAAACCTTGGGTCGATTAGATTCAACGGTCGCGTGTTGACCAACTTTAGCCCCGCGCGTGGAGAGAAATACTAGACTCAAACACAAGAAGAAAAACAAAATATAATTCAAGAATTGGTAATGAAAATAATTAAGTCTTAAAAAATCTGCCCAGATTGGTGTCAGCTAGTATATAATAACTACTTTATATATATTAAAACCACACACACAATTGTAAAACGATACCAAGGTCACTTACTTTTGGTTAGTTACTCTTGGTATCGTTTACAATTGAGTGTGTGGTTTTAACATTATTCCGGGTCAATAAGTTTCTGCGTGTGACATATATATATATATATATATATATGTATTGATTCGTAGATTTTCAGGGCAACCAGGTGATGAGCATGTCGTCTTTGCGGTATCAAGCCCTCTCGGATGAGTGTATGGTTCTGAAAAGAACCGGTTTACTCGACGTTTCGGCAGATACGTTTCTGCCATCTTCTGGAGTCGATGTTAACTGTAGGACGGTCAGCAATCGAATTTGACCGAATTTCGAATTTCGATTGCTGACCGTCCTACAGTTAACATTGACTCCAGAAGATGGCAGGAACGTACCTGCCGAAACGTCGAGTAAACCGGTTCTTTTCAGAACCAAACACTCATCCGAGAGGGCTTGATACCGCAAAGACGACATGCTCATCACCTGGTAGCCCTGAAAATCTACGAATCAATATGAATATATATATATATATGTATATATATATATATATATATATATATGTTATTATATAGGTTTTTGCGAACTTAAGTTGATGTAGTAGTTGGTTTTCGAGTTTTTGTAATATAATATATATATTGTTTTTATCATATTTTTTATTAAATTAAATTTTTTATTTTTTATATATTTCTATTTATTGATATATGATATTATTATTATATTATAACATAGTGTTCATTAGTTGTATTGGTATTAGAAAATTGGAATAAGACAAGAAGTTGTAGAAGACAAACGTGAAAACTTTACATTATATAGTTGAACATTCATAGGAATGCAAGAGGTAATACAAGTTCACTATTTTCAATAAGTTTGAATTAAAAGACACACCCTGGTATAAACCATACAGCAATAACACGATACAAAAATGCAACACTAAGATATGCAAAGAAAGATACAAACTCTTATTTAACATTAAATAACAATTTGATTAGTAAGAAATGTCAATAGCCGAACAATATTGATTACAGTGATGAAATAACTTGACTAAATATCAATATTAAATTCTGAAGAAATATATGTATATTATATAATATCACAAATGGCCAACTTATAAGTATGGCTTAGTGAGCGGAACAGTTATATTCATGTAAAATGCAAGACGGACAACAGTGATAGAGTAAGTAGTAAGGATAGTAATAATGGTCAAAGTTTAAAAAGAGGTCCCAGGCCAAAGACAGCACATCTTCACGCCCCCCCCCCCCCGCCTCAAGAGTTGTTGACTGATGCTAAACTGCACCATGCCACACAATCGTCGTATCAGGATCGCAAACACAATACAACCATCGAATCACTACATAAATACTATTTTGGTTATAGTTAGTTCACCATTTTAAAAGCAATATTCATAAAGTCCCCCCCCCCCCCCCCCGACCGGGAACATCTGAACTTGATTGTGAGTCGAGAGTCTTATTGCCCGAACTGAATAGCAGCGGCAATCGCAGTGTTGAAACCTCGTAGTGTCGAGTCACTATACCATCGTGCTTAGTGTGTTCACCATCTTGTAAGCAGTATTCAAAAAGTCTCCCCCACCGTGAACATCTGAACTTGAGTGTGAGTCGAGAGTCTTATTGCCCAAACTGAATAGCAGCAACCGCAGTGTTGAAACCTCGTAGTGTCGAGTCACTTTACCACAGTGTTTAGTAAGTTCACCATCTTGCAAGCAGTATTCATTAAGTCTCCCCCAGCGTGAACATCTGAACTTGATTGTGAGTCGAGAGTCTTATTGCCCGAACTGAATAGCAGCAACCGCAGTGTTGAAACCTCGTAGTGTCGAGTCACTATACCATCGTGTTTAGTGTGTTCACCATCTTGTAAGCAGTATTCATCACCTACAACACAAGAGATCATGAGTTGGCCCATTAGTGTGAAGGTAGTACCGTGGTAGTACCATAAGTAGTGAGACGAGGACCGTGGTAGTACCATTAGCAGTTGGTCGTGACGATGGGAACCATTAAGAATCCATCATAGTTTTGACAAAATGTATCTCAACCGCTTAAAGGGGTTCTCACCCGCTAGATTTATTTTTTACCATATGATCTACTGCACCACACCAATCGATAATGAACCATTAAACATCGTGAGTTGAAACCTGTGAATTGTTATTAATTAATGAAATTTCTGGTTAACTGCCGCGGCGACTGTTGGTGTCAGCCGGCTTTTGGTGCGAGTGTAGGCTACTCGAAGCGATATATCTAGACGGCCTTGGTGTACTCCATTCGACACCGCATAGCAGACCGCGTTCATTGTGCATGCGTTGACTATTTCCCCTCCCAATACTACTCTCTCTCTCTCTCTCGCTTGGCTTACTTGACACCAACTCGACAGTCGACATCCGCCGACTCGACGTGCACAGCAACGCACAGCAACGCTCAAAACGAAATGGAGCACCCGATTACACATCTTTATTTTGTACCTGAACGGAAGCTCCGATTACAAAACCAAAATATACGAAATACGCAGAAAAGAAAGACGCAGCGAAAAGTATTACATCATTTTTTTTTTGGAGCAGAATCCTCCAAGGTCCCAAGGCATACAGGTCGTCCCAATGCTATTTCTTATGGGAGATTTTCGTCGATGGGACCTAGCTCGAAAATGACTAACTTTGATATTTTTTTCCCGGGTTATGGTGAACCCGATTTCTTTTCATTTAGTCTCTAATTTCATAGCTAATCAGCCTTAGTTAAACATATTTTTTTGGTGTAGCGGGTGAGAACCCCTTTAAAGTTTTCTTGGACAAACTTTCTATACGTTTAATCACATTTCTGCTGACGTCACTTACCTGAGCGAAGTTCTTGCGTGAAAGCGGGTCGAGCCCCGTGGGTTTCATCCGCAGAGGGACGTTGGCTCGACTCATGATGACGAGCATGGACTTCTTGAAGCTCGGCGAGGCTTCGATCCAGTCGCTGTTGTACATCGATACGCAGACAGCGTCGTGCTGGAAATAATATAGTCATAGTAATAATAATTTATTGTTTGAACTAAGTATCTTTACTGTGTAGACTTTATGTTTTGTTTTACCTCTGGGAGTCACTTTATCGTTCTCATTTGAAGATTTGTTGAGATCGCCACATTCACCTATAGGAGCACACATTGGGAGACCAGAACGGGAGGGAATGACAAGTGGGAGAAGAAATCGTCAGTGGATAAGTAGGGGGAAAAAAGACAGTGTCTCGTTTTGTCGCCTTTTACGACTAGCGTAGTCACCGTGGTGATGTGACGTATACTTACTTGTTCTGAGACTAGTTCCATTATGTTGTTCACGATAAGATATCCAAGACACAACTCTGTGGTGTAGATCGATAAGTTGATGAGGGCGGAGGCCTCCGCGACGCCAGACTGTAAGTTAACATTATAACATGCGCGTTAATGAAGTGTGCAAGAACCATCGAACAATGATATATCCAGCCCCCGGGGAACGAACCACAAGTATACACTTTTCATTGGGACACAATCCGTGGTTAAGAGAGAAGGACACCTCTACGTCAAAAACCGCGGAAAATTTTCGTTTTTAAATTTTATCTCAAATCTGCATCTTGAAGTCGAAAATCTGAGTAATCAGTTGATGGAAAGCCATACAGAATGAATGATGAATGTATCTTACCTTATGATCAATTTGATGCGATTTTTATTTCATTTAAGTCATACTGATTATAATGTTCGATACATGTCCATTCAGTGTTTAGGGCTTACCAAACCACTGCGCTATGATTACTCAGATTTGCGAATTTTTGAATGCATTTTTGAGATATGATGAAAAAATTAAATGTTTTGAGATTTTTGACGTGAGCCTACTATTCCCTCTTTAGCTGAAACATGATTGGTGATTAAGAGAGTCTAAGAAGCTTTAAGTCTGACTATGCATACGGACCTGTGTATGTTATGTTAATTAATGTAATTCATCATACCTTGCTGAAGGATAAAGCTGTTATACCCAACAACATCGTGCTTGCTACGAGCGCTACAATCAAGGTTACGTTACTTAACTTCTCGCATAGACCCAAACATCTGAAATAGTAAAATAAATCAATGATTTAGGTATAATTGTGCTATGACAAATAACACTTCCAATACACAAGACACAGTTAACAACATTACCTGATGAGTCTCACATGAAGATGAATATCTTCAGCTAGAGCATCCTGCATTTCCTGGTGTAGTTCTGTAGCAGTTACTCCTTCTAACTCATTCACTGCTGCACCATCGCAGTCTTGAGAAACATCCTCTGTTGGCATTTGATCTCTTCCAGAGCCAGAGCCAGCATGACCTGCTTCATAGAGGGGTCTTAGCAAAGCCAGGTTATCAATCCTCCTCGAACTGAGAGCAGCTGGTGTAGCTCTGAGCTGACCACCTCGCAATACACACCCTAGTGGCACTCCATCTCTTCCACAGCTAGAGCCAGCATTACCTGCTTCATAGAGGGGTCTTAGCAAAGCCAGGTTATCAATCCTCCTCGAACTGAGAGCAGCTGGTGTAGCTCTGAGCTGACCACCTCGCAATACACACCCTAGTGGCACTCCATCTCTTCCATAGCCAGAGCCAGCATAATCTGCTTCATAGAGGGGTCTTAGCAAAGCCAGGTTATCAATCCTCCTCGAACTGAGGGCAGCTGGCGTAGCTCTGAGCTGATCACCTCGCAATACACACCCTAGTGGCACTCCATCTCTTCCACAGCTAAAGCCAGCATTACCTGCTTCATAGAGGGGTCTTAGTAAATCCAGGTTATCAATCCTCCTTGAACTGAGGGCAGCTGGTGCAGCTCTGAGCTGATCACCTCGCAATACACACCCTAGTGGCATTTCATTTCTTCGAGGTCTAGAGCCAGCATCACCTGCTTCATACAGTGTGCTCACCAATGCCAGGTTATCAATCCTCCTTGCACTGAAGGCAGCTGGTGCAGCTCTGAGCTGACCACCTCGCAGTGCTGGGCCTTGCATACTAACCTGTTGGCTGTGTTCGAACTCAATGGTCACAACCGAGTTCTCTGCCAGACGAACAGACTCCTTCAGCTTCCTCGCCTTTATTCTTTTTATTGAAATAGGACGGATGTTTTCGAGTTTGTTGTTGAGAATTTGGAAATTCGTCCTAATAAGGGTCATAGATATAAATAATCCCACTATTAATGACAGTGCCTGAATAATGAGTAACATTGATTCAAAATATCGGACAAAGAGAGTTATTTCAAAAGCCGGTGACGATGTTGTGTCCCAAGGAAACCACTCCCTAAAATAAGAGAAACGCAATAGATTCGATACTTGAGTATAAAAAATTAATGTAAATCTAGTACTCAACCTCGAACTATGTGGAATCTTAACTTTACTTACCTAAAAGGAAATTTTCTTTTGGGCAATAAAATGAAACAGAAATCCAAAGTAAGTGCGATGATCAATAAAACTGTTATTGGTATTTGGTAACGTTTAACAATTTTTATACATAATTTGTGCGTTTTAAGGTATGTTTTCCTTTGCTCGTTGTTGTCCAACTGTCCTGGCCCTAACATTTCATCCAACACTGCAAACAATGTTTTCACCATCTGAGGCTGGAAGAACACTGATGATATCATTGTTATGATTAGTGCGGAAAAAATGATGTTGTGTAAAAGAGCAATAGCAGCGCTTATGTCACTTCTGTACACGTATATTGATATCGGGAACTGAACTAACACTTGAATTGATAGTGTGATTATCAGGAACCAGGGGTTGAAGCGCTGGAATAATCTCAGGGCCAGACGGAGGGAGCGATGCTTGACGAGCAGGTGAGCAAACCGGGGGCTGAAGTACTTGAGGTACAACTCAAGGCCGGGCTTGGCGTCATCCGGCCAGAAACCTGCAAGCATACATCAACGATAACATTGGTCTTCGGCTAAGCGAGATATTTAGCGAGGTGAACCCATTTTTTTAAATAAAATTCCACTTTCTCTGCTGTAATTTCTGTTCGTTGTTCCTCACGTGCAGGTCAGATGGTTGGACATGTTGACTTAACATTGCTAGAACACCAGATGTAGACGATGATAATATTTGGGTTTTACGTCCGATATTTTTGCAACTTTGGCCAATCGAGACGATGAGTGGGTGATGTATGAAGATGAGAAACCGCTACATGTACGAATCGGATCCATTGCACAGCGTAGGGTTCGTCATAAGGGGAGTCCAGCAAGGTAGGGCAAGGCTAAGCGGGAGGAGAAATCTTCAGTGGCACGGGGGGGAAGGGACTGGGTCTTCTTCAATCGCCTCTTACGACTAGCAGAGTCGGTCTGGCCCTATTCTTCCTCGGGCCCAGACGGGTCAATATACTTGATGCCTATTAGGATTGTCTGGTCAAGATGTAACTTATATAAAAATACTAAATGGCAGTTTTCATTTTTAAACTAACACATTTGAAAGATCAATATAAAAGTGTATTCTGCTATAGAGGGAAAGGAAACCCGTAAGGTAGACGTTAGCTCACTCACCTCCTAAATACAGCAACATCCTGCCGATATCAAACACGTTGTCTTCGCCATTCTGTTCCACAGACATTGGAGCTTCAATCGATGTCATGACCGTCCTAAAGAGTTTCCAAGGCAGTGAAATGAAGATGATATTGTTAACACGGACACAACGTAATATCGCCCTGTCTGTGCTGTGACGTGACCTCTTATGGTTTACACAACACCTTGCCTTCGACAGACATTGGAGCTTCAATCGATGTCATGACCGTCCTTAAGAGTTTCCAAGGCAGTGATATGAAGATGATATTGTTAACATTTACACAACGTAATATCGCCCTGTCTGTGCTGTGACGTGACCTCTTATGGTTTACACAACACCTTGCCTTCGACAGACATTGGAGCTTCAATCGATGTCATGACCGTCCTTAAGAGTTTCCAAGGCAGTGAAATGAAGATGATATTGTTAACATTTACACAACGTAATATCGCCCTGTCTGTGCTGTGACGTGACCTCTTATGGTTTACACAACACCTTGTCTTAGACAGACATTGGAGCTTCAATCGATGTCATGACCGTCCTAAAGAGTTTCCAGTTAAGTGAAATGAAGATGATATTGTTAACACGGACACTACGTAATATCGTCCTGTCTGTGCTGTGACGTGACCTCTTATGGTTTCTAGAAACACTCGGTTGCTACGGTATTGAAACGAAAGCCGAAGAATGGCGTGATGGGAAAAAGACAATGGTACAACACAAAAAAACCTAAAAGGTAAACTATAATTAACTTTATAAATCTTAAATTAAGATAGCTTCTAGTCCACGAGATATAAGTGGTATGTTAAATCACTTTGTGAGTAATATATAATTTAAGGAAAACAGTGAAGGGTTGTACTGCGTCAACATCGGTTCAAGTATATAATTGGAGAGAGACAGAACGTATCTTAACATGAAAAAACTGTAAAGAGAAGTATATGTTATGGGTTTTGGTAGAGAAGACTAATAACAGTCGTAAACACTTTCATACGACACAACGTTTTTGTGTATAAATATTTGAATAGATATTCGTCGAATTGTGTTGAGTAAGTACCCCAAAAAAAGGAACGTTTACAATTTGTAGTTTCTCAAAAAAAAATTAACTTTTGCGTTCCTTGAATATTGAAAGTTCCTTGAAAAGTTTCACTGAATGTTCCTTTGGTGACAATTGGACATAAGTGTTTTTTTTTTTATCACATTTTCAAGAAAATGGAAGGAATTTAACATTTTTTAAATTCTACATGTCTGAAATTAGTAAGGATGTAGAAAATGTATCACATAATGAAACAAATTTTTCAATATTTTCTAATAAACCCCTTTGTTTACAAAAGGAATGCGTTCCTTTTAAAAAGTTACGTTCGGGCTACTATATCAGGTGCTCATTCTTACTTATTCTATTGCTCCAATTAAATTCAATTAAGGTTAATAATACTAAAGTTACGATTGAATGTATCACATTCCAATGTAATTTTTAAATATTATTTCAAACAATTGTCTAGTTTTTGCTTCAATATACTATATCCTCATGTCATCTTCTCGTCAACTGCTCGGCAGTTTAGGTAAGTGGAGGAACAAATATTTAGACAAACATTTTTTTTATCAAACATAATCACGTGTAGTGTACACAAACTGACAGCAAAGAGTGTACAGTGTGGTGTACACGAACTGACAGTCGCAAGTGAACAGTGTTGTGTACACGAACTGACAGTCAAGAGTGTACAGTGTTGTGTACACGAACTGACCGTCAAGAGTGTTCAGTGTGGCGTAAACGAACTGACAGTCAAAAGTGTACAGTGTGGTGTACACGAACTGAAAGTCAAGAGTGTACAGTGTGGTGTACACGAACTGAAAATCAAGAGTGTACAGTGTTGTGTACACGAAATGACAGTCAAAAGTGTACAGTGTGGTATACACGAACTGAAAGTCAAGATTGTACAGTGTGGTGTACACGAACTGACAGTCAAAAGTGTACAGTGTGGTGTACACGAACTGACAGTCAAAAGTGTACAGTGTGGCGTACACGAACTGACAGTCAAAAGTGTACAGTGTGGTGTACACGAACTGACAGTCAAAAGTGTACAGTGTGGCGTACACGAACTGACAGTCAAAAGTGTACAGTGTGGCGTACACGAACTGACAGTCAAAAGTGTACAGTGTGGTGTACACGAACTGACAGTCAAAAGTGTACAGTGTGGCGTACACGAACTGACAGTCAAAAGTGTACAGTGTGGCGTACACGAACTGACAGTTAAAAGTGTACAGTGTGGTGAACACGAACTGAAAGTCAAGAGTGTAGAGTGTGGTGTACACGAACTGAAAATCAAGAGTGTACAGTGTTGTGTACACGAAATGACAATCAAAAGTGTACAGTGTGGTGTACACGAACTGACAGTCAAAAGTGTACAGTGTGGCGTACACGAACTGACAGTCATGAGTGTACAGTGTGTCGTACACGAACTGACGGTCAAGAGTGTACAGTGTGGTGTACACGAACTGACAGTCAAAAGTGTACAGTGTGGCGTACACGAACTGACAGTCAAAAGTGTACAGTGTGGCGTACACGAACTGAAAGTCAAAAGTGTACAGTGTGGTGTACACGAACTGGCAGTCAAAAGTGTACAGTGTGGCGTACACGAACTGACAGTCAAAAGTGTACAGTGTGGCGTACACGAACTGACAGTCAAAAGTGTACAGTGTGGTGTACACGAACTGAAAGTCAAGAGTGTACAGTGTGGTGTACACGAACTGAAAATCAAGAGTGTACAGTGTTGTGTACACGAAATGACAGTCAAAAGTGTACAGTGTGGTGTACACGAACTTAGGTCAAAAGTGTACAGTGTGGCGTACACGAACTGACAGTCAAAAGTGTACAGTGTGGCGTACACGAACTGACAGTCATGAGTGTACAGTGTGTCGTACACGAACTGACGGTCAAGAGTGTACAGTGTGTCGTACACGAACTGACAGTCAAGAGTGTACAGTGTGGCGTACACGAACTGACAGTCATGAGTGTACAGTGTGTCGTACACGAACTGACGGTCAAGAGTGTACAGTGTGTCGTACACGAACTGACAGTCAAGAGTGTACAGTGTGGTGTACACGAACTGACGTTCAAGAGTGTACAGTGTGGTGTACACGAACTGACGTTCAAGAGTGTACAGTGTGTCGTACACGAACTGACAGTCAAGAGTGTACAGTGTGGTGTACACGAACTGACGTTCAAGAGTGTACAGTGTGTCGTACACGAAATGACAGTCAAAAGTGTACAGTGTGGTGTACACGAACTGACAGTCAAAAGTGTACAGCGTGGCGTACACGAACTGACAGTCAAGTGTACAGTGTGTCGTACACGAACTGACGGTCAAGAGTGTACAGTGTGTCGTACACGAACTGACAGTCAAGAGTGTACAGTGTGGTGTACACGAACTGACGTTCAAGAGTGTACAGTGTGGTGTACACGAACTGACGTTCAAGAGTGTACAGTGTGTCGTACACGAACTGACAGTCAAGAGTGTACAGTGTTGTGTACACGAACTGAAATTCAAGAGTATACAGTGTGGTGTACACGAACTGACAGCCAAGAGAGTACAGTGTGGTGTACATGAACCGATAGTCAAGAGTGTACAGTGTGGTGTACACGAACTGACAGTCAAAAGTGTAGTGTGGTGTACAAGAACTGACAGTCAAAAGTGTAGTGTGGTGTACACGAACTGACAGTCTAAAGTGTACAGAGTGGTGTACACGAACTGACAGTCAAGAGTCTACAGTGTTGTGTACACGAACTGAAAGTCAAAAGTGTACAGTCTAGTGTACACGAACTGACAGCCAAGAGTGTACAGTCTAGTGTACACGAACTGAAAGAGTGTACACGTTTAGTTTAGCCCATCTCTAGCCGGACAGGGTCTCCTTTCGTCGCCTCTTACGACTAGCAGAGTCACTCTGGGCGTATTCTATTCCGGGCAAACATGCGACTCCCAACTTTAGTTGTCGAGTTAGTCGTCAAAATAAATAAACAATGAATGAAATGATTCGATTTTTACTCTTCTGGTCGTTGACTGAAGGCCAACTTCATATAATATTCCCCACGTAATTGTTTGAGAGGGTTGTTGCACTGAAGAGAACTCCCAGCCGGCCCTGTCATTTGTCTACTTGCTACATCGAGGCTCTGACATGTATACTTACCATTGCCGCACACATTGCTTGTTTACATGGGCTATACTAGTCCCAATCAAAGTATTCGCATACCGATCTCAGGTCATTGTCTACTTGGCCCCTTTTAACCGCGTCAATTGAAAGAAAATCAACATATTATTATTATTTATTTTATATACACAACAGAATTGCACAATTCCACTAAGTGTGTTTTGATAAAACAAACAATAACGAAAACAACAAAACATCCAACAAATATCACATCATGTAGTACATAAAAACAATGATGGTCGCATATACATGCCCCATATGTCACTGCATTAAAATGGCCTTTTTAAAAGTACGTATAGAGTCACTAAAAACATCAACACCCTCTTGCGCATTTATTAAAAATTTATTGTACATGGCGTTCTTTCACACATTCGTAAATGCATGCGGTTCGGCTTAGTCGAGTGCACAGGCGGTTTGGCCACACCCACCGTTACAGGTAACCAACGGAAGGTCTTAAATAATCCTCAGTGGACCTGTTTAGATTAGACGGTAGGAATTAGCGAAGTAGAAAATTAAGTTGTCACCTTGGACTCGGCTGCGTCGTAAGCATCAGAATACTTTCGTCGGGGCATCTATACCTACCTGTTGCATTGTGTAGTTCCAGGGGCGGACTGGGCAAGAACTCCAGGCCGGACAAACTTTTGGTCAGACCAGGCACGGGGAGTTTGGGGGGCTGTGGCCCCCCAACAACAGCGCCGCAGTCGAAATTTTTTTAAATCAGGTTTTTAGAAGACATTTTTTGCGTTTTAGAAAAAACTTGGCAGGCTGAATGTACTCCCGAAAAACTGTAGTTTTCGTCGGTTAGAAGTAGAAAAAACACCAGCAAGAAGATTGGAACACCGAAAGTCAACGAACCTACTATGTAATTTAAACCTTGCAATATCGTGAAGGGAGGGGTGGGAGGGACTCGGATTTAAGGAAATTTAAATTTCAAGCTTGCACATGTAGGCCTAAGCCCATTGATTTTTGAGTAAAGCGAAAGTTTATCGTGAAATCTATATCTTCTTAACACAACAGTAACACGTAGTGTTATACATAATTGGTAAAGAATATAAAATTGTCAGCAAAAACATACATTGTTCTGTGGGAGGGACTGCAGCGCACACCACTATCCGATTGTTATTAGTAGATTAGTGTTTTCTTCACTCACCGGTACACGGTGGGCAGCGCCGCCAGCGCGGCAACTTACCGCCGGCGCCAGGCAGTTTAGTTTATGCCTGTTCCAGTCGGACAAGGCCAAAACAGGCAGGCTACCGAGCATTTGCCCGGTTGCCCGGCAAACCTGTCCGATAGTTCCACTCGACATTCTTGACAAGCAACTATCGCGGCTTATCGTGCACGATCGAAAATCCTAATACAGCAATC
The DNA here is from genome assembly GCA_945910005.1 of Isoperla grammatica. Taxonomy (NCBI): domain Eukaryota; kingdom Metazoa; phylum Arthropoda; class Insecta; order Plecoptera; family Perlodidae; genus Isoperla; species Isoperla grammatica. The sequence continues at coordinate 29,878,555 of OX246747.1, forward strand.
TTGGACACTCAAAACCTGTTCGAACTGCCGTTGTTTTCTAAACAATTAACTTGCCCAGTTTTCGCGCAATAAAACTTCCATTCAAATCTGACATTGATGAAATATTGAAAATAAAAACCTACTGTTATTGTTAAATATTGCGATAGTGATAAGAATTCAGGTGACGATAATTTTATTGTGTTGGTAGTGTCAATCTCACATCTCACCTGAAGATGCCCGGTAAGGTGGTGATGATCTAAAATAGATTATGTTCGCCTAGCTCAGTCTGTTTCACACAATTACGGTAAATAACATTTACATACATTTGATAGGATGCACAGGATATCAGGTATTAATCAATCAAATTGTTTCCATGGACTGTTTTAGCATATTATGAAACATTACAACAACAACAACAGCTATAAAAAAAAATATATAGGCTGTAGCAACGTCACTGGCAGACTACACTCTAACCTAGTCCCAGGCTATTGAATACTCAAAATAGTCAAGATGCATTCTAGTGGCAAGAAGTAATTACGAGGAGGAGGTTGGCTGTCAATTATTCATGTATCCAGGGGGGTGGCAGGGGGGGGGGGGGCTGGAGCCCTCCCCCCGAACTCTGCAAAACATTTAAATTTACGCAAAAAACTAAATACATCGACGTATTAACTTCTCTATTTGCTTATTTAGTCAGGAGGTAGGTGAAATTGTATAAGTTGTAATACTATATTAATTTGTTTATGTTATGTATGTAGTCCTATGTCTAATGTATCTCGTCCAGCAAAGCACCCAAACTTCTTCTAAAACACATTAAAGCCACTTTAGAAAGGCAGATTTGTTTTAAATTTGTGGGACACCCCCCACCCCCCTCCCAACCACCATTGTATCGTTTGTGGTTCACATTTTTACAGCTATGTTCTACTATGGGCAGCCGCTCCCGATATATATTCCTGTGTACGCCATTGATTAGCAGGTTGCTTACTATCTGCCGATAATTGGTTTGTATCAAATAAATATTTTTGTTTTTGAAAAAATATTTTATACATGCAGTGAAAATGTGAAATAACCTTGCTGTGTGTTCCAAACACCTTATGTCGATTAATAGAATTCTTTTTAGGAAATTTCAAGGTTAGTATGCATTCTCGGTAGAGTCATTTCACAAGAAATTTGTGGATGCTTACGTCATAGATGCGTGAAACATTAGCCAATGAAATGTCAGTATTTAAAAAAGCCACCCGCTGATTGGCTCCGACCCACTCATCTATGGGTACGTTCCGAAACTAGCTGAATATGCCATTTCCGTGCTGAGGCCTTTCCGTAACCTCCTGAATATCATCTGGGCGTTCCGTAACTTCCTGCGCCACCATATTCAGCATCATGAAAACGCCAGCCGGTTCGACCGAGGGCATCTGCCAGCATTCACAAATCATGGTGGCGTTTTAAAAATGCAATAGTTTAAAAGCTCGTCAAATTGTCGAAAATTATTTAATTTGACTGTTATTCATACCACGCGTTGCAAGATTTTATTTACTTTCATGTCGTATTTGTTATTATTGGGAAACGATTAGAATATTGTGTTTTTTAAATTTCATTACTAATTTTTAGCGCGCATTTCCTCCATCTTTTCGCTTGAGGGCGTTCCGAAACACTTGACAAAATGTGACGCTGGGACGTGCTAGCTGATGCTGGAACCCCACCATTTTCAGAAGGCTTCGGAATGTACCCTATGACGTCAGTATTCACAAGGTTGTTTTGCTTTGGAACCACTTGAAAACCTCGACGCCTGTTTGTGGAATAATATATGATTTGACTACCGAAACCTTGGGTCGATTAGATTCAACGGTCGCGTGTTGACCAACTTTAGCCCCGCGCGTGGAGAGAAATACTAGACTCAAACACAAGAAGAAAAACAAAATATAATTCAAGAATTGGTAATGAAAATAATTAAGTCTTAAAAAATCTGCCCAGATTGGTGTCAGCTAGTATATAATAACTACTTTATATATATTAAAACCACACACACAATTGTAAAACGATACCAAGGTCACTTACTTTTGGTTAGTTACTCTTGGTATCGTTTACAATTGAGTGTGTGGTTTTAACATTATTCCGGGTCAATAAGTTTCTGCGTGTGACATATATATATATATATATATATATGTATTGATTCGTAGATTTTCAGGGCAACCAGGTGATGAGCATGTCGTCTTTGCGGTATCAAGCCCTCTCGGATGAGTGTATGGTTCTGAAAAGAACCGGTTTACTCGACGTTTCGGCAGATACGTTTCTGCCATCTTCTGGAGTCGATGTTAACTGTAGGACGGTCAGCAATCGAATTTGACCGAATTTCGAATTTCGATTGCTGACCGTCCTACAGTTAACATTGACTCCAGAAGATGGCAGGAACGTACCTGCCGAAACGTCGAGTAAACCGGTTCTTTTCAGAACCAAACACTCATCCGAGAGGGCTTGATACCGCAAAGACGACATGCTCATCACCTGGTAGCCCTGAAAATCTACGAATCAATATGAATATATATATATATATGTATATATATATATATATATATATATATATATATATATGTTATTATATAGGTTTTTGCGAACTTAAGTTGATGTAGTAGTTGGTTTTCGAGTTTTTGTAATATAATATATATATTGTTTTTATCATATTTTTTATTAAATTAAATTTTTTATTTTTTATATATTTCTATTTATTGATATATGATATTATTATTATATTATAACATAGTGTTCATTAGTTGTATTGGTATTAGAAAATTGGAATAAGACAAGAAGTTGTAGAAGACAAACGTGAAAACTTTACATTATATAGTTGAACATTCATAGGAATGCAAGAGGTAATACAAGTTCACTATTTTCAATAAGTTTGAATTAAAAGACACACCCTGGTATAAACCATACAGCAATAACACGATACAAAAATGCAACACTAAGATATGCAAAGAAAGATACAAACTCTTATTTAACATTAAATAACAATTTGATTAGTAAGAAATGTCAATAGCCGAACAATATTGATTACAGTGATGAAATAACTTGACTAAATATCAATATTAAATTCTGAAGAAATATATGTATATTATATAATATCACAAATGGCCAACTTATAAGTATGGCTTAGTGAGCGGAACAGTTATATTCATGTAAAATGCAAGACGGACAACAGTGATAGAGTAAGTAGTAAGGATAGTAATAATGGTCAAAGTTTAAAAAGAGGTCCCAGGCCAAAGACAGCACATCTTCACGCCCCCCCCCCCCCCCCCCCCCCCCCGCCTCAAGAGTTGTTGACTGATGCTAAACTGCACCATGCCACACAATCGTCGTATCAGGATCGCAAACACAATACAACCATCGAATCACTACATAAATACTATTTTGGTTATAGTTAGTTCACCATTTTAAAAGCAATATTCATAAAGTCCCCCCCCCCCCCCCGACCGGGAACATCTGAACTTGATTGTGAGTCGAGAGTCTTATTGCCCGAACTGAATAGCAGCGGCAATCGCAGTGTTGAAACCTCGTAGTGTCGAGTCACTATACCATCGTGCTTAGTGTGTTCACCATCTTGTAAGCAGTATTCAAAAAGTCTCCCCCACCGTGAACATCTGAACTTGAGTGTGAGTCGAGAGTCTTATTGCCCAAACTGAATAGCAGCAACCGCAGTGTTGAAACCTCGTAGTGTCGAGTCACTTTACCACAGTGTTTAGTAAGTTCACCATCTTGCAAGCAGTATTCATTAAGTCTCCCCCAGCGTGAACATCTGAACTTGATTGTGAGTCGAGAGTCTTATTGCCCGAACTGAATAGCAGCAACCGCAGTGTTGAAACCTCGTAGTGTCGAGTCACTATACCATCGTGTTTAGTGTGTTCACCATCTTGTAAGCAGTATTCATCACCTACAACACAAGAGATCATGAGTTGGCCCATTAGTGTGAAGGTAGTACCGTGGTAGTACCATAAGTAGTGAGACGAGGACCGTGGTAGTACCATTAGCAGTTGGTCGTGACGATGGGAACCATTAAGAATCCATCATAGTTTTGACAAAATGTATCTCAACCGCTTAAAGGGGTTCTCACCCGCTAGATTTATTTTTTACCATATGATCTACTGCACCACACCAATCGATAATGAACCATTAAACATCGTGAGTTGAAACCTGTGAATTGTTATTAATTAATGAAATTTCTGGTTAACTGCCGCGGCGACTGTTGGTGTCAGCCGGCTTTTGGTGCGAGTGTAGGCTACTCGAAGCGATATATCTAGACGGCCTTGGTGTACTCCATTCGACACCGCATAGCAGACCGCGTTCATTGTGCATGCGTTGACTATTTCCCCTCCCAATACTACTCTCTCTCTCTCTCTCGCTTGGCTTACTTGACACCAACTCGACAGTCGACATCCGCCGACTCGACGTGCACAGCAACGCACAGCAACGCTCAAAACGAAATGGAGCACCCGATTACACATCTTTATTTTGTACCTGAACGGAAGCTCCGATTACAAAACCAAAATATACGAAATACGCAGAAAAGAAAGACGCAGCGAAAAGTATTACATCATTTTTTTTTTGGAGCAGAATCCTCCAAGGTCCCAAGGCATACAGGTCGTCCCAATGCTATTTCTTATGGGAGATTTTCGTCGATGGGACCTAGCTCGAAAATGACTAACTTTGATATTTTTTTCCCGGGTTATGGTGAACCCGATTTCTTTTCATTTAGTCTCTAATTTCATAGCTAATCAGCCTTAGTTAAACATATTTTTTTGGTGTAGCGGGTGAGAACCCCTTTAAAGTTTTCTTGGACAAACTTTCTATACGTTTAATCACATTTCTGCTGACGTCACTTACCTGAGCGAAGTTCTTGCGTGAAAGCGGGTCGAGCCCCGTGGGTTTCATCCGCAGAGGGACGTTGGCTCGACTCATGATGACGAGCATGGACTTCTTGAAGCTCGGCGAGGCTTCGATCCAGTCGCTGTTGTACATCGATACGCAGACAGCGTCGTGCTGGAAATAATATAGTCATAGTAATAATAATTTATTGTTTGAACTAAGTATCTTTACTGTGTAGACTTTATGTTTTGTTTTACCTCTGGGAGTCACTTTATCGTTCTCATTTGAAGATTTGTTGAGATCGCCACATTCACCTATAGGAGCACACATTGGGAGACCAGAACGGGAGGGAATGACAAGTGGGAGAAGAAATCGTCAGTGGATAAGTAGGGGGAAAAAAGACAGTGTCTCGTTTTGTCGCCTTTTACGACTAGCGTAGTCACCGTGGTGATGTGACGTATACTTACTTGTTCTGAGACTAGTTCCATTATGTTGTTCACGATAAGATATCCAAGACACAACTCTGTGGTGTAGATCGATAAGTTGATGAGGGCGGAGGCCTCCGCGACGCCAGACTGTAAGTTAACATTATAACATGCGCGTTAATGAAGTGTGCAAGAACCATCGAACAATGATATATCCAGCCCCCGGGGAACGAACCACAAGTATACACTTTTCATTGGGACACAATCCGTGGTTAAGAGAGAAGGACACCTCTACGTCAAAAACCGCGGAAAATTTTCGTTTTTAAATTTTATCTCAAATCTGCATCTTGAAGTCGAAAATCTGAGTAATCAGTTGATGGAAAGCCATACAGAATGAATGATGAATGTATCTTACCTTATGATCAATTTGATGCGATTTTTATTTCATTTAAGTCATACTGATTATAATGTTCGATACATGTCCATTCAGTGTTTAGGGCTTACCAAACCACTGCGCTATGATTACTCAGATTTGCGAATTTTTGAATGCATTTTTGAGATATGATGAAAAAATTAAATGTTTTGAGATTTTTGACGTGAGCCTACTATTCCCTCTTTAGCTGAAACATGATTGGTGATTAAGAGAGTCTAAGAAGCTTTAAGTCTGACTATGCATACGGACCTGTGTATGTTATGTTAATTAATGTAATTCATCATACCTTGCTGAAGGATAAAGCTGTTATACCCAACAACATCGTGCTTGCTACGAGCGCTACAATCAAGGTTACGTTACTTAACTTCTCGCATAGACCCAAACATCTGAAATAGTAAAATAAATCAATGATTTAGGTATAATTGTGCTATGACAAATAACACTTCCAATACACAAGACACAGTTAACAACATTACCTGATGAGTCTCACATGAAGATGAATATCTTCAGCTAGAGCATCCTGCATTTCCTGGTGTAGTTCTGTAGCAGTTACTCCTTCTAACTCATTCACTGCTGCACCATCGCAGTCTTGAGAAACATCCTCTGTTGGCATTTGATCTCTTCCAGAGCCAGAGCCAGCATGACCTGCTTCATAGAGGGGTCTTAGCAAAGCCAGGTTATCAATCCTCCTCGAACTGAGAGCAGCTGGTGTAGCTCTGAGCTGACCACCTCGCAATACACACCCTAGTGGCACTCCATCTCTTCCACAGCTAGAGCCAGCATTACCTGCTTCATAGAGGGGTCTTAGCAAAGCCAGGTTATCAATCCTCCTCGAACTGAGAGCAGCTGGTGTAGCTCTGAGCTGACCACCTCGCAATACACACCCTAGTGGCACTCCATCTCTTCCATAGCCAGAGCCAGCATAATCTGCTTCATAGAGGGGTCTTAGCAAAGCCAGGTTATCAATCCTCCTCGAACTGAGGGCAGCTGGCGTAGCTCTGAGCTGATCACCTCGCAATACACACCCTAGTGGCACTCCATCTCTTCCACAGCTAAAGCCAGCATTACCTGCTTCATAGAGGGGTCTTAGTAAATCCAGGTTATCAATCCTCCTTGAACTGAGGGCAGCTGGTGCAGCTCTGAGCTGATCACCTCGCAATACACACCCTAGTGGCATTTCATTTCTTCGAGGTCTAGAGCCAGCATCACCTGCTTCATACAGTGTGCTCACCAATGCCAGGTTATCAATCCTCCTTGCACTGAAGGCAGCTGGTGCAGCTCTGAGCTGACCACCTCGCAGTGCTGGGCCTTGCATACTAACCTGTTGGCTGTGTTCGAACTCAATGGTCACAACCGAGTTCTCTGCCAGACGAACAGACTCCTTCAGCTTCCTCGCCTTTATTCTTTTTATTGAAATAGGACGGATGTTTTCGAGTTTGTTGTTGAGAATTTGGAAATTCGTCCTAATAAGGGTCATAGATATAAATAATCCCACTATTAATGACAGTGCCTGAATAATGAGTAACATTGATTCAAAATATCGGACAAAGAGAGTTATTTCAAAAGCCGGTGACGATGTTGTGTCCCAAGGAAACCACTCCCTAAAATAAGAGAAACGCAATAGATTCGATACTTGAGTATAAAAAATTAATGTAAATCTAGTACTCAACCTCGAACTATGTGGAATCTTAACTTTACTTACCTAAAAGGAAATTTTCTTTTGGGCAATAAAATGAAACAGAAATCCAAAGTAAGTGCGATGATCAATAAAACTGTTATTGGTATTTGGTAACGTTTAACAATTTTTATACATAATTTGTGCGTTTTAAGGTATGTTTTCCTTTGCTCGTTGTTGTCCAACTGTCCTGGCCCTAACATTTCATCCAACACTGCAAACAATGTTTTCACCATCTGAGGCTGGAAGAACACTGATGATATCATTGTTATGATTAGTGCGGAAAAAATGATGTTGTGTAAAAGAGCAATAGCAGCGCTTATGTCACTTCTGTACACGTATATTGATATCGGGAACTGAACTAACACTTGAATTGATAGTGTGATTATCAGGAACCAGGGGTTGAAGCGCTGGAATAATCTCAGGGCCAGACGGAGGGAGCGATGCTTGACGAGCAGGTGAGCAAACCGGGGGCTGAAGTACTTGAGGTACAACTCAAGGCCGGGCTTGGCGTCATCCGGCCAGAAACCTGCAAGCATACATCAACGATAACATTGGTCTTCGGCTAAGCGAGATATTTAGCGAGGTGAACCCATTTTTTTAAATAAAATTCCACTTTCTCTGCTGTAATTTCTGTTCGTTGTTCCTCACGTGCAGGTCAGATGGTTGGACATGTTGACTTAACATTGCTAGAACACCAGATGTAGACGATGATAATATTTGGGTTTTACGTCCGATATTTTTGCAACTTTGGCCAATCGAGACGATGAGTGGGTGATGTATGAAGATGAGAAACCGCTACATGTACGAATCGGATCCATTGCACAGCGTAGGGTTCGTCATAAGGGGAGTCCAGCAAGGTAGGGCAAGGCTAAGCGGGAGGAGAAATCTTCAGTGGCACGGGGGGGAAGGGACTGGGTCTTCTTCAATCGCCTCTTACGACTAGCAGAGTCGGTCTGGCCCTATTCTTCCTCGGGCCCAGACGGGTCAATATACTTGATGCCTATTAGGATTGTCTGGTCAAGATGTAACTTATATAAAAATACTAAATGGCAGTTTTCATTTTTAAACTAACACATTTGAAAGATCAATATAAAAGTGTATTCTGCTATAGAGGGAAAGGAAACCCGTAAGGTAGACGTTAGCTCACTCACCTCCTAAATACAGCAACATCCTGCCGATATCAAACACGTTGTCTTCGCCATTCTGTTCCACAGACATTGGTGCTTCAATCGATGTCATGACCGTCCTAAAGAGTTTCCAAGGCAGTGAAACGAAGATGATAGTGTTTACACGGACACAACGTAATATCGCCCTGTCTGTGCTTTGACGTGACCTCTTATGGTTTACACAACACCTTGCCTTCGACAGACATTGGAGCTTCAATCGATGTCATGACCGTCCTAAAGAGTTTCCAAGGCAGTGAAATGAAGATGATATTGTTAACACGGACACAACGTAATATCGCCCTGTCTGTGCTGTGACGTGACCTCTTATGGTTTACACAACACCTTGCCTTCGACAGACATTGGAGCTTCAATCGATGTCATGACCGTCCTTAAGAGTTTCCAAGGCAGTGATATGAAGATGATATTGTTAACATTTACACAACGTAATATCGCCCTGTCTGTGCTGTGACGTGACCTCTTATGGTTTACACAACACCTTGCCTTCGACAGACATTGGAGCTTCAATCGATGTCATGACCGTCCTTAAGAGTTTCCAAGGCAGTGAAATGAAGATGATATTGTTAACATTTACACAACGTAATATCGCCCTGTCTGTGCTGTGACGTGACCTCTTATGGTTTACACAACACCTTGTCTTAGACAGACATTGGAGCTTCAATCGATGTCATGACCGTCCTAAAGAGTTTCCAGTTAAGTGAAATGAAGATGATATTGTTAACACGGACACTACGTAATATCGTCCTGTCTGTGCTGTGACGTGACCTCTTATGGTTTCTAGAAACACTCGGTTGCTACGGTATTGAAACGAAAGCCGAAGAATGGCGTGATGGGAAAAAGACAATGGTACAACACAAAAAAACCTAAAAGGTAAACTATAATTAACTTTATAAATCTTAAATTAAGATAGCTTCTAGTCCACGAGATATAAGTGGTATGTTAAATCACTTTGTGAGTAATATATAATTTAAGGAAAACAGTGAAGGGTTGTACTGCGTCAACATCGGTTCAAGTATATAATTGGAGAGAGACAGAACGTATCTTAACATGAAAAAACTGTAAAGAGAAGTATATGTTATGGGTTTTGGTAGAGAAGACTAATAACAGTCGTAAACACTTTCATACGACACAACGTTTTTGTGTATAAATATTTGAATAGATATTCGTCGAATTGTGTTGAGTAAGTACCCCAAAAAAAGGAACGTTTACAATTTGTAGTTTCTCAAAAAAAAATTAACTTTTGCGTTCCTTGAATATTGAAAGTTCCTTGAAAAGTTTCACTGAATGTTCCTTTGGTGACAATTGGACATAAGTGTTTTTTTTTTTATCACATTTTCAAGAAAATGGAAGGAATTTAACATTTTTTAAATTCTACATGTCTGAAATTAGTAAGGATGTAGAAAATGTATCACATAATGAAACAAATTTTTCAATATTTTCTAATAAACCCCTTTGTTTACAAAAGGAATGCGTTCCTTTTAAAAAGTTACGTTCGGGCTACTATATCAGGTGCTCATTCTTACTTATTCTATTGCTCCAATTAAATTCAATTAAGGTTAATAATACTAAAGTTACGATTGAATGTATCACATTCCAATGTAATTTTTAAATATTATTTCAAACAATTGTCTAGTTTTTGCTTCAATATACTATATCCTCATGTCATCTTCTCGTCAACTGCTCGGCAGTTTAGGTAAGTGGAGGAACAAATATTTAGACAAACATTTTTTTTATCAAACATAATCACGTGTAGTGTACACGAACTGACAGCAAAGAGTGTACAGTGTGGTGTACACGAACTGACAGTCGCAAGTGAACAGTGTTGTGTACACGAACTGACAGTCAAGAGTGTACAGTGTTGTGTACACGAACTGACCGTCAAGAGTGTTCAGTGTGGCGTAAACGAACTGACAGTCAAAAGTGTACAGTGTGGTGTACACGAACTGAAAGTCAAGAGTGTACAGTGTGGTGTACACGAACTGAAAATCAAGAGTGTACAGTGTTGTGTACACGAAATGACAGTCAAAAGTGTACAGTGTGGTGTACACGAACTGACAGTCAAAAGTGTACAGTGTGGTGTACACGAACTGAAAGTCAAGAGTGTACAGTGTGGTGTACACGAACTGAAAGTCAAGATTGTACAGTGTGGTGTACACGAACTGACAGTCAAAAGTGTACAGTGTGGCGTACACGAACTGACAGTCAAAAGTGTACAGTGTGGCGTACACGAACTGACAGTCAAAAGTGTACAGTGTGGTGTACACGAACTGACAGTCAAAAGTGTACAGTGTGGCGTACACGAACTGACAGTCAAAAGTGTACAGTGTGGCGTACACGAACTGACAGTCAAAAGTGTACAGTGTGGTGTACACGAACTGACAGTCAAAAGTGTACAGTGTGGCGTACACGAACTGACAGTCAAAAGTGTACAGTGTGGCGTACACGAACTGACAGTCATGAGTGTACAGTGTGTCGTACACGAACTGACGGTCAAGAGTGTACAGTGTGTCGTACACGAACTGACAGTCAAGAGTGTACAGTGTGGTGTACACGAACTGACGTTCAAGAGTGTACAGTATGGTGTACACGAACTGACGTTCAAGAGTGTACAGTGTGTCGTACACGAACTGACAGTCAAGAGTGTACAGTGTTGTGTACACGAACTGAAATTCAAGAGTGTACAGTGTGGTGTTCATGAAATGACAGTCAAGAGTCTACAGTGTGGTGTACAAGAACTGACAGTCAAAAGTGTAGTGTGGTGTACACGAACTGACAGTCTAAAGTGTACAGAGTGGTGTACACGAACTGACAGTCAAGAGTCTACAGTGTTGTGTACACGAACTGAAAGTCAAAAGTGTACAGTCTAGTGTACACGAACTGACAGCCAAGACTGTACAGTCTAGTGTACACAAACTGAAAGAGTGCACACGTTTAGTTTTGCCCATCTCTAGCCGGACAGAGTCTCGTTTCGTCGCCTCTTACGACTAGCAGAGTCACTTTGGGCCTACTCTATTTAGGGCAGACATGCGGGTCCCAACATTAGTTATCGAGTAAGTAGTTAAAATAAATAAACAATGAATGAAATGATTCGATTTGAACTTTTCTGGTCGTTGACTGAAGGCCAACTTCATATAATATTCCTCACGTTAATGTTTGAGAGAGTTGTTACCGTGAAGAGAACTCCCAGCCAGCCCTGTCATTTGCCTACTTGGCTACATCGAAGCTCTGCCGTGTATACTTAGCGTTGCAGCACACACTGCTTGTTCACATGGGCTATACTAGTCCCAACCAAAGTATTCGCATACCGATCTCAGGTCATTGTCTACTAGGCCCCTTTTAACCGCGTCAATTGAAAGAAAATCAACAGATACCTGGCGTTCTTTCACACATTCGTAAATGCATGCGGTTCGGCTTAGTCGAGTGCACAGGTGGTTTGGCCACGCCCACCGTACCAGGTAACCAACGGAAAGTCTTAAATTATCCTCAGTGGACCTGTTTAGATTAGACGGTAGGATTTAGCGAAGTAGAAAATTAAGTTGTCACCTTGGACTCGGCTGTGTCGTAAGCATCCGAATACTTTCGTTGGGGCAACTATACCTACCTGTTGCATTGTATGGTTCCACTCGACATTCTTGACAAGCAACTAGCGCGGCTTATCGAAAATCTTAATACAGTCATCTTGGACACAACACCTGTTTGAACTGCCGTTGTTTTCTAAACAATAAAATTCTTACCCAGTTTTGCCCGCAGTAGAACTTCCATTGAAAATCTGACATTGATGAAATACTGAAAATAAAAACCCTACTGTTATATTGTTAAATATTGCGATAGTGATAATAATTTAGGTGCCGATAATTTTATTGTGTTGGTGGTTATTTCCAGTATGTGACCGATCCTGTGAATCAATTAAGAGCGTTCGGAAGTAGTTTTGACGTTTTTAGTCAACTAATTTCTCTTTAACAAATAAAAGGATTTTTATGAAAGTTTACCTACTTGCAGAGGGTAAAATACATATCTACGCATGGTATTTAGTATATTTGTGACAAGCTTGCTCAAAAATAAAATACTCACGCTCGAATTATGCAAATAAATTACTTTCGTCGAAAATGTTCGGCGAAATAATACGGAGAATCTGTTTAAAAATGAGCACATTATTTTTGAATAGGTTGGTGACAAATGTACTTAATACCATGCATAGATATGACATTCCTCTACAGTAGGTAAATATTTATAATAATCCTAGTATTAGTTTAAGAGTAATTAGTTGACGGCCAATACATCTGTAAAACTCGTACTGCCGAACACTCTTAAGAAACACGCACACACACACTATAGCTTCCATTTTGCAGACGTGGTGGGCGTAACCCTCTACAAACTAATTCCGTTTGAGGTCGTTGCCTATGCATTACACCGAACTACCTAGGTATAGTTATGTCTAGACGAATACACCAACCTACCGCACGCATAGATAGTAGCAAGTAACATGTTTGAAAACTACGACGCATTCGCTGTCTGCTTGGTTAGACTAGACATGCAAATACGACAGTATACATGCACGCAGTAAGAGCAAGGGGGCGTTGAAAATATCCTTGTATTTTGTGTTTTGTATTGACAATACATTTTTTGTAAGTATTATTAGTAAAATTAGTTAATATTATTATTATTAATTCACATTTTAAACTTTCGCGGTCCGGTAAAAATTGTAACTTCAACGGGATGTTTCGCCGCGTCGAGCCACCTTGTCACCCACGACGTGGCGAAACATCCCGTTCAAGTTACAATTTTATTTCATTATATTATTATATTATTATATTATTATTATTATTATTATTATTATTATTATTATTATTATTATTATTATTATTATTATTATTATTATTAATATTATTATAATTATTATTATTATTATTATTATTATTATTATTTTTATTATTATTATTATTATTATTATCATTATTATTATTATTATTATTATTATTATTATTATTATTATTATTATTATTATTATTATTATTATTATTATTATTATTATTATTATTATTATTTTTCTTCTTCTTCTTCTTCTTCTTCTTCTTATTATTATTATTATTATTATTATTATTATTATTATTATTATTATTATTATTATTATTATTTTTATTTTATTGTTGCAATACATACAAACTCGGTCAAAACCGGCATAAACATGTTGTACGGACACAAATGTCAAGTATTTCCATGTGTTTGTTTACCTTATTAAAAACTACTTAGAACTAATTAAATATATCATTGTCCACATTATTTTTTCCAAACCGAACTGTGGATGCTATGTACGGTCGTGGCCGATTTGTACTCATCCCAGCATTCGCTCTTTGTACGGTGGAAACCACGAAAACCACCATCGGGATGGAGAACTTCTTGAAGTCTTCATTCTTCTTAGTTCAAAAATTTTCGCACTATCCTACACGTGTTCAAAATTATTGCTTTTTGCATCTCGATGTATATGTTCGGTTGGAGACCAATTAGTTTAATACTGTCATGGAGTTTGCGTGCAACAATACCATTTGCTGATATAATTAACGGTACGATAGTTACATTATTCTGCTTCCACAACGTTTTTATTTCAATAGATAACTCCTTATATCGGTTTATCTTTTCCCGCCAAGTTGTCTCTACATTGTGGCATAAAGGGACAGCAACATCAATTAAAATCGTTTCTTGTTTCTTCTTGTCAATAAATATAATATCCGGTCTATTGTGATGTATGGTTTGGTCCGTTATAACTGCCCGGTCGTAATAAATAATTATTTATTTATTTATCCAAAAAACAGTTATACCAAGATATAGATCCGAAAGTAAAATGAATATAATAAAATACAATAAATAAATCAATACACATATGATAACATAAAAATAAACATAACGTACTATGCTATTCTTTTTCCGCGTTAACGTAAATTATCATGATTTCAGTTATTGATGAACAATCTCTAAGAAAGTCTTCAGTGTTGTTGAAGGTCTAGAGTTAACGTGACCAGACGTACCAGTCGGTTTGACCGGTACAATACCGTTATCGGAACACTTATACCGGTGTCCCGAGAGACTCATTAAAAATACGTATTTTCACCGGTTTGTAATTTTTAGGGAAATGGTGTCCCGGTATTCGATTTTAACAGTTGGGGGGGGGGGGGGGTTACAGTTGCGGACACCTCTCTAAAAATAATAATAATTTTTGTAGGAATACCCGTTCTAGGGTGCACACCAGCTTTACCTGATGTGCCCCTCTTCAGGTGACTAACTAGGTTATTGGGGTGTTTGGATAGTTGGGAAGGATTGTCCGAGGGCTGATAGTATGACTCAATCCCAGCATTCGCTTTTACGACTGAGGAAAACCTCGGAAAAAACCTTCAGTCAGGACTGCCGGTGGCCGGAATCGAACCGGCGACCTCCCGAATTAGAGTCTCGCGTCTTACCGCTGAGCCACCTCTATCGGTGACACCTCTCTAGCCCTCGACACAATATGCGGGCAAAGATAGTAACATATATCCTGCATGCGGGTCGCATTCGCAGACGCTGACTCACACAATCACGCACTCACTCAACTCACAGTCAGCAGAGTTTATTCCGTCAAGTTAGTTCAGCCGCCTGCTGGCGAAATACGACCGGGCATAGGCCTAATATGCCTACAAAATGTACCCAAATTCATTTAAATACAATTATTATGTATTAATTAAAATTAATATGAATTATCATGAATTGATATTCATTTTGTTTTATTAATTCATGTAAGAAAGCTGTTTTCTGGGGATTTTGCACGCAAATTTGAATTAGAAATGTTTCGTTCCTTTTTTGACTGACCAGACTCCGTCCTTGTCCATGGAGTTTGTAATCCTTATGCTTTGCTGGTCCCGGTTAGCAATATTCAAAATATGGTCACCTTATCCAGAGTTTGCGAAACTAAATGGCGACGTTAACAAACTCAATGGTCATCGTGTTCTATTTCTTTTCCGTTAACGTTAACGTAAATTATCTTCATTTCAGTACTTTGATGAAAAATCTAAAGGAAAGTCACGAGTTCTGTTGAAGGTCCGAAATTTGCAAAACTAAATGGCGACGTCACATAATTCTATTCCTTTTCGGTTAACGTTAACGTAAATTATCTTCATTTCAGTACCCTGATGAACAAACTCTAGTAAAGTCATGAGTTCTATTGAAGGTCCAATGTGTTTGAAACAAGATGGCGACTTCAGACTTATGGATGTCAGTAGGACTTTGTATTGGCAAGGTAAGCGACGTAGGTAAATGTCAAGGATCACAAATTAAAATTTAGGATGTAAAAACTTAAGTTTTTTATGCTGGCGTTCCATTAAAATATTAACGATTTAACATTGATTTGTTGGAGAGAAAAACATTCTACTTTTGCTTGCAGGTTTCTGGCAGGACAATACCGAGCCCAGCCTTGAGTTGTACCTCAAGTACTTCAGCCCCCGGTTTGCTCACCTACTCGTGAAGCATCGCTCCCTCCGTCTGGCCCTGAGATTCTACCGACGATTCAACCCCTGGTTCTTAATAACCACTTTAACCCTTCAAGTGTTCTATCTATTCCCGAAAGCAATGTATCTATACAGTAGCGACCCTCGAGATCTTGTCGGCAACTTCTTTGCCACCATAATTCACGGTTTACAATTGATGACAGCGACTGCAGCGTATTTTCAGACCACAAGGATGAAAAGTATCTTCAGCGAGATGGACAGTATGTTGGTTCCTGGACAGCTGGACAACCAGGAACAGAGGGAAATATATTACAATACGCGTAAATTTTGTAACCAAATAATCAACAACATACGAATACCTGTTTTTGCCGCAGTCTGCATCTTTGGGACTTTCGATTATTGTTATCGTGCACTACCAGGCAGGGTGTTTCAATTCGCGTAAGTTGAGAAAACAGTTCGTCTAAAGTATTTTCCATTAGGGATGGGCATCAATTCCTCCTAATATCGAAAGACAAGTTCTCGATCGATTTTATCGAAAAAAAATTTACAATTCAATTAAATTTCGTAGGTCTGATATAACCAAAAATTCAAAGTTTCGTTTAAAAATGTGTTTTTCCTTTTCTTTAAATATTCGCAAGAGAATTTTGTATGGCCCTAGTTCGCAAATTATCAGAGTTATTCTGGTTACAGAAGGTCTGAGACGCCCATTTACTCAAAGATTTTAAAATTTCGATACTTACGATACTTAATATCGATAACAAAAATATTTGCCAGTATCGAATATCGATTGAAAAAATCGGTATTCTTGCCCATCCCAATTTTCCACGTTGAATATGAGCGGTAAACAGCGCTCTGAAAGCCATAGAGTTGTCACGAGAGGTGAGTACTGAGTACTGAGTACTGAGTACCCTTGTGTGTCAAAACGTCAATGGCGGTGTAAACTGTAAAGAATGAGTATTGAGTAACCGAACAAATAATTTTCAGGTATTACGATGGTCAGTCCAACAGAAAAAAAAAACAGGGGATTGGGGTTGATTAGCAGCTGGAAATTTAAACACGATAGTGAGGCCAATGAACAGTCCACCCCGGCAGTGGTAGTAGTATGCGGCTATTTGCCACCCTGCTTCTTAAGGTGGCAAAAAGTTCAGTTTCGTCGGTACCTGACGACTTCAGGTGTTTGAACATGGTTTAATTTTTCCTCGATTTCGTTTTTTCAAAAGTACACGGTGGTGTCATGATTCATTTTTTTCGCATTGCAAATAAGTGAAATATTCAATAATATGCTAAGAAACTCAAAAAATCTTATTAAAATTGGATGAAGGCCGATTTGAGATTACTCATTGTGGCCAAAGCCTACAATAGAAAAAGATTGTTTACGGCATGAACGACAGATTAATAGGAATTGCATTTCATTTAATATAAAAATACCGCGGGGATTTCCGTATTCATATTTTCAATATGCCAAACTGGTTGTTATATATTTCGTTTTTTGGGCTCAAAATCCCAAAATTCATTTTATTTCGTGAATTGATTTCAACTCCTGTTGGCGTAGTATGTGGAGATGTGCGAAGTAAAAAGACATAACACATTCCGTTTTATCGCGCCTTGCGAAAAACAAAACACCTCTACCAATGGCAAAGCATGAGACGGTTGCTAGCCCTGTCTTGGGACGGGAAAATAACAATAAAATTTAATTTATTATAATCAAACAATTGTTGGATAAACAATTTTAATACGTTCTTGGTTCTTAAATTGGGGTTGTACCCATTCTAAACACCCAGCCAATCACTAACCTCAAAGGGAGGCGATGGTATTGTAGAGATCATAAATGTCAATCATCCCTATTATCCAGCAAAACCTTCTCAGGCGGTACCGACAGCTGAATGTGAAGAATGTCGCCTCCTCGACGGGACTACGGACGGGTATCGCTCCCTGTATATATATATTGTGAAGAAAAGGGGTTGACTGAGCCCCAAGGCAGATGTTGTTGCCTTGATTGGCTTGGGGAGCGTAGCTGATGTTAAGCTAAGAGGCCCAGTTTTCCCCCAATCTTGACCACGATCGATATGTTTGTAGGGTCATGGATCGATGCAGGGTTAACACCATTCAACAAACAGATTTCAATAACGAAGGTTACGTATATATTTTCTTAAACTTCTACCCTATTCGGTCATTCCGTGAACTGTTGCATCATGAGTATGCGTGCGTGGGTACGACTTAATTTAACGTAAGCAATCTAATAGTTCCACATCCTACCCTTTTATGACGGCCTGGTACAGCAATCCAGCCAATCCACTGGTCCTGGCCCGCCCCTCGTTCGGTTCCCGGTACTGATCTTGTTGTCTTCCTTCTACTTCACTCTTCCGCTCTTGTGTGCTTAATCCTTTTCCATGCGTGGTCACTCACTCCTCGAGCCCCGGTTGATGTTTACTCCACGATGTTTAAACGAGAACTCCCCGAGCCGGTCAATCTCTCTGTCTCCCTTCGACACTCCTGACGTCACTACTCTTAAACCCCACCAAGACATAGATTTCGTTGGAAAAGCCTATTCTTCTTTCTTCAAACTGTTTTCCCGCTCGAATCAGCCAATTAGCTCTCAGGACTTCCTCTCCCCTCTTCTCTAATTCAATCAAGTGGGGTCTGCCACCGTTGTGCAGTTTTGGTAAATCAAAGTCTACCTGACTAAGGTGTTCTCACGATACCCGTTCGTTGCCCGCTCCCGACGAAGTGTTGAAACCCTGACACATGCACATTCCGCGAGTACACTCAACTTGTGCATGCATCCTGTTAGGATTTCAACACATCCGGACACTGGCCAACAATTCATATTGATAGAACAGAAGAACATGAAATGTTCATATTCTTCACAATATAGGGGAAGGTCCTCTTTTTGTAACTGTGTGTCCACCCCGTTAAAAGCCGCTTGAGATTTTAGACAAGTTGATATTTTTACAAAGCTGCCAACAAAAAAAGCTGGCGACAGGTGTAGGGGCCGACTATTGTTGCTATGGACTTGTTTCGCTGATGGGAAATAACATGCAAACAACTGTTACCTTGGTAACAATGGGCGCCCCTAGGTGTAGGGGCCGACTATGAATTCTAACCTAAGTCGCCCTTTGTCTGTAGATGATTGGCAGGCATGTTTCTTAGGTGGGAACCAAAAGTATAGTCCATTGCTGGTAAAGAACGATCCCAGGTATCAAGAAATTTCCCCTCCTCGTTACCACCTCCACTCGGCACGGGGGAGAGTGCTCGCGAGGCGTTGGAATGTGGTAGGTCGCGTGACCATTCATCCAGGTGTAATTGTTAGGAAAGCAATTTTTTGATGTAGTTAAAGTGTTATTACTTATCATTTATTTTCAAATATATTGAATAATCACGTAAAATTAACGTAAAATAAACTTTGTATTTTTAAAATAGCTTGAAAACTGCCATAGTAAAAGCAAGTTGTAACTTACTCTAATTACGGCAGTTTTCAAGCCATTTTAAAAATACAAAGTTTGTTTAACGTTAATTTTACGTGATTATTCCATATGTTCTAAAATAAATGAGAAATAATAACATTTGAACTACATCAAAATATTGCTTTCTTAACAACGACACCTGGATGAATGGGTGTTGCGGCCTACCGCATTCCAACGCCTCGCGAGCACTCTCACCCGTGCCGAGTGGAGGTGGTAACGAGGAGGGGAAATTTCTTGATACCTGGGATCGTTCTTAACCTGCAATGGACTAACGAGGAATCTACTGTTTGTTCCAGAGAATGGTATCCTTGGGACACTTCAGCGTCACCTGCCTTCGAAATAACTCTGTTTGTACGATGGCTGCAGACAATCTCTTATATCATAATGTCATCGGCAATACTTCCGACATTACCCTTGGCCATGATAATGCCACAATCGAATTTCAAAATTCTCAACAACAAACTTGAAAAAGTTCGTCTCATTTCGACAGAGAGAATCAAAGCGCGGAAAATGGCGAAGTCAGGTGATGGTTCAGTAGCGGCGGACACGATTTTAACTATTGATGAGTTCGATAACGGTGATGTAGTTCCAATGTCTGGCTTGGCACTGCGAGGTGGTCAGCTCAGAGCTGGACCAGCTGTTTTCAGTACAGGAAGGGTTGATAACCTGGCACTGGTGAGCACTCTGTACGAAGCAGGTGATGCTGGCTCTAGCTCTCGAAGAGATGGGATGCCACTAGGGAGTGCACTGCGAGCTGATCAGCTCGGAGCTGCACCAGCTGCCCTCAGTGCAAGCAGGGTTGATAACCTGGCATTGGTGAGCACTCTGTATGAAGCAGGTAATGCTGGCTCTAGCTCTCGAAGAAATGGAATGCCACTAGGGGGTGCACTGCAAATTGGACCAGCTGCTTTTAGTGCAGGAAGGGTTGATACAGTGGAATCGGTGAGCCCACTCTATGAAGCAGATGATGGTTCTACTTCTGTAAGGGAGGGAATGCCAGTAGAGGATGTGTTTCAAGATTGTAATGACATCCAACCAGAAAATGAATCAGAATGCACAACTGCTGAATTAGACAAAGAGATGCAGAATACCTTGACCGAGGCCATTCAATTACATGTGAGCTTGATAAGGTAAGGCCTGGTGCACACAAAGTCATAAGCATTTGTGTGGCTCGTTGGTCCAGTGGTTAGCATCCCTGCTTCCAATGCAGAAGTTCCCGGGTTGAAATCCCGCTTCAGGAATAAGTTTTTTAACTTCTAATGTGGATTGAATTGCATTACTTCTTGGCTTAGGAATAAGTAAACGGTGACTTTGGAGCCGTCCTAGCAACGAAGCACTCAATAAATTCAAAGTTGTTCTGAATCGGCCTTGTTGATTCTGGCATTTGTCCGCAGGTGTTCGCACTGTCCAATTGCACTGACTCATATGATTCTTATTTGAAATATAGATCTTTGATTGGTTATCACTCACTCGTCGATGGTGTTCGGAGCCTACAGGGTTGGTTTAGTTGCTTTGAATTGAAGTCCCCCACTGAAAATCAGTCTTGTTACTGAGTAGGTAGACTCTATAAACACGAATTTATAAAAAAAAATGTATACATAGGTATAGTTATAAGACTGTTGGGCTGTAGGAATTACGTACAAGGGTTCACACACTCGCGTCATTGCCGTAACAATTGCAATTGTAATAAGACAATTGCAAAAACCATAAACCTTACGACGGACCAATTATGCGTTGAAATGTCACATTATCAAACATAGTTTAGTTACCGAGTGGGTAGACTCTAAATGTGAATTTATTTGTATTTATTTTATTTTAATAATACGCCAATGAGATGCTAGCAACGTGAGTCAAGACAACATACTCAAAACAACTACCTCACTAGGATAGATAGCATACGATAGGTCAGGGATGTGACATACGCTGGGAAAAGAGGCAAAGCCCTCAACAAAACCATAGCCAAAAACGCGAAATCAGCGCGAAAGCTTGTAACAAATCCTTGCGACTATTGCTACACCTTGTGACTATAATTACAATACCTTGTGACTTTGTGTGCACCCCGCTTAATGCGCAAGCTTGTGATCAATTTCTTATTTATTTTTTTTATACTAAAACAGATGAAAAATGTTATTACTTAAATTCGTTGCAGGTACATTGGTTTAGGCGAGATATTCACTAACGGACCACTCGTCGTTCTGCTCATAGCAAATACATTGGTATTGGCCGTAGCCGCTTTGGCAGCTAACACGGTAAGCAAGTCGTTATATTATTTTATACTGTGTCCGTGGCAAAGCTGAAAACGCCGCCGGGGATATTTTTGTTAGTTTTTGTGTGCCCGAACTAACTAACGTTCATATTTGCCAAGTCTTCCTTATATCGATATAAACATAAGTGTTTGGACACTGATTTGAACGGACGTCATTAGATAGCATCCTACTTATTTGGAAAAGTTTCAGTCGATAAAGGAGTTGGGTGGGGCGTTTCACGTCCCCATGCCAACGTCGTGTTTTTATTATTGTTGTTGATGTAAACAGTAACCATAAAACGTATGAAGTTCAAAAATTGCAATTCCGTGTTTAATTCGTGTTTATTTAATTCCGCCAAGAACTCAAGCATTATTCAATAAGTAAACCAAAGAAATGCTTTTATAATAATATGACGGAAAAGTCTCTTCCGATTGTTATTATTGTTTTTAAGTTATTATTACTTATAAGAAAACACGTCCGAACTGAGAGAAGTTATTCTCTGCGTATGAGACAAGGACGCTTCAATTTAATACACGTTTTACACAGCGCTTGTTGCTGTGTG
The DNA here is from genome assembly GCA_945910005.1 of Isoperla grammatica. Taxonomy (NCBI): domain Eukaryota; kingdom Metazoa; phylum Arthropoda; class Insecta; order Plecoptera; family Perlodidae; genus Isoperla; species Isoperla grammatica. Next base: position 29,900,852 of record OX246747.1, read on the forward strand.
GAGTGTCCGAACTAGTGGGGGGTTCGACTTTTTCACCCAACACAATATACATGTTTTTGTATTTTCACAACCACCGCCAATTTATGTTGGGAAAGTTAAGAGTTGTTATACCCAGGAAAGTCTGTCTGTATTAAAGTGTTGTAACAATATGATTTATCTGTAGCCTATGTTCAATAAAGTACTATTATTATTTTATTAATTGTATCACAATCATACAATCTCGGTCAAAACCGGCGTTAACATGTCATACGGACGTGATATCAAGTATTTCCATGTGTCTACCTTATTTGACTTCACTTATCACATGTTACTAGTTTAAACAGTCATCAATCTCGGTCAAAGCCGGTGTTTACATGTTATACGGACAATACGGATTTAATGTCAAGTATTTCCATGAGGTATACCTTGCTCAACTTCAGTAGTTGTCTTATTAGTACTTGTTCAGAGCAGTGGCGAGGCGTGACATTCTAAAGTTATTATGATTATTATTATTATTATATTTATTTCCCAACAGACTGACACGAGTAACATGTTGCTAGTCCTGGTAACGGTGTTCGTCTGTACGTGGATAATGTTGATGTACCTGATTGTAAACAATGCGATACAGATGGTCTCCGATCAAGTAAGTACACCAGCTGACCTGTGACGTCACAGTTTCATTGTTAGCGAGTGCAGATATTTGCTTCGTAAGTGCAGGGAGACTTCAATTTTAGAGCAAGATCTAATCTTCAAACACACACAACAAACACACAAAAACACAAAAAATTAATCAATTGTAAATTTCAATATAGCGAACCACAGATCTTTCCTGCGTTGCAAAAGCTATACAACGATGATTGGCCATACGCCGGGAGCCGATCGAGAATGTACGATGACCGCTACTGCACTGAATGTATAGAAACGTGGCAACCCTGTAGCGCGCAGGTGGATAATATGAGGGGTGTCCACCCGCCGGACCCCACTTATTCTGCCTTAGTGGAGAGCGGCATATCCCGCCTTGCACCTAAATTAAAGTCTCCGTCTTTACTAACGATAGTGATATTTGGGTTTAACGTCCCACACTTTTGCAAATTTGGATAATTGAGACGATAACTGGGCGATATATGAGGATGAAAAATACGTCACGTGTCCGAACAGCTCCATTGCACATCGTGGGGGTCGTCATAAGGGGAGTCCAGCAAGGGAGGGAGGGCGGGGCCAAGTGGGAGGAGCAATCTTCAATGGGACAAGGGAAGGGACAGGGTCTTCTTTCGTCGCCTCTCACGACTAGCAGAGCCAAAGTGACTTAGATGTCCGCGTGTGTTTCCAGCACGAGGCTGTCTGCGTATCGATGTACAACAGCGACTGGATCGAAGCCTCGCCGAGCTTCAAGAAGTCCATGCTCGTCGTCATGAGTCGAGCCAACGTCCCTCTGGAGGTGAAACCCACGGGGCTCGACCCGCTTTCACGCAAGAACTTCGCTCAGGTCAGTGACGTCATCAGAAATGTGATTGATACACGTGACGAATGTTTGTCCAGAAAAAATTCAAACAGAGAGTAAAAAAAAACACACTTTTGATCAAATCATGGTTCTTTCCTTTGGTTACACAATCTTAAATGTTGCAAATCTTCAAGTTCTTATACACTATATAATTTGCCTACTAAAACTAACCTTCCTCGTACTAAATGCGATACGACCATAACGCTTTTCAGGAGGCCTATCTCAATTCAGCTTTCATTATTGGAAATATTCAACAACATTTACATATAAAAAAAGTAAATAATGATATCCAATTGCGTTTTTGCAATTGCGCATTTTTAATCTGAAACGTACGACTCTCATTAGATTGAAATAAGTATTTCATGTTCACAATCCGTGTTCACACCTTTCTTTTTTGCCGCCTTACTTCTAGTATGAAGATAAAACACTACAATCAATTTATTATAACCACCGTTTAACCTAGATGTGTGTTGTCTATAGGTGATGAATATTGCTTACAAGATGGTAAACACACTAAGCACGATGACAAAGTGATTTGACACTACGAGGTTTCAACACTGCGATTGCCGCTGCTATTCAGTTCGGGCAATAAGACTTTCGAAGTTCAGATGTTCACGGTGGGGGAGACTTTATGAACACTGCTTACAAGATGGTGAACACACTAAGCACGATGGTATAGTGACTCGACACTACGAGGTTTCAACACTGCAGTTGCCGCTGCTATTCAGTTCGGGCAATAAGACTCTGGACTCACAATCAAGTTCAGATGTTCACGGTGGGGGAGACTTTATGAATACTGCTTACAAGATGGTGAACACACTAAACACGATGGTATAGTGACTCGACACTACGAGGTTTCAACACTGCGGTTGCCGCTGCTATTCAGTTCGGGCAGTAAGACTCTCGACTCACAATCAAGGGGAGCAGGCAAGATTTTTTTGCAAAAGTAACATTTTTTTTAACAAAATATGTAAGACTTTAACAATCTTTGTTGTGCTTTAGAATCATAAACATATAACTTCATATCTGTAGCTGTGGAGATAACACTCAAAATAATTATTTTAGTGATTGTTGCACGTAGTAAATGGGGAAAACTTGTGTGTAAATTACATTGAATTCCGTTCAATTTTAAACCTACCGCCCTTAGTGAGTTAATGATAAGATTGTCTCACCCAATGTTGTAGGATGGAGATTTTTAGTTTCATTGTTGGCTAATCTCTAATAAAGATGGATGCCGTTTTGTTGATTGTTTTCCTAAATAAAATAAAATAAATAAATTCACATTTAGAGTCCACCCACTCAGTAATGAAACTGATTTTCAGTGGGGGACTTTAATTTAAAGCGACTAAACCAACTCTGTAGGCTCCGAACACCATCGACGAGTGAGCGATAACCAATCAAAGATCGATTCAAATACGAAACATATGAATCAGTGGTTGGACAGATGTATCGACTACACTGAGTGTTTTAATTCATTTACACCATGTTTTATTTCTTCACCAGTTTAGTAGTTTATATTGTTAGATAGCGAGAACCTACCGTGACATCCATCCAATTCCGTCGGCTCGGCCTCGAACCCACGGACTCCCAAGTCGACGGACCCGTAGAAATACTGGGGCGTAGCTCTAGGGGTGGTTCTCACATCATAGGGATCGGGACATACCAATTCAGGCAGTTTAGGTCTTAGATTGACAAGACTTTAGTTCAAACAATAGAGGAACCGCAATTTATTAGAATTAAACATTTATCCTACGTGGCTGAGTTATGGCGAATCTGTCTATGGGCATTCCAGGTCTGATGGACTTAACTTTCCTATCTAGAGGGTAGCTGTAGTAACCCCTATACCTTGGCTTCCCGGTGGCTGACTCCGACCCCGTGCTGTGGTTTGGCTCCGTCGTCCAGGTCCACGATCGGCCTCCATGTCCTTCCCTCTGGGTCTACTGTCGTTCTTTCCACCGTTCCACCTTGGCACAGGTCTACCTCCTCTTCCGTTCCATGATTGAATGCCCCGAATTACACACGTGCTCCCTCGCACCTAGACTTTCCTACGTCATACCCCAGTCACCCCCTCTCTGCCCTACGCTGGCTGTACTAAGTCATAAATTACCAATCAGACTACTCGGTTCGACCCCCTCTCATAACAATCACAAATGAGTGGGGCCAGGCTCTACTGACGTCATCACCGAACCAGCGCCCTCCTAAACCGAGTAGTCAGCGAAGTTGCCGCAATCATTGCCCTCAATACTGTAACAATTATTATTGAAATAACCAACGCTCTGGGCTGACGAAATAGCCAGCACAGCGCATACCTTAATTGTGAAAGAAAACTGTAAATGACACAATCAAGATATCCATAAATCACCAAGAAGGAGATTACACCTGTAAAAGTTATAAAGTACCAACTTTTACATGACAATATTATAGTTATAACTAGCTTGTAAGAAACTCTATGTATATCTGTATATTTGTATGTAAACAAATGACAATGCTTATGTTACAATGGTGTACTTGCTACACCATACAAAATGTAATTGAACAGCTGCAAAATAAATACAATACAATACAACTTGACAACTTACAATATAACTTGACAAATGGGAAAATTAACGCTCACAAAGTTTCATGTCGCCGCAACTACGTTGGATCTAGGGGAGGGGGGGGGGGGGGGGGGTATGGAGGCTGCCGGCGCCGTTGAAATGTTCAAACGTTCAGAAGCAAGTCGCAGCGTTAGGTACGTTAATTAATTATCTCGGTGATGACGATATTAGGCTTTCAAAAAGTAGTGCAAAGTCAACCTTATGGTACTGACAGGGAGATATCCACGCTAGAGTGCGTAGGCCACGTTCAGAAACGGCTTGGCGCTCGTCTCGGCAACTTGTCGAACACGTTGCGAGGCGCTCGTCTAGCAGACAGACGGAAAGTACCTGTCTGCGAAAAGGAAGCCTGACTGATTCTTTGATGGACGATCTCCAAGTGTACTAGGCCTAGGGTACTAGCAACACCAAAAGACAACAATGAAACAAATGAATTGAATTGATGGACAAACAAGTGTCAAAAAATAATTTCTTCTGATTTTGGAAAACAAAACAAAAGACAAACAAAACTTTCACTTAGTCGTTGTCCATCATTAAAAGTTTTAAATGGCGGACACTTGTTTTTTATTTGTATGGTTGCAATTTTATTATTTTGACAGCTGATTGTTTGTTGATCAGTTCAATTCATTTGTTGCATTGTTGTAGTCCAGATGTAACGTCAGTTGCGGGTTCCCTCAAATCAGTTAGCAAACATGAAACGGGCAGTATGGGCAAACATACTTCCACAAGTTGTCAACTGATGACAACCCCCAACATGGTCTCTGCCCAAAGGATGCTGATACATGGTGTGGGTCCAAACTAAAAGGCAAAGAGTTCAAGCATAAACACTCTTTACCTAAGGCAGTAATGGAAGCGATCAAGCCAACGTACAAGGCTTCGTCAGACACCGAACTGCTGTCTACACGGCGGTACGCAGAACCCGAGCGAGTCGTTCAATAACGTTATTTGGACGCACGCTGGTGATCTTGTCGGTGTTTGTGGGCCTGGACGTGCTGAAGATGGGAGTGAATGATGCCATTCTGTCCTTCAACGATGGAAACGTTGGTAAGGAGAAAGTTTGGCAAGATATGGGCATTACTCCTATCAAAGTTTGTAGACGTTCTGAACGCTTGTTTTTTCCAACTTCAGAACTTCATATTTTTTTTTGACAGCTTGTTTCTCCATCGGTTCAATTCATTTCTTTCATTGTTGTGTTTTGGTGTTATGCGTACCCTATAACATTTCATGGATACGTTACTTTAGGTGTTTATTGAAGTTTATAAATAATGTTGTGTATATTTTAAATAGTAAATTATATAGGCTAGCTCCTATAGGCCTATCTGTAAATATGTAAATAAGTATTTTGTCAGTGTTTCACTTAGACCTCGTTCTCATTACTCGAGTTAAAGCAACTCAGGTTGAACGCGAGTTGCCGACTTGCGTTTTAATTGAACTGTAATACCGTCGTAAGTTAAGTAGTTTGCAACCTTTACACATGGAGCGCTGTAGAAGACACGTATTTTGTATGAATTTCAGGCTGGCCAAGTATTGTGCTAAGGAGTGTCGTTTCCTCGTCGGAAAATGTAGACGTTATTAATTCACTTAAAAACAAACTGCGGTAAACACACGTAGGCCTAGTGTCGGACAACAACAAATTTACTACAAAGTTTTGAGGTTAGGTAGTCAGACGAACCATGGTTGGCGACCACGCGGTGTTTATACTGACTAGCGTAGCAACGGTAACGCGAGTAACTCGGAGTTCGGACGCGGGTTGAAAGTGCAACCATCGTAGCAACCTGCGATCGTTCACACAGGGATTTAACCCACGTAACCCACCAACCCGCGTTAAACGCTAGTAATGAGAACGAGGTCTTACTTACGTTATTCGGCTGGTTTTTTGTAATTGTTTCTATTTTGTCTCGTTTTTGCAACAATGTCTTTCTTCGATCAGCGTCTCAATCGCCGACTCCTGATTGGTTATCGAGTAACACCGGGGTTAAATTTGCAAATTTACTGGAATGAGGCCCCAACAACCTCTGCAGACCCAACTCTATCACATGACACACGACCCTAGTAGACGCTCTTGCAGGGTCTTACTCCGAGAACGTGTTGAGAGTTGAGATCATCTTGTAGGCTATTTTTGCAACCTGCAACCAAACGACAGAAACAAGTAAGGATTAGGCCTACTTTGTATATATAGTGTTCGACACCAACCGCTTTCAAAGTGTCAGAATTTTGTACGGTTTGTAAAGTTTGTTTGTTTGTTTGTTTTGCCTGTAAACCTACATTCAATATAGACATTTTTTGAATCGCGCTAGCTCGAAAAATGTCCAACTTGTTCAACTTCCTAGCGAGTCAAGTTAGTGAGCTCCAATCAAAACTCGTTATTTTAACACGTGTCACGTAGAATCTATCAATTATCTTATCCTTTTATTATCTATTTTATAGAACTGGGAGCAAGTAGAGGAAGTACGATTGTGGGAAGGTAGGAAGAGGTGGAAAAATTTGGTTGTGAAACCCAAGCTGACCCTGCCAGAAGCAGGAAACGGCGATGGATAATGATGATGATTATTATCCATTTTATAAATATTATTATTACATAGGCCAATAACATATATATTAGCTAGAAGGGCTGAATGCTGGCCTCATCCTACTATCTGAATTTGTATATTAAAAATTTCTGTAGGGCTATATTTGTAAATTTATTTGTATTTTATTGACTGTTTTATTGACTGTTTTGTAGTACTAAATTTATATTTGCTGATAAATTATTGACAACTTCTGATACTTGTTCACCACAACAGTGTGTGGACGCATAAGTGAATTGTATGAAGGCTAATAAATAATAATAATAATATTATGTTATATATTTTATGTATACATATATATTATTATTATCTGTTATTATTCTGTCGTGTATCAGAGGTAGTAATTAACTGGCGCTTGAGCCAACTCGCGTGAGTTTCTCAATCGTGTAACCCGGCACCGAACGCTCTCAACAATATCCTCTCACCTCTGAGAAGTTCTTGAGAGACAGAGGGTCGAGCCCCGTAGGTTTTATAACAAGTGGGACTTTGGCTCGACTCATGATGACGAGCATCGACTTCTTGAAGCGCGGCGAGGCTCCGAACCAGTCCAGGCTGTAGATCTCGTCACGGATCGCATCGTTCTGTAAGGATCGGTTTACACATTTTATTTAAGATTTAAGGGTTAGCAAAATCAAATCAAGCCGCCAAAAGTATTATTTTCTTCTTTTCCTTTGTCCGCATTTTTGGCTTATACTGGGCCATCATGCATTTTCTGGTTTTCCAGTAGAGACAGGCTTCCTTTTCCTCATAGCTCATGCCAGGTGGAAGGGCATCTACTTCATCTTTAAGGCCCAAATGCATAGTTCACACACATCATCAGCCTCCCTTAGCCACCAATCACAGAGTCGTCCACACGGCAATGCCGTTCCGTGATTGGTGGTTGGGCGAGGCTGAGGAGAGGCTGAGTTGAGGAAGGCTTGAGTCTGGACTATGCATACGGACCTAAGACTTGGACATCTCATCAGATGCTCTCTGTTCTGTTCCTCCCTCCCACATGGACTGCACATACTGCTGTTGGTGGTTGCTATTCGATGTAGTTGCTTTCCAAGCAGATCGTGTAAAGTATTATGGCATTTACACACTTTCCTAATGTTTAAGATTTAAGGAAACCATAACAACATTTAGCTCAAGGCACCGTGTGTTAGTACATACAGCGCTATATGTAGCCAAATTTAGCAGCTAACTGCTGAAGATTTCATTCCGCGGTTGAAAATAGTGCTGGATATTATTGTGATATATCTTGTTTTTTGTTTGGTGTTTGTTTTGTTTTTTATTGTTGCTGTGTATTTATTTTGTTTTGTTGTTTTGTTTTGTGTTTTTGTGTTGGCTTTTATTGTCTTGTTTTGTTTGTGTTTGTTGTGTGTTATTTGTTGTTTGTACGTCTAAAACGTGTTCTGATTAAAATGGTGGCTTGCTTTTTTAAGATTTACTGATGGGATTCATAATCTGCACAGAAATTTTAAAATACGTATTTAATTAAACAATTTTCACAATTTGCCTTTATCGACGTAGGAAGAACGACCCTGCTTCAGCAGTTTGTTGCGCGACTTTGCCACTTTGAGCGCTTCATTTGTTTTCACTAGCGCCATCAGTGGCCAATCTCGGTGCCTTAAAAATTCTTAGCCCAGCCAATGAGAGGTGACGTGAGAGGCTACCTCCCGAATAAGAGTTTGTTTGGGGATCTTTAGGTCTGGAATATATTGAAAATGAACGCGCTGCTTTGAATAAGATAGTTGTGTTTGTAAACTTGTTACCTGTAACACACTCGCACCGAAGTCTAACGAACGATAGAGGGCGTTATTTACCTGTCCTGAAATCATGCTGCCCATAGTGTTGAACATGAGGTACGTCATGGTTACTTCGATTGAGAATGTGGTGATCATTACGACCACCATACCGTCGAGGTCACCCTACAAAAACAAACAACAAATAAATAAAAATAAATTCACATTTAGAGTCTATACCCACCACTCGGTAACCAGACTGATTTTCACTGGGGGATGCTTTAATTTAAAGCGACTGAACCAACCCTGTAGGCTCCGAACACCAGCGACGAGTGAGCAACAACCAATCAAAGATCAATACGTCAAATATGAATCAGTGATTGATTGCATTACCAGTCTGGGCACGGGGGGTGACTCTGCCAGTCGTACGAGGCGACCCGGTCCCTCTACCCCCCCCCCCCCACACTGTCCCACTAAAGATTGCTCCTCCCACTTGGCCCTGCCCTCCCTTGTTAGACTTTCCTTATGACGACCCCCGCAATGTGTAATGGATCTGATTCGGACATGTGACGATTTTGTCATCTTCATGTTTCAACAACTCATCGTCTCCATTAGCCAAAGATGCAAAAATATGAGACGTAAAGCCCAAATATCATCATGTGTCGCCAACTTGTAGTAAATATAATATACTCCAAACTATTGCGGTAAGTTACTAGAGTTTCCATCAGGTTTGTAGTTCATTTGTCAACAAACGGATAAATAGGAACTAAGATTACTTATAATCACTTCACCTGTTTTGAGTGAGTGAGGGGACGTCGAGGGGGAAAAAGAAAAACCAGACGAAAGGCAGGTCTCATCCTCCCCTTCACGTCCCTGCTTGTCCCCATCCTCCAAACACCCTCCCTCCGACGTCACATGATCATAGTTGTTGAGTACGTACTGTACGTGTTATACAATGTTTGTTTGTTTGTTTTTATTAGCATCTAGTAGACTTTTATGATACAAAAGTATAAGAAAATTTTCAAGTAGGTCTAAATTATACAAGTAAAAAATTAACTATGAACTTTGTCTAGACTATACAACTTAATTAACATGTACACATGTAATATGTTAAGTATTATCAAGTGACAGACATAAAACAGAGAAAAGGGTATACTGTAGTAATAATTAAAAAAAATAATATAATTATGTGAGTATCCTGTAAAAGTTCTATACATATTAACAGCAATGTCTTTACTAGTCTTTAATCATAAATTCATTAATTGCATAGAAAGCACTATTCAACAAGTAGGCTATAATTTGATTTCGATTTGATTTGATTTCAAATAATAATAGCCCGAGAACCAATAAGCAACTTACCTTCAATATGAGCAGAGCACTCAGTCCTAGAAGAACGACATTCGTGACAAAGAAGATGATCAAGTAGACGTTGAAGAAGGAAATAATGTGGTTTGTCTGCCTGGAAGAAATTAAAACGACATTTGTCTTTGAGTAAATACACTGTCCTTTTTGATGCGGTTGTTTCCTAAGGGCGTGGCCATTGCTTAGTAAATAAAAATAAATTCGTATTTATATAGTCTACCAACTCAGTAACAAGACTCATTTTCAGTGGGGGACCTTAATTTAAAAAAGCGACTAAACCAACCCTGTAGGCTCCGAACACCATCGACGAGTGAGCGATAACCAATCAAAGATCTATGTTGCAAATATGAAACACGTAAATCAGTGGTTGGACAGTGCAAACACCTGCGGACAAACGCCAGAATCAAAAAGGCCGATTCAGAAAACTTTGAGCTTCGTTGCTAGGACGGCTCCAAAGTCACCGTTTACTTATTCCTAAGCCAAGAAGTGATAGAATTGAATCCATATGTGTGTTGTGTTTGTTGCTAATTCCAGATCTAGGTCCAGATTTGATGTCATCAACAATGTGTAGGCCTACCCTCCGTTCTTTGCTTCTTGATGACGTCATATCTGGACTTGGCAACAATGGAGCCGGCTTTCGAACACGTCCTTATACTAGTCCCAACGAAAGTATTCGCATACCGTACCGATCTCAGGTATCATTGTCTACTGCCCCTTTCAACCGCGCCAATTGAAAGAAACTCACAGATACCCGGCGTTCTTTCACACATTCGTAAATGCACGGTTCCGCTTAGTCGAGTGCACAGGCGGTTTGGCCACACCCACCGTTACAGGTAACCAACGGAAGGTTTTAAATTATCCCCAATGGACGTGTTTAGATTAGATGGTAGGAATTAGCGAAGTAGAAAATCAAGTTGTCACCTTGGACTCGGCCGTGTCGTAAGCATCGGAATACTTTCGTTGGGGCAACTGTTGTGTTACGTTCGACGTTACTCACGTCGTCAAAACGACGTGAAGTTCGACAATCTCCGAGAGGAGTGAATGCAATTCTTGGTCCAGCTCTTCAGCAGTTATTTCTTTCAGGTCGCTGACCGAGTCGCCGCCAACTGTTGCAATCTCCACCTCCTCCCGTCTGATGGGATCTTCGCCAACCTGTGCCAGGGTGTTGGGCGCGACAACCCTCTCTCCCATGTGGAGGTCGTGGCGTGGTTCATAGAGCGGAGACAACAGCTCTAGGCAATCGATCCTCCTGGGGTTGAGACCGGCTCTAAGCGCGTCACCTCCCTCTACCGGCGTGTTGGGCGCGACAACCCTCTCTCCCATGTGGAGGACGTGGCGTGGTTCATAGAGCGGAGACAACAACTGTAGACGGTCGATCCTCCTGGGGTTGAGACCGGCTCTAAGCGCGTCACCTCCCTCTACCGGCGTGTTGGGCGCGACAACCCTCTCTCCCATGTGGAGGACGTGGCGTGGTTCATAGAGCGGAGACAACAGCTCTAGACGGTCGATCCTCCTGGGGTTGAGACCGGCTCTAAGCGCGTCACCTCCCTCTACCGGCGTGTTGGGTGCGACAACCCTCTCTCCCATGTGGAGGACGTGGCGTGGTTCATAGAGCGGAGACAACAACTCTAGACGGTCGGTCCTCCTGGGGTTGAGACCGTGACCTCCCTCTACCGGCGTGTTGAGCGCGACAACCCTCTCTCCCATGTGGAGGACGTGGCGTGGTTCATAGAGCGGGGACAACAACTCTAGACGGTCGATCCTCCTGGGGTTGAGACCGGCTCTGAGCGGGTGACCTCCCTCTACCGGCGTATTGGGCGCGACAACCCTCTCTCCCATGTGGAGGACGTGGCGTGGTTCATAGAGCGAAGACAACAGCTCTAGACGGTCGATCCTCCTGGGGTTGAGACCGGCTCTGAGCGGGTGACCTCCCTCTACCGGCGTGTTGGGCGCGACAACCCTCTCTCCCATGTGGAGGACGTGGCGTGGTTCATAGAGCGGAGACAACAACTCTAGACGGTCGGTCCTCCTGGGGTTGAGACCGGCTCTAAGCGCGTCACCTCCCTCTACCGGCGTGTTGGGCGCGACAACCCTCTCTCCCATGTGGAGGACGTGGCGTGGTTCATAGAGCGGAGACAACAGCTCTAGACGGTCGATCCTCCTGGGGTTGAGACCGGCTCTAAGCGCGTCACCTCCCTCTACCGGCGTGTTGGGTGCGACAACCCTCTCTCCCATGTGGAGGACGTGGCGTGGTTCATAGAGCGGAGACAACAACTCTAGACGGTCGGTCCTCCTGGGGTTGAGACCGTGACCTCCCTCTACCGGCGTGTTGAGCGCGACAACCCTCTCTCCCATGTGGAGGACGTGGCGTGGTTCATAGAGCGGGGACAACAACTCTAGACGGTCGATCCTCCTGGGGTTGAGACCGGCTCTGAGCGGGTGACCTCCCTCTACCGGCGTATTGGGCGCGACAACCCTCTCTCCCATGTGGAGGACGTGGCGTGGTTCATAGAGCGAAGACAACAGCTCTAGACGGTCGATCCTCCTGGGGTTGAGACCGGCTCTGAGCGGGTGACCTCCCTCTACCGGCGTGTTGGGCGCGACAACCCTCTCTCCCATGTGGAGGACGTGGCGTGGTTCATAGAGCGGAGACAACAACTCTAGACGGTCGGTCCTCCTGGGGTTGAGACCGGCTCTAAGCGCGTCACCTCCCTCTACCGGCGTGTTGGGCGCGACAACCCTCTCTCCCATGTGGAGGACGTGGCGTGGTTCATAGAGCGGAGACAACAACTCTAGACGGTCGGTCCTCCTGGGGTTGAGACCGGCTCTGAGCCCGTCACCTTCGTTCTCTTGTACAAGAATAATTGGCCTCGTTGTGAAATCCTTCAGCTTTCTTCCCAATATTTTATTAATTGAAAAAACGCGCATATTTCTTATTTTATGACGGAGAATATCGAAGAACGTGTTCAAGTAAATGAATCTACTAACGGCAGACGATATCAATGTACTCGCTGTGAGATATAGAAATATCAGCGACAGGCTTTGTTCGCATAATGTTACCGAGTAGCCGAGTGAAGTTGTCGTGTCCCAAGGGTACCAATGCCTGAAAAAAAAACAATTACAAGTAACTAGAAGAAAAGTTTAAGTTTGCTACTACTTAATACTAAACTTAACTAAAGTTATTATTGCAGTGTGTCATTATATCCACGAATTTTACTGTTCCGCGAAAGCTCTCATGACAGTATTAAATAACAAATTGAGCTCCAACCGAATATTTACGCATCGAGATGCAAGAAGCAATAATATTGAACTCGTCGTTATACATAATGTTAAGATGGGTATGTATTGGTTACAACAAATCAGCTACAGCTGTACATATGTATATAATCATCTACATTAGGGTTGTAGAAAATAGTATGTGAATTATAAATTGGTGTGCTCAGTAAAATAAGGTAAACAAATGGAAATACTTGACAGCTATGCACATACAACATGTTTGACCGATAATGTATTTATGTATTACTTTACAACAATAAAACAATTAATAATAGTAATTTAAGTTGCACATTGATTTTGTGAACTCATAAATAAACGCGAAAGGCCCTTACAACAATTATCGGGATCGCAGTCGTACATTAGGACATTACGATTATATTGTGACCATTGCCATAAGAACCATGCAAGTTAATTCTTTCACGATTTTCGGATTGCGATTGAGATCCCGATACCGGCGGTTGTGGTTGGTGCTTAAAAGTTTATTTATTTGGTTACATGTTTAAGTTAGTTAGGGATTTAAGATGTCCAAATAAATTAACGCTGGGGGAAAAATTGAAAAATTTAAAAAAGTTGATTTTTTGCTAAATGTAATCAGAATACTGTAAATAAAATTATTTTCTAACTTAAAGTGTAAGCCTATGGGTAGGTTCCACAGCAAATAGAAATTCATGGTGGAATAATTATGCTAATTACTAGCTCTGGTTAATAATTGGTATGCAGCGAATGTATTATATTTGTTCATTATTAATTTATTTTCACTACTAGGCCTAAACTCTTCAGTTGTAGTGAACTATGGCTAGTGAATCTTTAACCTCTATACTTGCCACTAACTCCAGTCTTCAAGTGTATTGTAACTAGGGATGTCAAACGATTAAATTATTATAATCGATAATCGAATTCACTTTCACCTCCATAATCGATTATTAATCGATTTTAATCGTTTTGTTAAATGTCGGTATAGTAGCAAGTTTCTTCCAAACTTCGGTCTGGTTTCGGTTAGTTTGAATTGCCCGCGCAAGCCACGAGTTCGCAATTCGACTTCTTTTCGACTATCGATATACTTTACGTCACGGAGTATTTTTGTTATGTTCTGTCCAAGATTTCGACGATAATTTCTGTCCTAGCTTGGCCTGAAGGGCTATAGTTATTCACTTCCCGTTCTTTTTGAACCAATAAGTAATTAAGTATGCTGAATATGCGTCGTAATATTATTATTTTCATGTGCAGCGTAATTAAAATTTACGTGATGTGAACTAAAAATCGTAGCGACTTTTCTAACCTTACTTCTCTTGTTATTTGTGAACAAACATAACAACTCGTATTTTTATAGATCGTAGGCGTCGAATGCTGGGTCTAGGGTAGGCGACTAGACACAACTAGGTATTCAAAATATGACTGGAAATTCGGCTCAAATTATGACGCAAAGTTATGCTGTTGCTGTTCTTGGGCCTAGGCCTAGGCCTACTGTAAATGAAACTGAGCAATAGCGATGCTAGCGCTAGCGCTCGCGCCCGAATAGGCGGCGGATCTTGAGAACTAAATTTAAAAAAGCGCGAAAATTTAAAATCGATTTTTTTTTTAAATAATCGATTAATCGTTTTCGATTAATAATCGATTAATCGAATCGATTTAATCGTAATCGTTGACATCCCTAATTGTAACGTATTTTAAAAAACTGCAACCTTTCAAGTGATTATTTTTCAAATCAAACTTTCTTTGTATTTCTTTGTAATAAAAATTATGTGGTTACAATGTACAATATTTATTTAATTTTTTCGACTGTCTGTAAAAAAAAAAAAAAAAAAAAAAATACACTTCATTCCATAAAATTTTTGTTTTCTTTCCACACTTCGATATCCCTACCTGTAGAACAACTTTCCGTTCGGTCGTAAGTAGAAGAATGCGAACCCCGACACGGCGACCGCTTGAACCGGAATCAGAAGGAAGTGGAGGTATTTCGCCACGCTACGACTCACACCGTGTGTTTTGTCGAGCATCCTCTGTTGTTCAACGTCGAGGGTACCGGGACAGGACAACCGCTCCGCCACGTTCACAAAGTACTGGAAGTTGTGCTCGTGAAACATGGAGACCGAGGCGGCCGCCAACAACTGAGTGAGCACCGGGATAAAGTACGCGTTCGTCATGACATCGGTCTTTGTGTCCCAGAACATGATGACGCCCATCGGACAGTTGACCAGGGTTCTAAACAACAAGTGGGATAGGAGGATCCATTTTAAGGAGAACCGGACGATGCGCAGAGCGACGCGAAGATGGCGGTGTTTCAAGAGTAACCGGGCGAACCAGGGGCTGAAGTATTGCAGGTAGTATGCATAGTTGGGCTCTGGGTCTTCCTGCCACATACCTGCAAAAATCATAGAGTTATTATAGTACCTAGAGTCACCACTACGTCTTGGATCGACGGCATTTTGAAGAATCCAAGATGGCCGTATTGTGTGGCAAAAGCCTGCAAGTTACATTGATGTGCTGCTGTTTGAATGTACGAATAGAGCGACAAATAGCGAAGAACAACTGACTTGGCACAGGTAAGTAACCTAATTATATGTTCCGCAATGCTTCACACGCAATATCATTGTATTTTTATGCATATTTTTCTTGTGATATTAAAGTTAATGTACTAAGCAGGAAGGGGTGGACCTGTCACTTTCAGACACTATAGGTCTAGAAACATGGTTTGTGTGTTTGTTTTAAGTTTTAAGCACTTAGTCCATATTTTGTGCTATTAAGTAACTAAAGCAATTAAGGTCCAACTGAAACTTACGGGTTAGGCATAACCCTCAGATCCTGTGTGATCTAGGCCTGGGCATTTCATCCATGGCCCTAGGCTAGACCCTAGTAGGCCTACTAAAGCATAGCCTAAGTCTAGGCCTAAAGTCTACTTTACCAAAGGTCTAATGCCTCCAAGACGCTAGGTCTAAGTCTAGATGTAGGCATGTCTAGACTCTACACCTCTAGGGCTGGCTCAGGCCCAATTTACACAGCAAACGGGTTTCAATAATTTTCCATAGCCCTAATATAGGCCCTAGGACTATGTACCACAGTGTTAAGTTTCTTTGCAATTTCCCCCCCCCCCCCCCCCTCATGCACATTGTGTTACTAGGCCTAGTGCATAAAGTGTGTTTTCTTGATAGCCTTCCTAATTTTAAAACATTCATTCTAAAATAAAGTGTGTTTTCTTGATAGCCTTCCTAATTTTAAAACATTCATTCTAAAATTACTTCGGCATTCTTACAGGTTCCTGCTGTCCTGCTGAAGATTCCGGAGTTCTTGGCGAAGTGGATTCATTAAACATATCAGCAGTTTTGTACCAAATACCAATACATTTATTTATTCGGACCTTTTCTCGAGAACAGGAGGAAATCGAAGGAGATTAAGGTGATGTCGAATAAGAAATCAAACTGTAGACACAAGCTTCGTTCGCATGTCACAATGGAGCTTCGTTCGCCTGTTCTACACTGGGTCTTACACTGGTCAGTGTAGCACTGGCCAGTGCAATCAGGAAACAGAATTACATACAGGATAAGAGACGTCAGTGTAAGTTCCAAGTACGCTACTTACAAAAGAATGGGTAGGCCTATATCGAATCCGAAGACTAACTGAGCAGCTGAGGTTTAAATCTGTAAGCCTACTTTAAAATAGAATGGAGTAAGAGCTGTTATTATGCATATGCCCAGATGTTGTGCAATCAAGTATTATTTAAATGTTTTAGGCCTATACTAGCAGTTACAACAAGTTATGTGAGTCTGATGAAATGCATTTATTTTCCAGGCATGGTGCTACTCCAAGCATATTCCAGTCTCCATCACACCTTATCAACACTGTCTGCGAGCAAGATAATATTTTCCATGTTGTTGCGTGGTGCAGTTAGGGGTTGCATTTTGTGTGTGTTAGATTTGAAGTTTCATGACAAGTCGTCATGTGCAATCATGTAATTTTTATATTGTACACTATATTGTATGCATAGATTTGTTTGGTTTCTACTTTTAACATAATTAAACAATAAATATTAAATTGTAAAATTGAAATTATTACTTAAAGTGTTATTCAACCTCTGCATATTCTCTCCCTCGGGTTCCATCCCTTTCAGCACGGCCAGAAATCTGCACGGGAACCCTATAACTTTTATCCCGCAGTAAGTCTGTTCCATTCCACGTCTTCCCTGTCCAGTAATAGTAAGTCTAGAAACTTACCTCCATGCCCTAAGGTCTTCTAACATTTATATGTCAATTTATAGCTTGGGGGGGGGGGGGAGGGGATTTTTGTCATGTTTTTTTTATTTAATTTTCATTATCACGACCACACATCACATTCCCTATGAAATCAGTTGCTTATAGCATTTTTTTTTAATTCAACTGCCTAACATACTGGTAGTGGGCCTGCAATAAACTTGTATAAACCCGGTTTTCCATTGAAAAATCTGGGGGGGGGAGTGGGTAGTGGGTTCATTAAGCTCGGTTGGCATTATCACATTGTACACAACAAATATACGATTAGAAAAGTTTAACCTATTATTTGTGATACTGTGTTTAGAACCTCTTGTTCTATCCTGTCTGGTATTTCCCACTTTTAATAATATACCATTAACGTTTCTCTTAAAAAACGGTCTTTGAACTACAACTAATTTAAAAAGTTCACAAGTGATACGATTGGATAAGCTGAAGATCAGTATTCAAGCCGATACAATACCGGCAAGTACTTAGAAACTGCATTCAGTTTGAATTCCGCGCTGCTTTATGCCACACAAAGAAGCCATCTTGATTTCTTCAAACTGCCAATGGCGGCCCATGCTACGGAGATGGGAGTAGGGACTCTAGCTACTACAGTGTGGTATCTCTATGGCAAAAATAGCTAGACATGAGCAGGTGTGCCAACCTAGGGCTGAAGTATTGCAGGTGGGCTCGGGGTCTTACTGCCACATGCCTGCAACAAGGTATAGCTAGACATAAGCAGGTGTGCCAACCTAGGGCTGAAGTATTGCAGGTGGGCTCGGGGTCTTACTGCCACATGCCTGCAACAAGGTATAGCTAGACATGAGCAGGTGTGCCAACCTAGGGCTGAAGGTTTGCAGGTAGAACTTAGGGTTCGATTTTTATATTGAGTGTCCCTACCTGAGGTAAATTAACTATTGATATTAGTTGAAACAACATGCATGAAACAGGCCTATTTCTGCGGTTAGAAAAGGATGTGAGGTCAAAATGAAAGTAATTAGATTGGGGGACCTGCCGATATTTTAATATTGATGGAAACGCAACGTAATCAAGGTTAACTTGAGCTTCGCCTAGCGGAGGCTCGTCGAACTCGCAATTCGGGAGTTCAACGAGCCTCCGCTAGGCAGAAATCTAGATGACCTTGCAACGTAACAAAATGAGTCTTGTTATATAAAAATATACATATTGTTCACCATTTCCTGAATATATTTATAACAAAAAGCAGCACCCTTGAGCCAAATCACCTTGCCAATAGAGAAACTTGTTGCACAGTCCCATGACCTTGAGACGGGCGCCATCTTGTGTCGTCAAGACTGGGGCCTCCACCTCTACAGAAGACGTCATGTCTTCGTTGCAGAAACTGACAGAAATCGGAGGCCGAGTTGTGATCGTACTCGGAGTTGGAGGCAGAGTTGTGACGTACTCGGAGGCAGAGTTGTGACGTACTCGGAGTTGGAGGCAGAGTGGCGACGTAGTACTCGGAAGCCGAGTTATGACGTACTTGGAGGCCGAGTTATGACGTACTCGGAGGCAGAGTTGTGACGTACTCCGAGTCGGAGGCAGAGTTTTGACGTACTCGGAGTTGGAGGCAGAGTTGCGACCATATATCTTACTATCTTTGGTTGCGACGTAGTACTCGGAAGCCGAGTTATGACGTACTTGGAGGCCGAGTTATGACGTACTCGGAGGCAGAGTTGTGACGTACTCGGAGGCCGAGTTATGACGTACTCGGAGGCCGAGTTATGACGTACTCGGAGGCCGAGTTATGACGTACTCGGAGGCAGAGTTGTGACGTACTCGGAGGCAGAGTTTTGACGTACTCGGAGTTGGAGGCAGAGTTGTGACGTACTCGGAGTCGGAGGCAGAGTTTTGACGTACTCGGAGGCAGAGTTATGACGTACTCGGAGGCCGAGCTATGACTTACTCGGAGGCCGAGTTATGACGTACTCGGAGTCAGAGATGAGGCAGAGTTGTGACGTACTCGGAGGCAGAGGGATCAGCCCTCACTGCTTCACGTTCAAAACTCTATAATCCGTTGATTTGATGTAGATTGAAATCAATACATACAATTGCGTGTTTTGGTCAGTTTCTATTACAAAACGTTTAAATGGTACTGATTTATTGATGTTGAACGTGAACTGACTGGAATATGAAAACACAAATAAATAATACCATATTTAGAGTCTAATCACTCAGTAACTACCCACTAGACTTATTTTCAGTGGGGGACTTAGGGCGGAATACAGAGTCGAGTTAAGTATGTGCTTTGTTTATGGTTGCTATTGGAGTTTGTTCTTCTTATGGAAAATAGCATGTAATAAAACAATTCCATAGCAACAAATACTGTACTTAACTTGACGCGAGAGAACCAGTCAACGCCCACTTAGGTTCCTTATCATGTCCCACCCAGGGTGCGAATCAATGATTTTCAACATCTATAGTAGGCTAGATCGCCAGGCTAGCAGCAGCAGGCGTAGCACTTTGATGCCATCTTGAAGTTGGCAAATAACACAGGCGGGGATAGGAGTTTCTAATGCGACTTTCTGCCATTGGCAGCGCTAGCAGTACTAAAAGGTCCAAATTAGCATGTAAATTGCCAATTTCAAGATGGCTTCAAATCGCTACGCTTGCTACTGAGTGGAATGTTGGGGGACTGGCGATCTAGCCTACTATAGATGTTGATAAGGTGACCATACGTCCCGGATTTCCCGGGACAGTCCCGTTTTTTTACACTCTGTCCCGGCGTCCCGAAGACTTTTTGAAAAGGTCTTAAATGTCCCGGAATTGTGATACACGTTTATAATGTCCCGAAAATTATCGATGCGGCAAGTATTAGAACAAAATGCGTGATATATTGAGTTACTTGTGATGGCAGCTGTACACGTAGCTTACCGGTACCATATTAGCTGACCGGCCTACCCTACTCCTACCCCCTACCGTCTCCCTACCGCCTAGGCTTTGACTCGCCGCCTCCAACAGGTTCTGACTTGTTGTATTTGGCTTGTAATTAGTCGCCGTTGAACTTTTATACTGTGTGTGTGTTTGTTTGTGCTGCGACAATGCCGCCACCAAAAAGGAAGTGTAAATTTAACAGTGAGTTACAAAAAGACTTCCCATGTTTAAAGCAATTGCGGGCAAAGGATGATTCCGACGTTTATTGCAGTCAGTGTCAATCCACATTTTCTATCGCGCACGGGGGACGATCAGACCATATCAGACATTAAAGAGCATCTTAAAATTAAAAAACATAAAAAAACAACTCACTCTAAACTCATTCTAAAACGCTTAAAACCACATAAAAAACACACTTTTTCAAAAAATGGCCTGCGGCGCTGTTGTGGGGGGCATCCCCCCCACCCCCCCCCCCATTGTTCTCGCCGGAAGTTATGTTTGTCCCGGAATTTCGATTTGTAAATATGGTCACCTTAGATGTTGATAATCATTGGTGCGAATTGACGCCTTGGCAGAGGGGGTGGGAGGGATGCCCAAGTATAGTATCTGCGTGGACAATAGGGGGTCTGGGGCAAAGCCCCAGCCGCCGGAGACAACAAGTTTTGTGGATATTATTGCCCTCGAGGTGGCCTTAGAAGCAATCTGTGGTATTATAATGACAGGGAAGATTAAGGCCGTACGCAAAGTCAAGTACAGGATTTGTTGCTATGGAATTGTTTTATTACATAATACATATTATTTTCCTTAAGAAGAACTAAGTCCGTAGCAATCATAAACAAATCACATTCGTGCATTCCGCCCTTTATTCTAGTAACTTAACCTTTCACCAACATTTTTTGAAGTAAGAAAACCGAAATCAATAACTATATATGCAAAGTCCGATGATGTTCTTCTTTTGACAGTTCAATAAAAGGGGCGGGGGGGGGGGGGGGGGCTAAACGGTTCACATGAACATTAGTAATTTAGATTCATTCGAAAAACATATTGTGGCAGTAGGGTATTATATTCCATAGGTCGTCCGTATAAATATTTCATAATGTGATTGTAGGCTAACAGAGAAGGTCTCTCGATTTAGAAAACAGTCAATAAAATCTGTTCAAAATTTCATGAAAAGCTGCGTGTAGGATTGGTTGCCTGGCGGCGATATCACCATATCACAGTTGCTCTAAGCAAGTGCTGCTACCTCGCGGAGAAATGTTGAACCCAGATTCTACGGTGCCTGGCATTCACTCTGTTCCAAGATACATCAGAGTACTGATGGTATGCCTGGCGGCGACATCACAGTTGCCCCAAATCCCTAAGCAAGTGCTGCTACCTCGCGGAGAAATGTGGAACCCAGTTTCTACGGTGCCTGGCATTCACTCTGTTCCATGATACATTGCTCTAAGAAGCAAGTGCTGCTACCTCGTGGAGAAATGTTGAACCCAGTTTCTACGGTGCCTTGCATTCACTCTGTTCCAAGATACATCAATAATAATAATTTTCCTTAGGAACCAGCTTTACCTGATGTGCCCCTCTTCAGGACCCTTATTCTATAACTCCACCGAAACGGATTCGGTCGGAAATTACAACAATTTTGGCCGAAATGGAAACAATTGCAGTTCCACAACAATATAACTGACACAATAATTTCCAATTAGTATTGTTATTATTTCTCAATTGTTTCCATTTCGGCCCGAATCCATTTCGGGAGTTTTATAGAATAGGGGTCCTGGTGACTAACTACGTATATTAGGGTGTTTGGATAGTTGGTAAGGAATGTCCGAGGGCTAATATGTAAGACTCAGTCCCAGCATTCGCCTTTACGACTGAGGAAAACCTCGGAGAAAACCTTCAGTCAGGACTGCCGGTGGCCGGAATCGAACCGGCGACCTCCCGAATTAGAGTCTAGCGTCTTACCGCTGAGCCACCTCAATCGGTAAGATACATCAGAGTAAGTACTGATGGTTGTCTAGCTGCGTCTTGACGGAGATTTTACAGTGGCTGTGTTAGGTGGCTCGTTGGTCCAGTGGTTAGCATCCCTGCTTCCAATGCAGAAGGTCCCGGGTTCAAATCCCGCTTCAGGCAGAAGTTTTTTAACTTCTAATGTGGATTCCATTCTATTACTTCTTGGCTTAGAAATAAGTAAACAGTGACTTTGGAGCCGTCCTAGCAACGAAGCACTCAATAAATTCAAAGTTGTTCTGAATCGGCCTTGTTGATTCTGGCATTTGTCCGCAGGTGTTCGCACTGTCCAATCACTGATTCATATGTTTCGTATTTGAAATATCGATCTTTGATTGGTTATCGCTCACTCGTCGATGGTGTTCGAAGCCTACAGGGTTGGTTCAGTCACTTTCAATTAAAGTCCCCCACTGCAAATCAGTTTAGTTACTGAGTGGGTAGACTCTAAATGTGAATTTATTTTTTTATTTATTTATTTAACTCGTGTAAGACGCTTTGCTACGCAGCCTACACTGGCCAGTGTAAGACAGGCAAACGAAGCCGTATGGCTTCTCAACAACTTTGCGAGTCCATTCACTCTTAATACACCTCATGGACCCATCTGAGAGCGTGAGATACGTCCGTTGTTTCACACTATGGGTCCCACGGATCAGTGGCCGGATCAGAGGGTTTAAAATCGCCCCTGGCCTCCCCATAATACCTATTGTACAAAAGTATGAACTTTTCCCTTGAAAGATAATATACCCTATTTCTATTATGACACCACAGGGAAACTTAATCCAAACGTTCCACTGTATAAAGCCAGAACAGCTACAAAAATTAGCTATTGAACCCAGATTCAATATTAAATTTCTCAAGTTGGATGGCTATCAGGGCTTTACATAGGCTTAACACTCAGGGGTGTCTTTTTGGTTTTTTGGTCCTAGTGACTGACTGGGTAGAAAATACATAAATTTGTATTTAAATGAAACACAGTAATACTTTATTATCAAATATTGATTATTAGCTTTAGGATTGTAGATAATACATGCATACAATACAATGGAATGGAAATGTTTGCATAAAATAGTTACTTATTAATTTGCTATATTTGTTGTTGAAGCAGTTTGAGCATTCAGCAAGGAGCCTCATATACACTATACTATACTTGTAATACTTCAAAATATAAAAACAAATTTGCCCTTGCCAAATTAACAGAGCTCCTGCACATATTTCTGCCGGCAAATCCTTTTGTGGATCCGGTTTAATCAATTTGCAGAGGCAAGGCAACAGTTGCATCCGCAAGTGGCTTTGTGTATGAAACTGTTAGTAAAGGCGGTTTCACACAAAAACGTAAGACAGAAGATTTAAGGTTTAACGCATAGTCGTAATGTTGGATCATAGGAAACACGTATACTGGCATTCACACAAATGCACTAGTTTTAAGACATAGTTTTAACGCATAATTTTCTGTTTTAAGGCATAAGAAAGTTGACCAATGTTCAACTTTATGCTTAAACCTTAAAACAACGCACGAAAAACTTGAGTCAAAGAAGCATCTACTTTAAAAGGTTATGACAATGGTTATGAGTATGACTACCACAGTCATGTAGGGGCCTACGTCACCAAATAATAATAATAATATATATATTATAATATATAATAAGTTGGACTAGGAACACAAATTAACATGTTCTAGTGAGGGGAAAGGTACAGAAGGACGACAGCTTACCTTAAAACGTTAGGTAGGTCGCACATAGACACAAGTAGATGAGTAGACAAGTTGCTGATACGTTTCGACCAACTAGTGGTCTTTATCACTCAGCGTGAGTAGAGGTACTAAAATTATCTAAAGCTAGTATGATATATGTACAATGAAGGCGCTGTCGAGGGTGGGTGGTGGCAGGTGAAACTAGGTCTAGGGGAAACAGAACACACCTGCTACCTTGAGTCTTTTGTGTGAATATATAATAATATATATATAATACTATATAGTATAATTATGTGGTACAGTATTCGGCCGCAACCTCCAAAGAACTTCAACGAGTGCCATGCCTTCTCATAAACTCTTTGTGCTTACGTTTTATGTGTACCAGCACCCCTTAAGGCGAGTCCACACAAAAACATAAGCATAAGCATAAGCGTAGTTTTAAGGATTAAGGTTTAACGCATAAGGGCTCCGGTACACATACAAACGTAAGCACAAAGAGTTTATGAGAAGGCATGGCACTCGTTGAAGTTCTTTGGAGGTTGCGGCCGAATACTGTACTACATAATTATTCTATATATTATTATGTATATATTACTATATATTCCTGAAGATGGCAAATGCGATTTTGCCGAAACGTCGAGACAATGACAATGGCCCATTTCTGGGCCAGCAACCAGTCTCAAGAGAGCAAGCAACGTGGACAGCAACCCGAGAACCTATTATTTCATCTTCTTCAGTCCGCGAAAACCTACAGAATAACATACTATATATTATTATTAGAGATACGTGAAAATAGCGTTTTGTGTATAGATGCTACAAAGTGCTATTTTTCAGTAGAAACTAAGGTTTTTCTGTTCCTATTTTATTATATTTAACATAGTAATTATACTTTGTTTAAGATAAAAGCCATTTGGTTGATTTTAATTTTAATAGTATGACATGATTTAAAAATAAAAATTTGAGAAAACTTCATTCTCAAGTTTTTTAATCTTGGCAAAAAAATAGATGCTTCAAAACGCTATAAAATGTTCAGTTCAGTTCAGTTCAGTTTATTAGAATCCTGTAGGGTTACATGTTAATAACATAGGATTTGTCAGGTTTGCACATTACATCTATACATCTATATATATATACAATAACAATAACAGAATTGTACCAGTTATTTAAAATACTTAACTTAGTAGAACAATAAGCATAGCAAGAAAAATGAATGGCTGAAAAGTCATCATTGCATAAGAGGAAAAAAAAAATAAAAAAAATAAACAGATATTATAATACAATCATAGACATTGTAAGAAAATAGAACTAGAAAAAGAAAAACCAACCTTAATGGTATGTAAAATCTGGATTTTTCCCTTTGTTTAAGTATTCTTCCACACTGTAGAAGCAATTATCAATTAAATATTCTTTTAATGTCATTAGCTGTTTACTTGTATCCGGTATTAGTTTGATATGGGTTGGTAGATTATTGTATAAGCCCTTTCCTATATTTAATGATGATGACTGTCCTTTTTTTGTATTGCTTCTTTCTTTATGAAGGTGTCCTCTCTGTCGTGTAGCATGCTGGTGAATTTCTTCATTTATTATACTGTCCTCCCCTGTATTATTATTTTTAATGATTATTTTTAATGTTTCCAATATAAATAAACTAGGCAGGGACAGTACGTGTAGCTTTTTAAATGATTCCTTACAGGAATCTGTATTTTTTAGGTTATTAAGTGTTCGTATTGCTCTTTTTTGCATGATAAATGCATCTACAGCATTTGTTGAGTTACCCCATAAGTGGATCCCATACCGAAGTTGTGACTCGAAATAGGCGTGATATGCCGTTTTTGCTGTTTTACTTCCTATCGCATTTTTTATTACCTTTAGTGCATAGCATGCAGATGCTAGTTTCGAGCACAGTGCTTGTATGTGATTTTTCCAGGAGCACGTTTTATCTGTTATAATGCCAAGAAGTCGTGCCTGGTCAACTTCTTTGATTTTAGTATTGTTTAACTCTATTGTAATCTTTTCTTTTTTATTAGATATAAGTTGGTATTTGATAATGTTAGTTTTGAGATCATTCAAGGCCAGTTTATTTGCTAAGAGCCAATTATAAATTAAAAGTAAAATAGCATTTGCTTTTTCTTCTGCCCCTATTAGCGTTGCGTCTGCTATAATAGCGGTTATGTCATCTGCGTACACAATTGAATTGAAAATGCTATTTTCACGTATCACTAATTATTATATATATATTATTATTATTATTATTATTATTCGGTGACGTAGGCCACTACATGACTGTGGTAGTCATAACCTTTTAAAGTAGATGCTTCTTTGACTCAAGTTTTTCGTGCGTTGTTTTAAGGTTTAAGCATAAAGTTGAACATTGTTCAACTTTCTTATGCGTTATGCTTACGCTTATGCTTGTGCTTATGCTTAAACATTTGTGTGAACGTTAGTACGTGTTTCCTATGTTCCAATGTTACGACTATGCGTTAAACCTTAAATCTTATGTCTTATGTTTTTGTGTGGACGAGCCTTTAAGTACTATGCGTTAAACCTTAAATCTTATGTTTATGTTTTTGTGTGAAACTACCATAACTAAAATGTAAAGTACAACGCAGTATAATTAAGCGCAAATACAACGCGTCACACGCAATTGCTCCACATGTTTGTGACATTTTGCAAGCATTGTACGACGTATCTAGTGTTCCTGTCACCCAGCGCTTGTCACACGCAATTGCTTGACATGTTTGCCATGACTTGCAAGCGTTGTACGACGTATCTAGTCATCCCATCACCCAACGCAAGTCACACGCAATTGCTCGACATGTTTGCGATGACTCGCAAGCGTTGTACGAGGTATGCAGTCTTCCTGCCACCCAACGCAAGTCACACGCAATTGCTCGACATGTTTGCGAAGACTTGCAAGCGTTGTACGACGTATGTAGTCTTCCTGTCACCCAACGCAAGTCACACGCAATTGCTCGACATGTTTGCGATGACTTGCAAGCGTTGTACGACGTATCTAGTCTTCCTGTCACCCAACGCAAGTCACACGCAATTGCTCGACATATTTGCGATGACTTGCAAGCGTTGTACGACGTCGCACATGTTTGGCCTGCGTCGTTTGTCTTCCAGACAGTCTAGCGAGAGCTGGAATAGCCGCCCCACGATGTCGGAGTTGCCCCAGTCGCCGGCAGACTTGTCCAATAATGGAATGATAGACTCTTCGCAAACGGTTTCGATGTACGTAACCTGTCGACAGGGTTCGGAGGTATTAATCTTGAGAAACTGTTTTTGGGAAACTAATTTTAATTAGTCAAAAATAACTTGTTTATAATCGTATTATTAGTTTATTGATTGATATGTAATGTTCTGTTGTTGTTACCAATGCTAGCATCCCATCCCGATAATAATTACAGTATTCATTTTTAAATGAAGACCAATTAAATTTGTATTTATTTATTTGCGGTCGTTTGACTCTCTACAAAAACATTTATAAACAGTGTTAAACAGTGTTGTTTTTAAATTAATGATAAATAAATCAATATACAGATCGACCTCAACATCTGTAGAAGTAAAATACACTTTATTATTTAATTTTTGGTTGTTTGACTCTTTACAAAAACATTCATAAATAGTGTTGACCACTATGGGCGCTTACGTATGCGATATACCTGATCCGATTAACTGGATCACTAGTCTTCTCTCGCTCTTCTCTCCGAGAGAGAGAGCTACTGATCGAGTAGCGTGGATCAAGTTCACGTAAGTAGCATATTATACCTGTACGTATAGAACTGCATTATTAGAAATATTTCATTTCCCAGTCTTCTTATCATATGCCCGCATTTGGCCTGCCTGCGGCTACCATGCTACATCTGGTCAACCGGTAGACACTAGACAGGCTTCCCTCTCTTTTCTCTGTATACCATATTGGCACTGTTGCTTATTTTTCACTTTTATTATTTTTCACTATGCTTATTTAGCCTAGTAAATTTGAATAATATTCACCAATGCTCTAGGATAGGTCTACGACAATTGTGTCGCAATCAGGGCTGTATTAAAGTCACTCCTCTAAGTGTACTCTCTAGTCAGAGTCAACTATAACTAATAATCAAAGTCAGCTGAACAATGCAATTAAAACAAAATGTTTTTAATTTTTAAATAAAAGTGTGTATTTTAAATATTGTTTGTAAATCTTTCCCTACATAAATATGTTATTTTAACTAAACTGTTAATTTATTTGCATTGTAGGAAGTGCTAGTCCGTCAACTGACTAAAACACGGCGCAGTAGTTGCCGCTCAAAATCAGTGCAGCCATATAGTGGAAACAAAATAATAGCAAGAATAACACTAATTTGATATCTGTTTGATTGAAATAATGTCCCGTATATTTGATTGATATTAACATATTATAAACACTTGTGTATGGTTGCTTTGATTTAGAAGTGATATATGAAGTGGAACACGTAATATTTGGTCATGTAGTCTATTGCCAACCTTAAAATACGCTTGGCAACATCGCAACGTGATCGCAACTTTCCCAACAATCAACCACATGCCATGTGAAGATGTCAGCTTCTTTCGCGCGCAGTAAAAAGGGACGTTTTCATGCTGCGTTTACTAAAACGCGCTTGATGCGACGCGACTGAAACGCTAAAATCAGATGATCAGTTTGAAGCGACGCGATCTAGTGTGATTAGCTGTGCCAGATTTAACTTTATCGCGCGTTGCGTGTGCAAAAAGTGCATATCAAAATTCAAAACAAAAACAATTGACAACACATTGTTTGTGTTGTTTGTGACGGCTGTTGAAAACGAAAGTCTTGTGGGACAGCACTCCATGACAACTAAAATGCGATGGCATAGGACGCTAGCAGATTAGGTGGTGTGTGCACATAATAATGTAATTAATTTAACATTTGAGCCGTAAAGCCAATGTCTGGAGTGAGGCGTAGGCCTAGCTAGCCTAGGACTCAATTTCATACGGAAGAGAATGCTGACATTGGCTAGGCCTACCTTATCTAGGCTCTCTCTAGCCTAGCCTAGACCAGGCCTTCACAAAAATGAATCGATACAGGCCTAGGGGTAGGCCCCACTGCAATTTGCTTCTAGGGCTCTACTGTTAAATTTAGTACATTCTTGGCCCACGCCAATTTCCATCCATACCCCCTATAGCTACCGATTGCGAAATGCGAACAATGACTTTATTCCAGATAAACATTAATGGTACTAAAGGTAGACCAAGGCTGTTGTCCTAGGCTGGCCCTTGGATTCTATACAAAGTAGGCCTAATATAAGATGATAATCACGACATTGTTGACGACGAAAGAACGAAATCTTTCAATGTAAACAAAGCGCAGCGGGAGTGCCTAGGCGCTGGGCCGGGGCACGTCAATGTCTGCTATAAACATCATAAATAGAACGTAGACAAAATATTACAATGCACAGTTAACTTCAAGGATCAAATACAGATATTGTGTATTATGTACCAACAAAATAAAGAACTGAATCAATCAAAAGCTTAGAATTCTAGATTACAAAAATTGAGTACTGGCCTACAAAAGGCTCATGTTGCAGAATACAAGTATTCAAAGAACAATCTTGACATAAGAATTCATACAAATCATAAAGGAAAATGTTATTCGGTTAATATGAACGTTGGTCTGCGTCAGGCAAGTGTGGACAGCCAGGTCTAGCATGTCGCGGGCGGCGGGGGAGTGACCTGTTGGAGTAGTCGACTCTGCATTGTTGCCAAGTTTCTGAGCGTACATGCAACTTTAGGCTCAAATAACGCAAAAAGTAGTACGGATAAACTCATTTTTTCTGCTTTGTGTGTATTTCTTGAGAACTTAGCTTCATTTTGATACTAAATTTGTTCACGTGGCAACGTTTTTTGGCTCCTTTATATCTATGTGAAGGTGATAAAATGTGTAATTTCTCTCTCTCCAATGTTAAAGGATAGGGATTTTTAAAATGTTCACTTCATTATTTTGGAAAAAGTAGATCGGAAAGGTACTTACATTTTTTTGTATTGTGAAAGAGCGCTGTTTCATTGTAAAGTAAGCCAAATATGAAGAACGTGACAACGATCTCAAGTTATAGAGGAGTGACTTTAAGGCAAAGGCTAACTAAGCTGGAGTCTAGGGCGCCGATATTTTAGCCTCCCCCCCCCCATCGGCGCCGAAATGCGCTGGGGGCCGAGGCGTATAACTCCTAACTTTTCAACGGGCGACGACACTGAGGCCGGTAAAATTATACAATTTGGTGTGTTGCAATGTATCAGTTGCCTACTTTTTTTTTTACCTAAAATGCACGCATGTCGCATATGTTTTTTAGCATGTTGAATTTAGGTCCGGGGGGGGGGGGGGGGGGGGGGCATATCTACTTTTTAGCCTATGGGTGCCAAAAGTCTTAATCCGGCCCTGGTCGCCATCATGGCCGTCGTGACGTCACGATGGATAGATAGATAGATCTAGATAGATATTTTTATTCATCTTCAGTTTCATTACAGAGCGGTTAATAGGTACATGTTAGCCAGTTAGGGCCCATAAAGTAGAAGAAGAATAAAATGATCACATTTAACATTTGTTTCGTCGTTGAGGGACACTAATCTCCTGAACAACACAGATTTGCCTCGCAATTCGTAAACCACAGCAGCTGTGTTTGTCTCATTAATGAGTTCCTAACGTAAATATGTACAGAAAGGCAAAATGTTTATCAATCAAATAGCCAAATGTGGGCATTTGAGAAGAAGAAGAAGAAAGAGCACTGCTCATGCACTAAGATTTTTAGAACCTAAAAACTACCGTACTTACTCCAGTAAAAAACTAACTACGAATAAATGAATCGAACTTACCAGGTCGTGCCCTTCTTCTCGTTGGTCATCGAACGGTACCAGACCGGTGAGAAGCTCCAGCATGACCTTGAACAAGCACATTTTGCAGCTCTTACAGACCATTTTTCATTTACCAATCAACTTATTTTCTAAAATAAAAATCATTGATTGGAATAAAAAAAAGCATAAATGTATTTTTGTCTACACTACACACACAGTTTGTACCGTAGTTCATCAGGCCTAGATCACGTAAACAAACAGACGGAACGAGGAATGTCGTAGGGTAAAGGCGGCGTACGTACCACTCCGAAGCTGTAGGTGTCAATCTTGACTGAGATGTCACCCCGGAACGCTTCCCGTGCCATATACGCTGACGTTCCGAACACCGTCGTTGTCAACGCGATGCTCTGAGATCGCTGGGCGTTGGAGCCCAGTCGGACCAGGCCAAAGTCGCCCAGCTGTGAGACAGGTAAATAAACATAAATTAATAAATATTTATGGCTATTTTCTTTTAGTCTGTCCGCTCATAGTAGAAACAAAACGGTTAGAGCTTATCACCAATGTTTTGTCTAATAAACTGTTAACTAGGGTTTAAAGGGCCAACAAGTAGCGCGCTGTTGTCATTTCCTTGCAATTATTTTTCTTTCAAAGGGTGACATTCTTTCGACTTTCGTTATTATAAAATTGGCAACCGTGTTTTTCTAGTAAGTCTTGGTTTACAAGCCGATTACCATGGTTCAATACACAAACATGGGCCATTAGCGCTAAACGTTTCGTTTCTACTATGAGCGGACAGGCTTTACATTAGTAGGCCTAAATGTACTAGATTTTTTTTTAATAGAATAAAATGTGATGATACTACTTTTTATCATAGCTACATGCTAACTTGCAGCATTGTGACCCATTGATCAAGTGAGTTTTCGCTACTTCCAATGCAGATGGCCCAGGGTTCGATTATCAGCTCGGGCTGATTTAACTTGATTGTTATCTTTATACATAGGCTACTGGTAGATATGTAAACAGTGACTTTGTAGCCATCATAGCAACAATAAATTGTATAAATGTCCCCCACTGAAAATCATTTATTGTAACGAGTGGATAGACAATAAATAAAAATGTATTTTATTTTTTTATTAACTCACACACTTAGGGGTACTCTTGAATCATTTGAATTCTTACATACACAGTTGTTACGGTGAAACTTCTTTATAACAAACATCTTTATAACAAAATGATCTATATAACAAACTGTTTTTGAGCTCCCAAAAGGTTCTTATGCATCTTCATAAAGAAATGTTCTTTATAACAAAATAATAATTGGGTCCCCAAGAGTTTGTTATAAAGAAGTTTCACTAATAGAAAATCCAACACCCTTACTTTGGGCTGTAGGTTCTGGTCCAGTAAGATGTTGGCCGTCTTCACGTCCCTATGAATGAGAGGCTTCTCGAATGCTGAATGGAGGTGGTAGATACCCCTGGAAGTGCCCAGACCGATGCTGATACGTAGCCACCATGGTAGGACCAGCCGTGATTCCTACATACGTAGAAATTACATGTCGATTGAGCCTGTCAATAAGTGAAATAACTATGGCCACTAAAAATCCAAGCGATACGCAATCATTCCCTACAAACATTTTTCGCTCCTGAGGTTATCCTGAGGACTACCCTTACGGGATGAGAGGTACTCCTCAACGACGGAAAATGTAAGCTAAGCAAAGCACACTCTAGTTTTTAAATAAATAGGGTAGGGCCTACATATACACTTTATTATATTGAAGAAGAAGTAACTTTGAGATCATCTGGTCAGAATGTTCAAGAACAAGCTCACCTATCACAGCGTCACACGGAGCGTTTTCCTGTTACCATTATTTGGACGTTGGTTACTTTGGTACTTTAATTATTAGTATCATTAATATTGAGTACTACGTGTTGAGTGCAAATACACGATACAATAAAATAATTAATGAGTTAAGTAAATAAGTACGTAGTTTTATTCATTGGAGTGATACATAGTAGGCATATATGAGTATTTTTTAACTCTTCAATTAGATAGAGAGA
Source organism: Isoperla grammatica (assembly GCA_945910005.1). NCBI lineage: Eukaryota > Metazoa > Arthropoda > Insecta > Plecoptera > Perlodidae > Isoperla > Isoperla grammatica. Next base: position 29,933,549 of record OX246747.1, read on the forward strand.
GATAGAGAGAGAGAGCAATGAATAATCCTAAAACTAAATCCAATTTTACCAAATATTAACAAAAACATATATTATGATACGATTTATACAGACAAAACAGTATAATGTACATAGAGGTTAGTTTGCATTTACATAGTTTACATTTAGGCGGAGAGGTATTATTCATGGAGGGAGTTAGAAACTTTTGGTTATAAGAAAGGATTTCAAGTTAGACTTGAAGGAAGACATGGAGGGAGAGGTTCATATGTTGTTGGTAATAAACAAGTACCTTCTGGGCTAGCCTCTCTTGCAGAGATCCGTTGCACATGTACTCATAGACGAGACAGTAGTTGGGTCCGTCACAAGAGTAGCCAAGCACGGGTAGGAGGTTGGGGTGAGAGAATCTGGAAGGACAACATTCAATTTGTTCAACATTGTCTTGTCAAATTGTTAAGCGAGCATCTCCATTTTGTTTTTATGTCTCGCGATAAGGGATGTCATACGGTACCTGGGTTACCCGGATCCAGAAATTACCCGAATCCATTTTTAGGATTCGGGTCCTCATCGGGTAGTATTATTTGAAAAAAAATGCGCGACGATATTTCTGAGACTACTTTCCTTGAAGCTACAGTGAATTCTTGCTTGTGGGCGTGGCGAGCAGGTCGCTGGTTAGTACACGCTGTCATTACTGCGGGCGAGTTCTGTGAGACCATATACACTCCCCTCCCCCGCCCCCCTCGCCCTTCCCGCGCGCAGCGGCCGCACAGAGCCCAACCCACACAGCGGCCGGCAGCTGACACGGGCAGAGAACGGCCTTCAACCGGGTGGTTTCGGGGGGGGGGAGGGGTGTAACCAAGATAAGATAACATAATTTAGGCTTTCAGGATTTGGGTAAGCTGGTTCTTGGAAGGTCTGGAACCAGATCCGAACTTTCCTACCTTATGACATCCCTACTCGCGATAGCGGTCAAACTGTCCGTTTCAAGTCCGATCAAGTAAAAATTTGGACCATCCACAAGCTTCGATGTGGACTGAATGCCATTAATTTTGTACACTGCTCGTTTGTGTACTACACCATTTATACATATCGGTGTTTGCGGGTCAATTTTGGCATGTTCTGGTTTGAAACTGATCAACTCATGTTCAATATATGAAATACAGTAATATTCCTGGTTTCTCCATGTAGGTCTATTACTTTGTTACAGGGTATATATGATTTAAATCAACAACACCAAAGTGCTCTTTTTCCTAAATTAGAGCCACAAATACAATCTCGCGTGCCAACTTTTTTCATTTTATTTATTTTTAATTTTATTAATATGTTAGAGACACCAATATTGATGATTTAAATCAATAAATTAAATCCTAACAAATTTAAAACAAATCAGATTTAAACAAAAAAGTCGATTTAAAACAAATAAGTCTGAATTAAATCAATAAAAACATTTTTTTTTTTTTTATACATAAAAATGAGAAAAATCACACACCGACTCTGCTTTGTTATTGTCGCACGGGTTTACTCACCTGGACAAGGCCTCGACCTCGTTCCGGAACTGTTTCTCGAGGTTGACAGCGTCTCTGTTCAGCCTTTTGACGGCGACGTTCTGCAACATGGGCAGTATCGCGAGGTAGACGGAGCCGAACGCCCCCGTGCCGAGCTTGCGGCCCCGATTGGCGAGGGGAACGTCGCAGAAGTTGTCGGTGAACGCCTGGAGGTCGGCGTAGGGGAAGTGAGGTAGCTGGGTGTCGAACAAGAGAGGAGGAGCTTGGGCCACTTCGCTGGCTTTGGTCGCCCTGGAACGAGAGACCACGATAGGTAGATGGGCCCTGGATTATTTCTAGGGAACCTGGGCCCAGATTCACATGTGTCTAAGCGCTAAGATGTTCTAGTTCAGGCAAATTTTAGTGATATAAATCACGCATATGTCGTTCTGCAATGTCATAAAGATAAAATATTAGTAAAATATCAACAATTAAACTTATAATATTTTATTTTTGAATGTGAAGTAATACCCAGAGATGATGTATTTAGCTAGAATTTGCCTAACTTAGGACAACTTTAGAGTTAAGCATCTTTGTGAATCCAGGCTCAAGTGTTATATTTTATTTATTAATTTCATTACAAAATACAGGTTTAAAACGTACTACTGTACCTCTGTACAAATCTGACCCCCAAGTCTTTTGTTATTTTCTAGTCTCAATTAATCTTAATCATTAACCATTTTCGAAATCAAGTTGTGTCCAGAAGAGTTAAGAGTTCAAAAAATCAAAATCAAAATCAGATATTTATTTTATTTTCTTACATTTTACACAATTTACAATTACATGAAAGTAAAAAAAAAAAAAAAAAGTAAGTAAGTAAGTAAGGTTTCTGACATAGGTAGGCCTACCCTTGATTTGCCTTGTGCAGCTTGATGTACAAATAATAAAAATAAAATATCAAATGCGGGCAGACTGAAACTTTGCTCCTGAGAACACTCACCGAACTAAACGTAGTATGACATATGTACATACATCATATAAAGCATTCTTGAACTGAATACAAAAGGCATCAAAAACATAATAGCTGTAGCCGTACCCGAGTCGTTTGCAAGGGCTCTGCTCTATAATTCCAATATGTGACCGTGTGTTATTTGAAACAATTTCCTTAACATTAAAAACGGCAAATTTAAGTTTACCTCATGGGGTCGAGATACAGCGAATCGATCTGTATCGTCTCTTGAATCTGCATCAATCTCTCATCAGTGTTGGCTTCCGGTCTCGAGTCGGCCTCTCTCTGGCTCGGTGACCTTCCACCCGCGTCCGATACATCGCCCTGCGACCTTCCGTCCCCACCCGATGTATTGCCCGCTAATCTTCCGCCTCCAACCGATGTATTGCCCGCTAATCTTCCGTCCCCACCCGATGTATTGCCCGCTAATCTTCCGGCTCCACCCGGCATCAAAGGTAGACCCTTGTAAGATTCGGGCAGCTCGACAGAAACGGCGGCAGCCGGTAAGCAGGGCAGTTCGGGTTCCACTTCTTCGCCTTGCGACCTTCTGTCCCCACCCGATGTATTACTCGCTAATCTTCCGCCTCCACCCGGCATCAAGGGTAGACCCTCATAAGTCTCGGGCAGCTCAACAGAAACGGCGGCAGCCGGTAAGCAGGGCAGTTCCACTTCTTCGAGTTCCTTCGCGTCTTCAAAGTGTTTTAGTTGGAGTCGTGAGATCTCTTCGATTGTTTCTTCCGACAAGTCGACAACCGCAGACGGGCCGCTGTTCGGCCTTGTGGGAGCCGTTCCTGAAACGATTAGTGCGAGCTTATAAAACTAACTTGTTTGTATTCGTACATACAATTTAGCTGTTAACGGTGTCATCTTGCACATAAGCATTGGGTTTCGCTAGCCTTGCTCCCTAAACAATGCTTTCCAAAGCAGTTTGCCCTGTTAACAGAGTACAATAGTGTAGCCTACATTCGTAAGCAGCCTAAATATGTCTTGAAACATGCAATCTTCTTAAAAAATTAATATTCATGACTACTTGCCTAGCCTAAACTTGTTCCTTACAATTTAATCATGTTATATGATATGATATCTTTATTGGCATCTTTGATTGTAATGCATAGCATAGCACATACATTTGTACACAATCAGTGGCTGTTGTGGTCTATTTAAAATAATATACTTAAGATTAGATAAGATTAGTACCGGTATTGGTTACACGGAATAACAAACAACTACACCCAGAACTAGTTGATCCGTAGACTATAATTATTATTTATTTGCAACAATGTTACCTAGGCCTAGTTAGGTCTATAGCGATGCAAGATTAACGGTGATTTATAACTTGTCAGTCATTTTCTTTTCCATCTAGTTAACCAAAGCTCAGAATTATAATTTATGACATGAGATTTTGCTTGCTTGTCTTTATAAACCCTACAGCTTAAACTTGGAACCACTGCACAAAACTCACAGACCCTGGGATGGAATAGAATTACAAAGCTGCCAACTTAATATTTAAAAAAAAAACTACAATTTAATGAACAATAAAGCAAAATCCTCGTGGCATTATTCAATTATAAAAATTGAAATTTACTGGTACCGTAGCCTACCGGTATTTAAAGCTTGGAAAATTTGAAATGGATGAGTAATGAATTAATTAATGAAACGAACCTTCCATTAAATCAACCGCGACAAACTCGGCTGCCCGGAACAAGTTGGTCTGCACTAGAAGTTGCAACAGTGTTGCCAAGTTGGGTCGCTTCCTTCCGGACGTCGACCATTCTTCGAGGAAGATTTCCGAGCAGCGTCGACGTTGGGTGGCACTTGCTCGTTCGATCAGTCTGGAAGTATGTCAAGTTATTTTTATTGCACACAGATGGGTAAAAAACAAAAACCACTTTAATTAATCTATTTCAATCAATCAATCAATCAATCAATCAAAATAGCTTTTATTTGGCACTGGGAGTAGAACCATGTCTCATACTACACATCAACTAAATCCGCATATCTTTAGAAAGACACGTCTATTCCTGGTCGAAACGTTGAATTTTTAAAATAAAACGTTAAATAATAATAATATAAATAATAAAAATAATAATAAAATAATACCGTAAAATGTTACCTTTGTCCATATAAAAACGTAACAGTGTATGTAGCCTACTTGCAAAAACATTACATACTCTAAATGTTCCATCTTGTACTTGAGTGCAGTTGTTCCTTCTTCGTCACCTTTCGGAATGATAGACATCAACCTTTTCCATGCTTGACCCGACTCCAAGATTTGTGCCAGACGAAAGAGATGACCGGCTGGGAGTTTGCGAAGTTCCGTGTCGCCGTTCATTCTTCAAGTTCTCCTGTTTAACAGGAATTATAAATTAACTTAGAGTGCACCCTTTGTTACAAAAGTGCACTTTAAACTGGTGCACTGAAAGCCATTGAGTGGTTAGGCAATGAGAGGTGAGTAGGCCTGCCTAGTCTTGTGTCAAAACGTCACTGGCGACTGGAAGGGATGAGGAACCGAACTAATATATCTTACGATAAATGTTCAGTCCGAAATTGTCAACACAAAGGGATGTCAAGGTCAGGGGATTAGGGTTGATAGGTGACCTAAGCCCCATAAGGCTGGATATTCACTGCCAAAGCCAATCAATGGTCCACTCCAATAGTGCTGTGTAGCTCTGCTTCTCAAGGCGGAAAAGTAGTTTAGGCCTAGCGAAGTTTTATTCTCTACGCTAGGCCAATAACTACAAGTTATACCGTAACCAATGACTGAGGCCTAGGCCTAAGGTCTAGCCAAAGTCCTAGCACAATTCTTATTTCTTGTAAAGTTAGGCTAAAACTGACGATCCCAAGATGGCCTTCTAGGCCTGCCATAAAAGTAGTCTAATTAACGCACCTCTCTGTTTATTAAATCGAAAACACATTTAAGTAAGATCTACCTGTGACATACGATTCACTGTAGGCATTCCACTTTCACCTGTTGCTCACAAAAATCAACAAGTGCCCAAACCTGTCAAGCACTCCAACGACCGATCGACATTACAAACAGCTGAAGTTGATCACGTGACATAATAGTCGAACGGTAATTTCGATATAATTATCGACCATGGCTAGGTCAAATGTACCGCCTACTTCAAAATGTAATATAGAAATTTGTAACTTTAAACTTCGTTTCTGCCCAAGGTACAGAGAGATGTCAACTAAAAATAAATTAAGTTATATAGGTACATGACCGTACATCGTGAATTCACGTTATTCTTATATCTAACAAGCATATAAGCCTACAGGAAATTTTAAAAACAAATTACAATGTTGTTAATAATTGTAGTCAAAAAAGTCATGGAAAATGATAATTTTCAACAAACAGGGTAATATCAATTTTGTCCAGTGCTCGGTTTCTAAAATAATAAGTGGGCGGACGCTCGCCAATTTTCTCCTTGGGCGTGATGGTGAGGGGGGGGGGGTTGGTCGCTGGGAGATATCTTTTCAGGACAAAGAAAGCACGGGGGTTTGGTTAGGTAGGGGCGGAAACCCCAACAATAGCGCCGCAGGCAAAAATGTTTAAATCGAGCTTTTAGAGTACTCTTTCTGAGCGTTTCTGAAAAAAATGCCGGACTGAATGGAATCGAAATATTGTCATTTTTGAAAGCAAAAACCAGAAAGCCACCAAAAATAATTGGAACATTGACAAGAAAGAACTACTTGGCTGATTTGAGCCGTACTTGAGCAAATTACTCCCGCAAGTTACTCCTGACAACCCCACCCCCGCCAATCAAGCAGGTACATATTTGTCAAGTAGTAAGGAGGGTAGGGAAAAGTCCAGTCGGCATATTAGTACAGTGACTACAGACAGGCTACAGTCTACAACAACATCGTTTTGACTTTTCAGACGCGTCCGCGCACGAAGAAAGAGTAGGTGGACGCGTCCGCCCTGAAATTAAGCACTGATTTTTTCTGTGTTGCCGATCTAGTTGTGTGTACGTGTGATATTATCGTGGATATGTTTATATTTTTATGTTGGTGAATCGCTAGGAATTTTACGAAGATTTTTCTTCTAATATCGAAAATTTGACTGTTGGGTACCAGGTTTGTCAAGTTTTTATTTTTTTTTAATCACGTTTAAAACACGATTAAAAAAAAAAAAAAAAAAAAAATAGCAAAAATAGTTTCAGGTTCCCTTTGTATGTAACTGTCATTGTTTTTGTTATGGTGTTATTAATGTAGTTTCAGTGAATTTTATTCAGAGTCAATGCGTGCGTTTGTAGTCGTTATTCTCTTGAAAATGCAGTAAAAGCTACAGTGTGCGCTCACGAAATCATCTCATTTCTTCATTTTTATGTTTACCGCCATCGCGTCTTCTTCTTTACTGACTGAGCCAGCGAGACTGCAATTGTTGCTTCATAATCTCGACAGGTAGCAGCACACTACGTCCTACTTCGATTTTCTTCAAATCGAATCGAATCGAATAAAAATCCTAACAAAATGCGCGTGTGAAGTTATTGAAGGTTATAATCCTACCACATTTTGCAGTGAATATCGTGTTTTAGGACTTATTATGGGCAACAAAAAACGAAAGCGTGTAGTGTGTAAGAGAGTCTTTCGTGGAAAACGTGTTTCACCGGTTGTCACTTCCAAAATATCGACTCCTGGACCAGAAAATGACATTTCAACGCCTAGGCCTACATGTGTCAGACCTGGGCCCAGTACAGACAAATCAACTTCTGTCACTAGTGGTGCATCGTGTTCTAAATTATGCCTAGGACCAGCAAATGCACATTATTTTGCATCTAATGTAGGCCTAGGAAGAGGCTCAAGCTGGAGGATTTTAGAGCGGTCCTGCAGATGTACGAGGGGAAGAATTGCTGCTTAATCTTTAATCCTTCTTTTCTCGGCTATGGTTTTCTTGCAATTTAGATATTTAAAAAAATTCCTGCTTCTCTTCTATGGCAAATATCAACAAAAACTTTGTTGCTAAATATTTGTCATCAGTTAACCTAGGGCCCCTATCAATATAAAACAGGCAAGGTGATTAGTACATTTACAATTCCCAATTAGAGACTGTAAGTTAACACTAATTAATAAAAAGAAAATGGAAAATTGAAAATAAAATAGTAAATGAAAGTTGTCTTAAATTATCTTGATAGGGGCCCTGCATTGGGTATTGTTGAATACAATACAAAAAAAATTAGGTCAATCAAACATTTCATTGTTAAGATATGATTTTTCAAAAATGTTGCCATTGTTGAAGGATTTAAATTGACAACAATGCTAATATAAAGATTTTCGGACCAATTTTTTTCCCTATATGTAAGTTCACTAAGCTGTAAAACAATGCCAATAATTTCATAGAAATCTACTAATAATAGCAGAAAAAAATGTTTAACATGTATAAACACCTTAAATGAGTTTCAAGCCCGTTTACCAAGGCTATTATTCCATACTCTAATTATGATTGTATACAAGGCTATAGTAGACTTAAATTATGTTTCTAAGTCTAAGCATTTGTAGGCTATGTTTCTTATCTTTTTTATAGTTTCTAGGATGGCGGTTTTTCATTTAAGGGCACTATCAATTGTCATACCAAGATAGTTGGTTGTTAAAACTGTTTTTAGTTCATAGCAGTTACAGCTTGATTCAGTCTGTGAATTTATATTGGTAATAGTAGTGTAAAATGCTTTGTGGATTTTGATCGGTCATTGTTCATTGTGTTTTAGCGAGTAGCGAGAGATAAATAAGTAGAGAGTTTTGTCGAGATTAAGCGTTAATAGATTCTCTTACAGAGCTATTTTATTTCTTTTAAGCTGAACGATTTTTAAACGAAGACCGAAGGAACTGTTTTTGAATTCACGCGCTGAATTTTACTAGCAGCGCTATCTTACTTGAGTATTGAACACTATCTAGTAAAATATTTCAGCTGTACCCCGGATAACTAGCTTAATCTTGATTGGTTCCCCCGATCGGATCGAGGCTAGCCGGTGATTGGTCGGCAGGAATACACCCTGAGCGTGGGCTTTATGAAATTCTTGGAATCTTTCTTGTGATACCTTTCATGCTTTCCTTACTACGGAAAACGCGCGTCCATTCTGTTTAATGAAAGTTCTCAAGGTTACAGCCATTGTTTAATATAAGAATTATTATTTTCATACCTACCTAAATAATCCCATTCAAATCATTCAAAATATTTGTGTATGCCTATAAAAATTGTAAAAAATGAAATAAGTCACAAATCTCTTCACAGTTATGCTAATAGGGGGCCGGAGGAGGGGGGGGAATCAGTCTTGGGGCAAGATATGTCCCCTAGTTAGGAAACCCTTGAAGTTGTTTTATATGCATCTTATTTTCCATAAGAGAAACAAATACCCTACCAATTAGGGACTTCCGTAAACGTAGAGAGCATCAACGATCCAGGCCTCAGTATAGGTAGCTTTCAATAGACGTCACGTGGCGGCCATTATGAGGTACACATTGCTTGTTTACATTTGTTCTGTCAATAGAAGACACATAGGTTATCCAGGAAATATCACAGTTTCAAGCCGTATTGATTGATTTGTGCAGATAAAAGTTCAAGAAAATGATAACACATGCAAATGATTGTCTTCAAACAGAGTTTACGCGTTCTTATTTTGTTTTCAGTCATAATACGGAACCTTTGTTTGAAAACAGTTGTGTCAGTCAAAAGACATCTGCAATATAGCAGTATCGGAAGAACGTAAACAAATGTTTACAGAGTACCTCAGTATGGCTACCGTGCGATACCGGAAATGACGTTATTGCAAGCTCCCTGGGGCAAGATATGTCCCCTAGTTAGGAAAACCTTGAAGTTGTTTTATATGCATCTTATTTTCCATAAGAGAAACAAATACCCTACCAATTAGGGACTTCCGTAACGTAGAGAGCATCAACGATCCAGGCCTCAGTATATTGGTCTTTAACTATTGCACATGTTTCATAGGCAAATAAAACACAACAAATACAAGTTAATGATTTATTAATTGAAGGGGTTAAAACGGCAAACATAACAAAATCATCCTTAAAATTACAGTACCTTATCCCCAAATGCCTGACTATTTAGAAAACATTAATGTTAACACTTTAAGGTAAGAATCAAAATCGAGGGCTATAGGCGCATAGGATTTTGACTTTAAAGCCTCAAGTTGACTTTAACATAGATCGGAACTTGGGTACGTACACATTTTTACAGTGGTATGTCGTTTGCAAGACAGACAATGTACGAGATTGCGTTGAGCATGACACATTTAACGTACCACTTTTCCACATAAATGCATCAGTTTGAGGTATATTTAACAGAACAGTGAACACACACAGAACTCAAAACACAAACACACAGGGCAGCAGCTGTTGAATGTCGAATAGAATAAACTAGCATATAAATGTTTATAAATGGATTATGTAAATGCAAAATGTATATAAGTGTGTAGGTGAGACGTCTATAATGGGACACGTATGCTTACAGATAACACACAAATAATCTTCCTCGTATGGCCTTCGTTGATCAGTATAGCTCGCCAGACACACACAAAGATGAAATGTTTCAGTTGGCAGATTGTGTTTTTGTATCTTTGTGTGACTTTGCTTTTGTTTGAAGGTAGGTAGTTTGTTGCAATCTATCCCTAAATCAATGTATAGAATGTGAGGATAGGATACAACGGCTTACCTTCGTGTAAGGTGACGAATAATTTGAGAGTTGAAAGTGAACATAGAAAATCCATAATACAATAATGAGATATTTCGACACGAGGTCTCAACATTTTTGTACCCAAAATTCTCTAAATACCTGAAAATGGCTTTGAAGTTTGAAATGCCATCTTGATACAATAATTACGTTATACACATTTCTGCGTGGTGCCGGAAAGTCTTCGCGTGCCGTTGGTTCGCCATCCCTGCCGTAGGTGATCATCCCGAGCTGGCTCGCATTGAAACACGGAGCGAGATTGTACTGCAGACAACTCAAGAAGACGCTCGTCACATCACAGCGAAGACAGTGACAGATTCGAAATAACTTTCTCGAAATATCCGCGATCGACGTCGTAAAACACGACACTTGCTTGAGTTTTGTTTAAAGAAAAAAAAAATGCAAGTATTTTAAATGAAATCAAAATATCAAGCCCTCATACCAACAAAGATTTCAGTCTAGATATGAGTGCAACACTCCTCTCTAGATTGTCCCTCTAAATGAGAGAGATATGCTAGATATGCTCTACATACATACCTCGACTCTGTAACTCTTCTTTGTCATGGGATGCCCCATCCGACCCGTAGCGTATAACAGTACCATACGATTCCGATAAACACGTACATATAAAGACATTAGCTGCCTAACACTCTCGCACACCATACACATCTAGTGACACCAAAACCTTTTAACTTTTTACTTTTAACAAGATGTATATAAAAACTATAAAATTGTTTTAATAAAAATAAGTTTTTTTATTGAGTTAAAAAGGTTGCTTGTTTGTTTGATTAGTTTGACTGTTTTACAGTTTTGATTTCAAACTCCCCATGAGTTTTTCCAGCTTCATCGCCTTTTGGAGGTTTCCTTTGATCTTGAGCTTGCCAGACATGAACGCCCCCGCGGGTTTCAGTTTTCCTGCAACACGAGAGACGAGCGTTGGAGCGTCGCAACTACGTTTCTACTACGGCAGAGTCGTTGGAAACGTTTAAAAGTGTAACGCCCGCGCGAAAATGCACGTGTCCGTTCACGGCTATAACCGCGTGCCCCGTGACAAAATTTTGCAGTGGACAGTTGGACACAAAAAGTGGTAGTGGGTATAATCAACAATGAATATAATAAATTATAAAACAAATACATTAGGAGTAATACATTTATCTGTTAACCCCTGTTATTTTGTTGTAGAACAATTTTTGTTCAGTGAAAATTCATTTAACTTAACTTTTATAATCACTTTTTGAATTGGAGGGGTGTTACATTTTTAACGTTTAAACGCTGTCTGCCAGCCATGGTAGTAGTAGTAGTAGTAGTAGTAGTAGTAGTAGTAATACTAATAGTAGTAGTATTTCTTTATGTTTCATGTTTATTTTTCAAATTTACGGAAAAACAGCAGAGAAATGAACATAACAAAATATCCGCGAAAAACTAGTCGATACATTTTTCATCGTAAATAATAAGTACGTGAAAGTGTTTGTCTGCTCACCTGTGAACATGTCGAAGAAGTCTTTGGACTTCATTTGGAGTGTCGCGTCTGGGTTCGGGATGGTTCCGGCCCCAGCTGACCCTGAACCGCTCTTGAGGTCGATATAGTAGGTGCCCTCTTCTTCACCTGATGGAACACAACGCATCCATTAGCCATTCATCATCATTAGAGATATGTGAAAATAGCGTTTTGTGTATAGATGCTACAAAGCGCTATTTTTCAATAGAAACTAAGGTTTTACTATTCCTATTTTATTATATTTAACATAGTAATTATACTTTGTTTATAATAAATGTAATTTGGTTGATTTTAATTTTAATAGTATGACATGATTTAAAAATAAAAATTTGAGAAAACTTCATTCTCAAGTTTTTTAATCTTGGCAAAAAAATAGATGCTACAAAACGCTATAAAATGACAATTGAAAATGCTATTTTCACGTATCACTAATCATCATCATCATCTGTTGCCACGTCCAACTCTGCGTTGGGTCGGCATTGAAGATAAGCCTCTCCATCTTCTTCTATCCTGCCCCCACTCAACCCCCTCAACTACATTCCAGTCCCCTATTATTATTATTTTTTGTTAATCCCAAGACAAGCCTTTGAGGTAGTGAATGAGAGAAGAAGAGTGGGAAGACCTAGAGTTAGATGGCAGGACCTGGTACAAGCAGATGTGGAGGACAGAGGAGAGGAGTGGCCAGTGGTAGAGGAAAGAGAAAGATGGTGAGAGGACAAGAAGAAGTGGAGACAGTTGATGGAACGGCAAGAGAATTTCGTTCACGAAGAGAACGAAGTTGAAGAAAACGATGTGTCGAGCTTGGCATGCCGATACTGATTCCTGGGATGCCCAAGATCAATGGTGGAAACACCCCTTTACCCAACTAAATGATGAACTGGAATAAAGAGTAGTCATATATATATATTATTTGGCATTTCATACAGGCCTACATTCATGTGAAAGCCGACAAGACTACCGAATAACCAAATTTGTCAAGTTATTAATGAAGTAATTAAGGAAGTATATTGGCGGAATACATGGGGAGCAAACGAGGACACCTTGGCAACCACCTATAAAATGTATGTAAGACCGGTTCTGGAGTATGGAAATGGTTTGATGATAAATGCACCTAAGTCATCCCTGGATAAGGTAACGAGAGTACAGAACAAAGCACTAAGGCTTATAACTGGTGGAGTTAAAACAACGCCAGTAGTAGCAATGCAAGTACTAAGCAAAGTGCCACCTCTGGAAGCTAGACGGGAAGTGGCTGCTGGTTGCCTGTATGAAAAGCTAGTAAGATTGGATGAACCATACTGGAATAGGGAGCCACACGAGAATCTAAAAACTCAAAGAACATTTATTACAGAATCAAAAAATATACTAAGAAGATTGGTAGATGAAAATGCATATATACATCTATCAGCTCTCGACATCTTGCACAGGTTGAGCATAGAGGGTATAAAGGGTAAAAAGGACAAGCACCACGAACAAGAACTAAAAATGGCAACGTACTCATATCTGCTTACAGAGTATCCAGAGAATGTGTGGTTGCACGTTTACACAGATGGATCGGCCACACCACGACAGGGCAATGCAGGGGCTGGAATATACAGCAGGGAGTTCGAAGACTCAGTCCCTGCTGGAAGGAATGAAAGTAATTTTGATGGGGAAGTGAAGGCAATAGATAGAGCTCTGGAAAAAATGGAAATGTACCAGCACAGGAAAGTGGTTATTCTAATAGACTCTAAGGCAGCTATAGAGGCTATAGTAAACAAAGTGGAAGCAGACTATGAAGTTAAAATGTGTAAACTTAAGATTCTTAAGTTGATGCAGACTGGAAACACAATAGTCTTGCAATGGGTGCCTGCCCACTGTGGCATCAATGGCAATGAAAAGGCCGACTTCCTGGCAAAGATGGGCAGTAAGAAGAACCAAACAGTAAGACCCATATCGTACAGAGCAATAAAATCGCACCTCAAATTAGCCCACAATAGGGAAGTGAAAGACAGATGGAAAGAGGAGTCAAAGGATAAAAGCTGGGAGGCTTACGCTACCAAAAAAAGAAATATAAAATACACAAGAAAGACGACAACAGCAATGTTTCGCCTAGAGACGGGGCATGACTTGCTGGCAAAACATCTCCACAGGTTTGGAATTATGGAGTCAGACATGTGCAGATTGTGTGGGGATGGAGTGCAGGATAGACGACACCTACACATATGCACTAAACTTAAAGAAGTGATTGACGAGATGCCGAAGGGCATGGATAGATTTGAAAAGGAGGCGTTTCTCTACTGGGCTGCTAGACGCATGATGACTCCGTGAAGTGAGATGCGGGCATAAGAAAACAACAACATATTGGCGGAATAGAAAATTAGCCCATTCAGACATAATTTTCATTAGTTTGAAATTTTAGTTAATTACGCAATTATAAACAAATTTGAATTTTGTTAACAATTTTTATTTAATTTTCTTGTGGGACAATATTTACCCAAATTGGGATTGATAATAAAACCCAAAAATGAAAAAAAAGTTTTAGCTCTATTTTGGAAAGAAGTTTTTTTTCAAAGGCTAACTAGATACCTTTAAAATTGTATAGCCTACTTACGTCAATCATGAAATAACATACTATTTTTAAATCTCTCTATCTAATTTACAGTTATGAATTGTGAGATTTTTATTAAGAGGGGAAGACCAAGACTGAGGTGGGAAGAAGTGATAGCAATGGACGTGGAAAGAAGAAATGCAACTTGGGAAGAGGTCAATCAGGAACGATGGTGGGAAGATAGAAAAGTATGGACAGAATTTGTAGAAAGAGCAGAGGAAGAAGAAAGTGAAGAGGAGGAGCCAGAGGAAGCTAACATGAGGGAAGCGTCAGGCATGGCCAGCCGGCTTTGATGTACCTAGGGGCCAGAATATGATGGGATTAATTTCCTATCCCCTACCCAACTTCATTGTTGGACACAGGGAGCAGATATATAAAAAAAAAATTATATTACATCTATGTAGGTTTATCACCTAATATTAAAGTGATGTAAGACGTCTACGTACCCTTGACTTCGAACTGGAACGTCGCCTGCGTCTTGCTGACCAACTCCGGACTGAGGATGCTCTTGATCTTTTCGAAGAGCTTTGCCACCGCGCCCGTGCCCGCCCCCTCCGAGCTCTTTGCCTCCACCGCCTTCCCCTCTCCCCCAGACTGGCCCAGCGAGGGGCCCATTCCCTGTTTCGCCAAGATCTCCTCGGGGCTCACGTCCAGGAAGAAGTCAGTCATCAGATTGGCCGTGTTCGCTGGAGACAGACAATCAATAACCTCTCGCCACTCGTCATTCGAACTTCTTTTGAATTTTGTTTTTGTGCAAAACGAAAAAAACATAAAACTTAAGTTGCCCCAACGAAAGTATTCTGAATTCTGATGTTTACGACACAGCCGAGTCCAAGGTGACAACTTAATTTTCTACTTTGCTTTTTCCTACCATCTAGTCTAAACATGTCCATTGGGGATAATTTAAAACCTTCCGTTGGTTACCTGTAACGGTGTGTGTGGCCAAACCGTCTGTGCACTCGACTAAGCCGAACCATAGATTTACGAATGTGTGAAAGAGCGCCTGCACTGCAATCATGTAACTTTGATCGCTAACGTTGAAATCGTTATTGTGTAGCCAATGAGAATCGAGAATTCGAAGAAGTTCACAGGAACTATAAGTCAAAATCCAGCAAGCTGTGAGCAACATTGGCAGTCTTTTGTTTTTATTGAAAGCCTGTCAAAATGTATCAAAATTTACACTTTACTGAGTAGATCCATAGAGTAACTACTCACAGCACGTATTTATTCTCATATTCCACTGTGTTCTAGAGGTAGGTCTAAACTCCAACTAGGTATAGTCCGTCCTACTTTAGTTTTGTGAAATAAAGTCGTTTAAACACCGGCGTTTCCGCCATTTTTTGGTATCGAAAGCTGTTAATGGCTGGGTGCTCGCGATCGAGAGGCGGGCACGATTTTCGTGATGATGATAATAATGATATTTGGGGTTTACGTCCCATATTTTTGCAACTATGGCTAGTTGTCATCCCCGGAATGAGTGTTCAACGTTTATTAGCGTTACCGAGCTGTACATAATTGCATTTAAGAGCTACGATCGTTCAAACGTACAATTTTCAACGATGTCAATCGTTATCTACCAAAGTTACATGATCGCAGTGCAGGTACCGGTATCTATTGATTTTCTTTCAATTGGCGCGGTTGAAAGGGGCAGTTGACAATGACCTGAGATCGGTATGCGATTACTTTCATTGGGACTAGTATATTAAGTACTAAACCATACAATTTTAATAACGCGAATTACCTAAAATGATTATATAGTTTGGTTAAAATTCAACAGAGTACTCTAGTAGCAGTTCCATTTTGAAGCCGAAATGCCGGCCTTTGGAACCATACCATACCACCTAGAGTGTTCCGATACAAACAGCTTGAAAAGGTAACTTAGGTCTACATATCGGTATATTCACAAAAATGAAAAATAAACTTAAAATTTTAATTTTTTGTTGTTTTAAATTTCTGGGCCCAGATTCACAAAGGTACCCAAGTGCTAAGACGTCCTAGTAAAGCAAATCTTAGTGATATAGATCGCGCATATATCGTTTTGCAATCTCATCTAGGCTAGATGAAAAAATATAGTAAAATATCAACAATTTAACTAAGGGTGGAGAAAGAAGCGTGTCTCTACTGGTTGACCAGATCCAGCATGATGGCATAGTAGCCAAATGTGGGCATTTGAGAAGAAGAAGAAGACTAATAATATGTTATTTGTGAATGTGTAGTAGGCCTAATACCCAGAGATGATTTATCTTGATTTATCTAGCTAGGATTTGCCTAACTTCGACAACTTAGAGTTAAGCATCTTTGTGAATCCAGGCCCAGGGTCCGGAAATCTTTTTTTTGGCCTCATCTCTAAGCTAACTTTGAACATCTTGTAAAACTAGACCCAGATCACATAAAAAGATACTAATTCCTGGTGAGAACACGGAGGACATAATGAAGATTCCAATAATATGTTTTAAAATCTGTTCTAATATATGTTCCTGGTTTTATAAGAGGTTAAAGCCGGTCTTAAAGATAAGACCAAAAAAGACTTAAGGGAATCTGGGCCCAGGGGCCGGATTCACAAGAGGTCTTAACTAAGGACCGGTCCTAAGTCCTGCTGTACCGTATGTGCTATTATAAATCCATGGTAGGCCTACTACACGGCCCAATTGATGGCTAATTTCGTGGAAATCACAGTAAACTTCAAACATTGCAAGGCGGTGTTTTAAAGTTTAGTGTTTTGTTAAAATCTCCACATTCTAAAAACATAAATGTGTATTATGTCAAGGTAAGTAAGCGATGTTTATTTATGTTCACACTTCGAAGTCATAGACGTATTGCCACCATCTTTGAAGAAAGATAAGACCAACTCAGACAGGGCCTAAATTTTGGTCTCGAGTGTTTGTTATTTACTACCTGGTTTCTTAGCAACGTCGAGTCGAGGCTATGTGTAGGTCCGTATCAGCCAATAGCATAGTGGTCCTAAAGTTAGGCCAGGCCTAAGTTAAGACTTTTTGTGAATCCGGGCCCAGGATTTTAAAACAGTGAACTAACCAAACACCTCGGTCCCCCCCGAATAAATGAACGCGACCGTATTCGTGGACGGTCGTCCGGCTAGTCGAGCAGAGTGGATTAAATAAATAAATAAATAAATTCACATTTAGAGTCTACCCACTCAGTAATTAAACTGATTTGCAGTGGGGGACTTTAATTTAAAGTGACTAAACCAACCCTGTAGGCTTCGAACACCATCGACGAGTGAGCGATAACCAATCAAAGATCAATATTTCAAACACGAAACATATGAATCAGTGATTGGACAGTGCGAACACCTGCGGACAAATGCCAGAATCAACAAGGCCGATTCAGAACAACTTTGAATTTATTGAGTGCTTCGTTGCTAGGACAGCTCCAAAGTCACCGTTTACTTATTCCTAAGCCAAGAAGTAATGGAATTGAATCCACATTAGAAGTTAAAAAACTTCTGCCTGAAGCGGGATTTGAACCCGGGACCTTCTGCATTGGAAGCAGGGATGCTAACCACTGGACCAACGAGCCACCTCACACTCACAAGGGTCTACGGCGTACTGCGCCATATCCTTGACGCCGGCCTTGGTTAAGACCTCCTCGTCGATGAGGAACTGTCCGTTGATTGCGCTCGGCTCCTGGATCAAGATGGCGTACGCGGCGTCGGCCATGATGTCCGCCTTGCGAGAGAAGCTGCCCGAGTCGGGGCCGGTCAGCATCTCGATCGCAGCCGTGTGGATCGCTGGGGAACAATACACGTACGTCGTAGAACAATTTATTCATTTCATATATATTCACAGACCGACACATAGTAGAGGTGTACTCCTCTTGAAAGTAGGGATGTCAACGGGTACCCGTTACCCGCCCGGTACACACGGGTACGGTTCACAACTTTTCAATACCCGCTACCCGGTACTACCCGTTCCCTTCTTCTGTTCAAAACGAAATTAATTCAACATTGCGATATTTCCCTACTGGCGTCTTTGTGCGAGCGTACGAGCCGCTCTTTTCAATTTGCCAGCATTTAACTTGACCCCCCCCCCCCCCCCCACAACAGCGCCGCTGACAAATGAGACATACAGCCCAATTAGTATCATCTTCTGTAGGCCTATGGAAGAATGCTGCGGAACGGTTGCGAGTCCGAGGGAGCGCACCCGCCGCCCGTCGTAGCTTTACCGCGATCATGTTCTCGTGTTCGAGCGCGGACTATGGCGTCATCGCTTGACGCGGCCGACCACCGCCTACCGTAGCGGAGACGCAAGCTTTGAAGCTTTGTTGAATACTTCAGCGATCGTTTTGCATCGAAGACAATGCAACCTGATACCGTTTAACAATATAATGTCTCTTTCCACAACTTTGCAAATCATTTGACACCCATGACGATAAAATGCGTATTTAGTTTTATTTACTACCCGGGTAGTCCGGGTACGGCGCGAGGGTACCCGGGTACAACTATTTCCGGGTATTGACATCCCTACTTAAAAGAGAGCGAGAGAGAGTGGATAAACCTAAAATTAACAAGAAGAAAATCAAAAACAATTAAATTACTAAATTAAATTAAAAACAAAATAATCAAAGTGTAACGGAAGGTTCAAGATACGACATACATATTAGGCCTACATACAGTGTGAAAATAGATAATAATCATTTAAATAAGTAATTATTGTAGCATAAAAACTAGGGTTGCCGTTCGATATGAAAATCGGCATCGATAATCGGCGGGGCGGAATCGATAATCATATCAAAATATATCGATATTGTAGACCTCAATCGATTATCAAATCAAATGCCAAAATAATGAAATCAAACTGAAAACAATCCGAAAAACCAATAAAAAGGAGTATTTAACGATAGAAATGTGTTAAAATCACGGACTATTAATCCATGCACTTTTTATTATAAGGTAATGCAATTGCTTGGTTGGTCATTGGGGTGCCACTTTTTTCACGTACTGATTGTACGCGGACGTGCCTTGCGAGGGTTGAGTCAGGTATAAACACATTCCGTAAGGGGGCGAGAGAGATAGCGCTATCCCAGCTGCCATTATATAGGACAGCTATCGCTCTACGCCCCCCCCCCCCCCCCCCCTAACAGCGCTATAATGGCAGACCAGCTCACAACTTTACGAGAGGAGACTACGACTCACGGCGTGTGCATGACAAACTGGCTCACGTTTCACTGTCACTGCCGTGGAATGCGTTGAGCATGCGTGGATGAATAGTTGCTCGTAACCCCTAGAGAACCCCCCCCCCCCCCCCCCGTCGGTAAAGTAGTATTTACTATTTTACCGACCTAGCGAGCGCGCATTCTATCGTCAGCTCCGCGCACCGCTACGAACCGCCCAATCCCGATTTTAACAGCAGCGCGGCAGTTTTAAACATAGATGATATTATTCAAATCGATAATCAAATCATATCATATCATAATACTTGAATCGATTATCATATCATATGACTTGAATCGATTATCGATCGATATTTCGACTATCAACGGCAACCCTAATAAAAACCTTGTAAATTAATCTATGGCTGGGATAGAGGAGAAGGAAAAGAATTCATCTAGATTATAGAATACATTGCTTATAAGAAGTAATTTTAGTTGGTGTTTAAAAGAAGGTAATGATGGGGAGTTTTTAGTGGTTTGCGGGAAATGATTGTAGATTTTCATGCATCAGCATAAATATTGCGGGCTATGTTTGAAAGAACGCAGGTTAAAGGGGTGGAAGAAGATATTAGACCTCGATCTAGTGTCGTCGGAATGGCATGATGTGTCGAGTGGGAATAGTTCTGGGTTGGAATGAACAAATCAGCAGCTGACATCTAATGAAATGCTTCCCTTATGATAATCCAAACTATTTATGGTTTACAATTCTAGGTCGTTATTTGAAAGGTGAAACACATAGGCTACTTCTCGTTTCACAACAACCATGTATTCAAGTGATGAATAAAGCAATATTAATTATATTATTTCATATTGTGTTTAGATTTTAAATTAGAGTGTTAGTTCTTTCTTTGATTGATTAGTTAAGATAAGTTACTCACTTTCTCGCTAGAGGAGTTGGGCCCGGAATCATGAAACATTTGGTTGGCTAATATCTTGTTTTCACCATTGCAACAACCAATGGGAAGCCTGCTAGCCATCCATGGTGAAAACAAGACAGTAGCTTACCAAATATTTCATAATTCAGGCCCTTACAAAATACATTGTCTATCTGTCAGAGCAAATAAAATAAATTTAATAAAAAATCAAATCAATAAATAAAAATAAATAAATAAATTCACATTTAGAGTCTACCCACTCAGTAATTAAACTGATTTGCAGTGGGGGACTTTAATTTAAAGTGACTAAACCAACCCTGTAGGCTTCGAACACCATCGACGAGTGAGCGATAACCAATCAAAGATCGATATTTCAAATATGAAACAGATGAATCAGTGATTGGACAGTGCGAACGCCTGCGGACAAATGCCAGAATCAACAAGGCCGATTCAGAACAACTTTGAATTTATTGAGTGCTTCGTTGCTAGGACGGCTTTAAAGTCACCGTTTACTTATTCCTAAGCCAAGAAGTAATGGAATTGAATCCACATTAGAAGTTAAAAAACTTCTGCCTGAAGCGGGATTTGAACCCGGGACCTTCTGCATTGGAAGCAGGGATGCTAACCACTGGACCAACGAGGATTAGACGCTA
This sequence comes from Isoperla grammatica, assembly GCA_945910005.1. NCBI lineage: Eukaryota > Metazoa > Arthropoda > Insecta > Plecoptera > Perlodidae > Isoperla > Isoperla grammatica. The sequence goes on from OX246747.1 coordinate 29,954,484, forward strand.
AATGGAGATACTAACCAGTTCGCGGCCACAGGGCGTTCACGGCTATGTTGTCCCCCTTGAACTCTTCGGACATGCCCAGAACGCACATGGACATTCCGTACTTGGCCATCGTGTACGCCACGTGGTTCTTGAACCAATGGGGGCTCAGGTTGAGCGGCGGACTGATGTTGAGGATGTGAGCGCTCGGAGACTTCTTCAGGTACGGCAGACAAACCTTCGACCTGCGGAATGAGCCGAAATGAAATGAAATATATATTTTTGTGAAATATTCATATTTTATTGATAGCCTAAATTGCAGCAACAAACAAGGTTACCTCAACCACGATATAAGTAATCTAAAAACTAAATAGCGATCGTAGCCATGCTATGTGGAAGTATGATATCACTTGATGACATTCCATTCCCTCCACTGCAGGATCACGTTTTCCAGTAACTGACAAAATGATGCGTTTTTGATTTTACATTTTCCCTGTTGGATTTTGTTGTTGTTGTTGTAGGAGGGATTCCTTTATTTTCAAACCTTTTCCTGTTGATCGTAACTAAAAGCAAGGGGAAGATGCAGACGGGATAAATGGTGTGTAAGGCATCAGGCACAGCCAGCTAGCTAATAGGCCTAATAATACAACGGGACCTTCTCACCACCTAGTTGACCTCATTGTTGGAAATATGGATTGATTCATTCAGCATGTCAATTGTGTGCCAGGCTGCAATCGCACTGGGACAACTTCAAATCGATGTTGTTTAAAATTAAAACCAAGCTTAACACCGTAGGTCTAGCCTATGTGGGTCAGAAAATCTTGATCTGTGTGGCCAACACTGGTTATCACCACAACGATCTCAAGTTATACATTCTTATCAGTCGATATTGTGTAAATAGTGATGATTACTTAATGCTTTATCTCTTAGAGTTTGAACAATCACTTCAAGTTATTCATATTGCTCTCTCTCTCTCTCTAATTGAAGAGTTAGGCCCAGTCTTACAATGCCCCAATATCTACTTATTCGTCGAATAGCTTGTTTTCTCCGTGCCAACCACCAATCAAAACCCTTGAAATCCTCCAAATAGCTTAATTGCTACAAATAACTTTCTTATTAGGAGATTGTAAGACCGGCCCTTAGAGTTACACATATAATACTATGTATCAGTCCAATGAATAAAATTACTTACTTAGTTAAGGCCCATTCACAATCAGTTTTAAGGCGTAAGGTCTAGGGCGTAAGGCGTATGGTTAAAGTCGTATGGTTTATGGAGTGCGAGATGCCTTGCAGTGATTGACTCGTCGTAACGCTCAAGTCGTAAGAATTGAGATTTCGGCAATTCACTACGTCTTAAACCTTAAACCATACGCCCTAAAACTGATTGTGAATGGGCCTTTACTTACTTACTTACTTACTTACTTACTTACTTACTTACTTACTTACTTACTTACTTACTATATGGCATGTTCCAAACATAGTTAGTGTGCAGTACAGAGATGAAGGTTTAATATTTTACTAATTGGCATGATTTTTCACAGGGTATGTTGTGGTATTGTTCCATCACACTTAACAAAAGCTCCACATGTCTGTTCTGAGAGAGCAAGCGAGAGAAAAAGAGAGAGAGAGAGACAGAGACAGAGAGAGACTCACACTAGGAAGGTTCCCCTGGTGTTGACGTTGTGCATCAGATCGTAGCGCTTCATGTCCGTGGAGAGAGTGCCGGTCAGCGAGATTGCGCTAGCGTTGTTGATGACCATGTCGATGCCACCGAACCTTTTCACTGCCCCCTCTACTGCTGAGATGACCTGGCTTTCGTCCCTCACGTCTACGATACAAGGCAGTGCCTGGCCACCTGCCGCCTCCACTGGGAATGGAAGCAAACGGTCAGTAACCTAAACGATAGCTTAAACCTTCTCATCGTTATAGAGGTGTTGACATGACATGTTGACTAAATGACATTAGCTCAAGCTTGTGTGTACAAACAAAATAAGTGAACATTCGGGTAAGCTTAGAATGGTTATAGTCAGAGGCGGACTGGGGGGGTAAGGGCCCCGTACGGAAAAGGAATTGAGGGGCCCCGGAACTTGGTGAAGTTGAAAGGGGTCTGGGGCAAAGCCCCAGCCGCCGGAGGCGAAAATTTTTCAGTCCATTTTTTTGTGTAGAACGCATAAAAACACGTTTAAAAATCGATAAATGCATGATGACAGTTATGTGGAACAACGTGTTGACCTGTGAACACCACTTTAAAAAACGAAATTGAAGAAACACTTTCCCAACACTGGCAGTTTTATATTGTATATTTCAAACTTTATTGTTTCTCAACCCTCTACAAAGATCGACTACTAGTTGTCCACTCGCACCGTGTAATTTGTACTCGCAACGAGCAAGCGGGATGTAGGTGGGGTCTGAGGCGAAACCCCTGCCGCCGGAGGCAACTTCGCCGAAGGCGAAACAATTTTCGGTCCTGCATGATGCTTAGTGGCCTAAAACGCGTTTTGAGGCGGTATATTCTATCATAAAAAACAACGAGTTTAAAGTCAATAATGCATTTGTAATTCCTTACTTAGCATAGAAGTTCGATCATGTCATTTGAAAAAGACTTATGGCTAGTGCTGCGCGAGATCGGATTTCAGTAGGCGCCGATAGATATATTTTTGCCAAAATGTTCGCTTTTGAAAATTTTGACACATAAACACGCGATCAGCCCAATTTGTAGTTTTTCTGATATAACAAAGATTACTCGCAAACTATCAAAAGTCACTCTTAAGTTGCGAGTAGCAATAGTAGTAGCAATAATAGTAGTAAGTATTAGTAGTAGCAATAATTTGAAGGATTGTTGTTTCCTATTAATTTGTTTAGAACGCATATACACATGTGTTCAGTAGGCGCCGATAGATATATTTTTGCCAAAATGTTCGCTTTTGAAAATTTTGACACATAAACACGCGATCAGCCCAATTTGTAGTTTTTCTGATATAACAAAGATTACTCGCAAACTATCAAAAGTCACTCTTAAGTTGCGAGTAGCAATAGTAGTAGCAATAATAGTAGTAAGTAGTAGTAGTAGCAATAATTTGAAGGATTGTTGTTTCCTATTAATTTGTTTAGAACGCATATACACATGTGTCAAAATCGATGAATGATGTTAGGTATGTGCAACAACATGTTGAACTGTGAACACCACTGTTCAAGAGTAAATTAAAGAAAGTACTTTCCCAACATTGGCAGTTGGATATTTCAAACTATATTGTTTCCTATAACTTTGTTTAGAATGTTTATAAACACGTTTAAAAATCGATACACGACGATAAATATGTGAAACACATATTGAACTGTGAGCCACTTTGAAAATTGAATTAAAGAAATAATTTGCCCAACAATGGCATGTTATATATTTTAAAATAAACTAGACGAGGAAAGCGGAATTCTTTGTAGCACTTGTAGATGGTCTATTCTATTTGATACGTTATATCCCTTTCTATACACTGACATGAGATTACATAATATTATGCTCTTTTCTTACTATTTAGTTTCATAATCTATATAGCGTAAGATATTTTCAGGGGGTTGGGTTGTGGCCCTCAAGGGGGCCTCCAGCCGGGGGGGCCCCGTACGGGTTTCCGTAGTTCCGTACCTGCCAGTCCGCCCCTGGTTATAGTCCTGACTCAGGCCACGCGATAAATGTAGTACCTAATCTAAGAATATCGTAGTGCTAACCCATGCACTGATGATAACTTGTAGACCAAAAATTAAGAGCCCAATGTCTACAGATCTAGTCTAGGCTACCCATTTAATAAACAAACCTTCTTTTGCAGCTGAATAGATGGTTCCTGGAAGTTTGGGATGCGCTTCAGCGGTTTTGGCAGCAATAACGATGTTTGCACCATCTTGAGCGGCTTTTAGAGCGATAGCCTTACCAATACCACGGCTTGCACCCGTGATAAATATGGTACGACCCGCTAGTTTCCTTTAAGGAAAAAAAAAAAATATAACTTAACAATTCTTTGTGCATTGTCATTCTGTCGGTAGGGCGTAGCCAAAAAAGCTACAGTCTTAAAGAGAATCCTGGGGCTAGACTAACCTCAAAAATACGTAGTCTAGACTTACCCAGTTCCAATCTCAATTGTAAAACGCTTGCAATTAATATACTTACCCGGTATTGATCATGATGTGCGTGGGCCTTCAGACGTTAAGTTATCTTCACAGTACTTATCGTTTGCAGTTTGCAACAAGTACAACCTAACCCTACGCAACTGAGGCTGGCCTACCTCGCTTCAGAGATAAGATACGAAAGAAGAAAACTAGATCACTATTGACACGAACACTTAAGTGATAAAACAAGTGGGGAATGACTTTTAACTTATAATTATTAAAAGCAGTGACGTTTCATTAGATAAAAAATACCATGACATCCACGTTCACCTAAGGGGGGGCGGGGCAAAGCAAATCAGAAGGCAAGACAAGTTTCAAGGTTATCAAGTTTGCGAGGGTACTGAACTCTTTTGGCCTTGCGGCTAACTTTCAGTTTTGAGCGTCAGATTTAAAATCTCTTCGAAATAAAAGTTGTGTGTATTCTGATTTCTCAAGTGGTTAATTAAAATTAAATTTTTTAACCAAGTTCACGGCGGCAGGTCAAAAAATGTAAACGCCAACGTCTTCCATCACATTTAATAAAAAAAAGTATTCTTTTCATTTACATCTGTGATGGTGAAAGAAGTTTCCGGTACAAAATTGAGTGTTACGACAAAATGCCTGCAGTGCTATTAAACTGGTACAAACAATATATTGACAAAATTGATTCAGTTTTTTTTCATTCTAACAGCCCTCGGACATTCCTTCCCAACTATCCTAAATATAAAAAATACCTAGTTAGAAGTGGGACATGAATTGTCACCGGTTCGATACCCATCTAGGCCGGGATATAATTGTGCGTTGATAACCACCTGATAACGAATTTGGGGGCTGTGACGACAGGTCGGACAAACAAACGGTTGCTATGTAGTTTCATTGTTGTGTTTATCTTTGATTCGCGCACATTCAATGTTTGTCCAAAATAATCAACAAAACACGTTGTAGTCAAGGGTTGATAAAACGATGACATACAATGAATCAATCAATCAATCAATCAGTGACATCGTTTAACAATGGACTTGGTCGTGAGCCGGCAAGGAAAGTCATAGGCATGCGCAGGGGGGGGGGGGGGGCAAGAAGGGGGGCAGTGACCCCCCCACCATTAGGAACGGTGTGCTTTAAAAAAAAAAAAAATAGAATTTGGCCCAGGGTATACCGTATACGCCTGTCGACCGTAAAAGACGAGAAGACGAACCATAGCATCTTCCTCATGTTAAATATATTCCTCAAACTGTCACTGTTGCTCCAACTTCCTAGCCCGTTTATAGGTCCAGAATAGTGCCTGTCGTAATGGGCGACAATAATGCTGACGCCTGGCATAATGGTTCTAATCTTACTTGAAGTCCTAGATTGGAATGACGTTGGAATCAGCTGACCGGCCTCAACATCAACTGTTGCCTTACCGCCAAGATTTTGGTTGTGGGACTGACCACTTCCTTCACTTTGTAACAATGATATCACTGATTTCCACAGATAATTGTGTGAAATTAACCCATTGAACAGACAACCTGTACTCCTCCCAATACGCTTAAAAACACGTTTAAAAATGCATGTCTTTCAAAAATCTCCTGCGGAGCTTTTTGTGGGGGGCATTCCCCCCACACCCCCCTTTGGCGCCGCCGTGAAGTACTTTCATTGGGAATTTATGTTCGATGTCTAAAGTAGAAAGAGTAAAAAAGATAATGAAGCCCGTATGAGGTGAATACAGAAGTGACAAAAGATATCACAAGAGCTCTCTTTGCGGGCACCAGTCACCACGAGAAGGGACCCACCTCGAAATTTACAACTTTAATTTATATTGAAATGTAGGCCTTGAATGAATGTCGGCCTACTAATTGGTAATTAATGTCAATTTTTGTTATCATTATTAATGATGATATAATCATACGAATAATTGATGAAATAGGGTTAGCTAGTGAGATTAAAGAAGCGTTTTTCAGTCAACTTCTGAGTGTTCAACAAATCATCGATGTCTAATCTTTTGACAGAGTAAAATGATGTCTGGGACTGAAAATGTGAAAATTACTTTACTTTTCCGAGCTCAGGTCACTTGAGTTGGAGTAAAATTCTATTTAAAATAAATAAATAAATTCACATTTAGAGTCTACCCACTCAGTAACTAAACTGATTTGCAGTGGGGGACTTTAATTTAAAGTGACTAAACCAACCCTGTAGGCTTCGAACACCATCGACGAGTGAGCGATAACCAATCAAAGATCGATATTTCAAATACGAAACATATGAATCAGTGATTGGACAGTGCGAACACCTGCGGACAAATGCCAGAATCAACAAGGCCGATTCAGAACAACTTTGAATTTATTGAGTGCTTCGTTGCTAGGACGGCTCCAAAGTCACCGTTTACTTATTCCTAAGCCAAGAAGTAATGGAATTGAATCCACATTAGAAGTTAAAAAACTTCAGCCTGAAGCGGGATTTGAACCCGGGACCTTCTGCATTGGAAGCAGGGATGCTAACCACCCGCGGGGTCGAAATGATACCCTGTTATTGCTCTAAAACTAGACACAAAACCAAGAACGCCAAAACAAATGGTTTGAGTTGGAGAAAGCCCCAATAAAAAAACAAATTCGTACGCGGCAGTACATTTTTGCCCACTCAATTTTTGTTTGTTGGTGTTCTTATATTTAAATCTACCGCTTTACTACTGCCAACATCGCAATATATTAGCTTTTAGAAAGATTTCGAATATGTAATTTCCCTCAATACTAGAATAATATTTGTATTCACTTTAGATTTAAGAATGAAAATTACATACATGCATGGTAACGATTAGTGATTTTTGTATGTGCACGGATGTATTATGGTTTTACTCTAGTTTGATGTTTGATGATATTCTTTTGTAACGATGGTCACCATGCGTATGAGAAAGTGCTGCTCCCAGTGGTGCCGCCGTCAGTAATTTTTTGTTTGTTCAGTTTTTTAACCAATTAGATGCGAGTATTTAATTCCCGCCATTTAAAGACTTAACTAGCCAATCACAAGTGACTTTCTTGTTTCTTGCGGCAAGTAGTGTTCTTTCCGTCATATTCACCCCGCCAAAATAACGTGAGTCACAGTAGTAGCAATTGCAAGTCAGATCTTGTTCGGAAATTGCAGTTAAATCATTAAACATATAAACTGTTTTGGACGTTGAAAGGTACGTCATCATCTTTTGGTAATTGTTGGGTTGCAGTAGATGTTTTTGGCCTAACATAAGCCAGCCTAGGGAGCCTAGGCTAATTTGTTTATGTGGATTCTGCTTTTAGCTTGCGACCTAGGAGCCTACAACACCGCAAGATGGCAAAAATCCAGCTGTGTAATGTACTTGTTCTTGATAATCCGTCTGCATTCTTGAACCCGTTCCAATTTGAGTTGACGTTTGAATGCATCGAAGAACTTCCTGAAGGTAGGTATCGTACTAAAGGCCTAGGCCCCTAGGCTAGGCCTAGAGCCTAGGCCCTAGTGTAGGTAGCGGCCTAGACCTAGGCACTGAGGCCCTAGGTCTAGGCTAGGGCCTAGCCCAAACGTAGATTACGTGGCCTAGCTTAGGCCTACCCTAGCTTATCCATAGGGTTTAGTTTGGTGAACAATAGGCCTGAGGCCTAGGCCTAGCCCAATAAGTGGTGAATTTAACCCAGATAGCCTAGGTTAGAGTAAAACAAAACTGCCCAACCCACGAATCAAACATTGTAGCCTACCTTTGGCAGTGGAAGCAGGAATAAACCCACATAACTAACAAGACACACCCACATCTAGCCTAGGCCTATTGGTAATGGGTGGTGAGACTGGAGAAATGTTTGTTTAATTTTATAGAACAGGACGTAACTCCACAACCACAAGTTCATATTCTTGCTTGTTTCTTTAAGATCTCGAATGGAAAATGATCTACGTCGGTTCTGCGGAAAGCGAGAGCTACGACCAAGTCTTGGACAAGGTCTACGTGGGGCCAATTCCGGAAGGGAAACACATGTTCGTCTTCCAGGTAAGCTGCGGTTCCTCAATACTTGATTGGATCTTTCATGGAAATCTAAAAATATGTAGGCCTAAATTCAAAATCTTTTGACTACCAGTCAGTGTTTGCGCAGGATTTTTTTTTTGTCTTTTAGGTGGTTTTCACAATTCTTTGCTGGCTAAGAGGACAATTTCGGTGGGAAAATGAGCCATCGGATTTTTTAGTGTCTGTTTTCTTGATTTTCTTCCATGAAACAGGATTTTGTAGCTTTGTAAACAAACTCGCGTGTGGAATGACACATTACATTCTGTCTGCCTATCTCCTATCTAACTATCTGTCTGTCTGTCTTGAAGGCTGACCCTCCGGACGTGAACAAGATCCCGGTCCACGATGCGCTCGGCGTGACGGTCGTGCTTCTGATTGGCTCGTACCGGTCGCAGGAGTTTGTTCGCGTCGGCTACTTCATAAACAACGAGTACGTCGACCCGGAGCTAAAAGAGAACCCGCCCGCGGTGCCGCAGTTTGACAAGGTGAGGTCAACTTCCATTGGTCGGCTAGATCGCTGACCGCCAACCTGTGTTGATGATTAGTTGATTTAAGTTATGCTCATTAAACAATAAATAATGATTGACCGTAGGTTCAGCGCAACATCCTGGGTACCCGACCGCGGGTCACCCGTTTCAAGATCAACTGGGACGACTCGCGGCCCGTGACGAACAACCGACTCCGCGCGCCAGCGATGATCGAAACCTTCTCCCACTGCAAGGACGACGACCCAGACATCTCAATCCCTCCGTCGTTCTTCAGCGAGAACAGCCAGAGCAACAGCGCCATGGAGGTTGCCTAGTCAGTCGCGTCTAGCCTAGCGATAAGTGCGTGTTTGCATACCTACGTGCCGGGCGGGACAGATTGTTTCCGTGGAGAGAGAATGTTAAGTCAGGCCCACTTTTAAAGAACTCTTAACAAATTTCTGGACTTGACAAAATAATTTCGATTAATGTTAAACAAAAATACATAAAAATTGGCTCTGTTTTAAAACGTTTTTTTACAATTTATAAAAATCAGCTCCCTTCAAGTTCGTTTGTTATAAGTGGGCTGGACTGTAGTCGCTAACTTGGGCGGCTGTGAGACCTGCCTGCAGTCTTTTGTACAATGAATCGCAAATGGTGCTATTTAAAACAACCGCTGCATCTCGTCTATTTTTGCGTTCCAAAGGTCTTGCTTGGCGTACTACCTAATCTAGCAAAGTTAGCGGCTGAATTCTGGCACGTGACTACTGGATGAAACTTCCATGGTAGGTCCACTGATACTGAGTTTATGTTAAGATAGCGTCTAATTCACTGTTAAATACGTTAGTGCAATAAAACTTGAACTTAAGATATCAAATTAAACAAGAATTTTGTTAGAAAATCGGTACGGTAACCTGAAATAATCTCTTCCGCTTGATGGTATGTGAACACAATGTATATTTATGTGTTAGATTATATAAGATGTAATGTAAGTGCCTTTTTGGTTTTACCAATCTCATACAGAACGTAAGTATCGTACAAAGTCTCGTGTCTTATGTATGAGCTATTAAGATCAGATAGTTTTACCAACCACACCAGACTGACTCACGTCTGTCAAAAGGTGACAGCTTTCATCGTAAACATTTCAAACGGCCCTGTGAAATGTGTTTTCTTTTTTAAATGTGTACACATTTGAGTTACCGCCTGAAACCATTATTACATCAATTAATAAGTGCTTTTGTAAATGTATTCTGCCTTCAAAACGAGAAATTGTACCTCTAAAAATTTCCAATGAGCTAGGTTTATGTGACTAGAGGTAACATGGAACAGGATGAATTCAATGTGTGCATAAAAATGTTTGGTGTGTGGGAGGGGGGAAGGTGTGTGGTGTGTGTGGGCATGTGAGAATATCAAAATACTTAGAACAAAGAAACTTGTACTAGTAAGAAGTAAACCGTTGGTAAAAGACTTGTACTGTAAATGTGTTTCCTTGAATTTTGGCCAATGTAGTTTTGTAGTTAAGGCAACCAATATGGATGGCGACGACTGATGAGTGTAGCATAAATCTTTTTCTGTATTGCATTGTTGTAAAGGAACCTTTTCTGTACAAATACTTAATTTTCGTAAACGTAATTTATCAGACGAGACACTTTCACTGCAGAAAATTGAACTTTAGTACCTAGCATAAATCACATAGGTCATAGATGAGCTATACTGTATGAGGAGTAGCATACTACAAAATTTCGACACTTGGGCTGCTGTTCTTTTGTGATTTTATTAAGTGTTCGTTAATCCACTATCCACTAATGATGAAATTTTAAAGCGAGGTGTGTGCATGTGTGTACATTTGTTTTAGACTCTTTTGGCAAATGTATTTTCTAGTGTAGATTGTGTAGGCCTATACCGGTAGTCTAATGTTTACGTATTCAGCCTGCCTGTGCAGTCAATTCATTCATTACTTGTGCAATTGTCCTGTGCACAAACACAACTAGGCTGTTCACCTAAAACTGTGAGCCGTTTGTCTTTTAGCATGTTTTACAATTTTCTATTTAAGTAAAGAAAAACTTTCATAAAAACAGTATGCGGATCGAACGTTTGATACGGAGTCATTGTATTTTTTAGTATGCAAGTTGTCATGTACATTTCTATCGTTCATTTTCTTTTACGTACTGGTTTAAAATTATGCATCGACCGTATCAATCATGTAGGTCTAATCATGTTCACAAATGTTTGATGAGTATGTTGTTTTAATCTAAATTGTGAACTTTGTTACTTGGTATGTGATTAAATGTGAAAAACAAATCTTTTATTGAATAAAGTTGTATGAATGTATGTATTGATATTTGTTACTTATTTTTAAATTTGCATTGCCTGATATGTAACCTTTGGTAGCACTTGCATCCATTACTCTTCCATATCAGTCCACCAATTGATTCAATTAGGCCTACTAAATACATTACCCAAAATCTATGAATTAATTAGTAATTAGTAATTACTACTGTAGCCCCCTGCTATTCTGAAGTTTTACTGAAACAGTTTAGAATGAGATCTCAAGAGTTTCTTGTTTCCACGAGGAGGGAAATCCACCTCAACCGAACAGGTGTGGTACTGTTATAAATTGAACGTATTGTTATATAACGTTCTTCTTATAGAACTTCTTGGGAACAGTATTCGACAGTGAAATTGGAATGTGCAAGGTAATTCAAGACAAAATACCAGTGTTTATAATTTTCAACACTATAACAAACACTTTATTTACAAATTCAACACAAACTTCCTCTTCTATCCAACGTATTTTTTAGTAAAAAATGTATTCATTTATGATCATTAAAAAATTAACAACACTTTATATTTACATCAGCACAGACGTCTCTCGTTAGCCAAGTAACGTCCATTATCAAAACACTTGTTCCCGTTGTGGAAAAATAGTAAAGAAAACATTTTTTTATGATTCGAGCATGCCAGTCGACAGTTCGTTCCCTTGGTAGTTTTTAGCACTTGAGTATTAAAACGTTTGGGTCACTTTTAAGCAGTTTAGCTCGGACCGGTCGTTTCAACTAACTTGGAAACGTTTGCAAACGAAAAGAATTCTCAATTAAAAACTGTAGTCTAAACTATTGCTGCGCTTTCAAGACATCTTTAAGTAAGGCACACAAGTACGCACACATCAACCAAACAACCGCTGTTAACATTTTGATTATTAATTTAATATATACATATATAGGTGAATGCTCGCATCGAAGGAGTGTGTGTGTGCGTGAGCCTTACGTTCTAGTTGTCCTTGTAGCACAGCTGTGAACATGGCATAAATATGTCTGCACATACAACATATTAACTAGCTCTCATACAGACAGAACATAATTTCACATTAAAATACTACTAGTAACAATGCCAGTTGTTTTAACATCTGATATCATAGACATAATGTACACATTATAGGAGATGTCATTGTCGATGCTTTTTCACAATAAACGGTACGAGGATGACTTAAGAAGTGACTACATCAGTCCTTGATTTTCAGTTAACAACAAAACAGATATAACACTTTGGTGGTGACCACGCCCCAAGGCGTGGCGGAATACATTTTACTTTGTGTAGCCAAGATCATCCAAAGTACATAGCTAGGTTTATGTGGTGGTACATAATTTGGTATGGCACAAACCGATCTTTTTCACGGCACTTCAAAATTAATACTCTTCCTTTTGCTCCAATTCAAACTCTCACGGGACTGAAAACAATGTAAGTAATAATTTTAGAATGGGGATCTTCAATTCAAGGCCAAACTGGTAGTGATTTACTTATATTGCCCATTTCAATTCGTGACCTTCTGGAGTGATCAAATTCAGCGAGGTCAATCGAGATGATGCAATTTCAAACTAGGAATACGGCGGCGACATTCTGGTCGTGTCGTTACAACGTACGCACTCGTCTTGATAAACGAGATAAAGCCGATTGTTTACTTTCATCCGTCGTACGAAAACGCGAAGCGGACGTATGCTTCTAAACGGAACGGCTTCGATTTGGTCGACATCTGCTGGACAACACAAACAATACTAGGCACCATTCGTACAAACCTCTTATCGAGATACACAGTTAAGAGATTCAGATTTTTGTTTTACGTATTTCATATTAAAATCAAACAAGCTTGAAGCATGTAGGCAAAACGATGTTATTGCGAACGATAACTTAAATTTTATTATCCGTGATTTCTTTTATTCGGGGTCCAAAATGTATAAGCTACACGTATATGCATGTACATAGCCTTACATAATTTTATTCATATGTACACTCGTTTCCAAATATGTAGTTTTTAACTTTTTAGGTGATTAGTATTTAATACAAATGCCGATATTTATCACATATGTTTCAAGCAACAAGCGGGGAATATCAACGAAACGTTCCAAGGGCTGCAAGACAAGTCAGTGTGGCAAGCATTGGCCGGTCGTGTTCCCTTTTGTCCCACTATCCAACGTACTTCTCCATCTTTAGAATAACCGAGTAATTGACCTCATGTATATTATTGGTGTGTATAGGCCTACCGTAACGCGGCCCGTTTGCCTGGCCCACAACTTTGGGCTGGCGTTTCAAGACGGCCGTACGAACTGGGCCCTACACGGTACACGCAAAACGACGTACATAAACACGTTTCTTTATCGGTTCAACGAGACATTTTTTCTTAATTTCCTCGAGTATGAGCGAGGTTACTGGCAAACAAGAGAGCGACATTTTTATAAACGTCGACACTAAACAAATTGTTTCGTTCATGTGTAAAACCAAAACCTTTTCAAGATTTATACATTTCAATATTTTATTTAATTTTTTTCCAAGCCACTTCCTTTCCCTTGAAAACAAACATCCTACGTGTGGAAATTGCGAATCACCATATGAGTCATATACGGCTGATACCAGTACATATTTAAAAACGTTCTCAGGATATTTATTTACCAAATACTGTTAGGTTAGGGCAGAAGTTTTTAAGCTGCACTATTTTTAGTCCTTGACAAAGAATAACTGAATTGTAAAAAGTAAAAAAAAACATTAAATGTCGGTAGGTAAGGTCTACCTATGGAATAAGAATTCGATGTCAAGTCACGTCATTCAAGTACCGGTAGGCCTATTTGGTTTCAATTCAAGACTATTTTGTCAAATGTTATCTTTCTCTTCCCTGGTCATAAAAATACAAATCTTTCCAACGGTAGGCCCCACAAATACGATGGTCCAGTATTTCAACGAAAAACAAATCAAGTTAAATCTTGTTGGAGGCTTTCATGACCCGCAGTTGTATTAATCCTAGGCTATTTCGTGACAAGTTCCACTTGCTCGACGAAATAGCCAAGGATTAATACAACAGTTCACAAGATTAATCTTTTCCACAAAATTTCAACTCTAGACCTCGGGCATATGTTTGTGCCCAATGATCGGAAACGTGCCAGTATTACATCCGCTAACGAGTAGCGAGTAATCTAATTGAAGGTAATAAAGGTAAGATGTTGTCGGAAGCATGAAAAGTTAATTGCCTATTGTGATACGGCACTAAAAAGAGATTGTATGCATTCTAGTGGCAACTAAATTAAATAATGCACAGATGATGTTTAATTGTCAATTGTTAAATTGATTGTCAGGCCTATGTTGAACTGAAAATGGTGCAGACAATATAGTCGGCCCCTACGCCTAGGGACGCCCATTGTTACCAAGGTAACAGTTGTTTCCATGTTATTTCCTATAAACAACACAAATCCATAGCAACAATGGGTGCCCCTAGGTGTAGGGCCGACTATGAATTCCAACCTATATCCATTAACAGTTTTAATGACGAGTTCCCTAGTCAACACAAGACACAACACAGTTGTTAACTACTAACAACAAACTGTTTCTGGGAAACGAAAACTAGTTGGATGTTAGCCAGCAGGGCAAGTTTTTTTGAAAATAATTTGAACCGACATACCTACTTTTATAACCCCCCGCCTAAATGGGTAAGAATGCTTCTTCTAGATATTGAAACAATTATTCATACCGGCGATTTGGTCTTGTATCAGCTAAACGACGAATTTAAAAACTTTCAAACATTGTATTGTAACAAAATTTCTCGTGACAACTATGAATTTCAGAGCTGTGACTGCGAACAGTGATTATATGGAACATATTTTGTTTTGGCAACTAGATTCATTTACATATGTTTATAGGCCTATACGTTTCCATACACATTACGGACACCTTACTAAATCGATATCAGAGTATAACAAATTGATAACTTGAGAAGACAGGAAGAGAATTTACGAGGTAGCCATCTCTCGCTCGAAGACAATGATTCAATCTTGGTCGGTAAGCCACGGTATCGACATGTCGTCAAACTTTGATGTAATATTAACATTACGATTGCTGACAATTTCTTGTTTTGTATAATACATAGCTTTACGTCAATTTGTCGATTTCATTAGTCGAAAAGTAGTGGGTTTAGTAAGGAGGTAATTAAAACCCGAACCAACAATTTATCCAGTTCTGTGCATAGGTATACAAATTAAAAACGCTACAGAAAAAGAAACTTATCTGTGCGCAACATTCCCGAAGACGAAACACGGTGAGTTTCTGTGTTTTTGCAGCCCAATAGGCATCGGACTCGGGAGTGGATCGGCACATTCGACAAGAAGCTTATCTTTGCCACGAGACAGCAGTATCAGCACCTCGACATCTCCCCAATAAATACCAATAGTACGATAAGGTCTGCGTGATATTTTACGATATGTTCCGAGTGGAAAAGTCAGTACTCAGCTATTCACTGGCAACAAGTAGAACTTTTGTTTTTAAATGTATATCCTATGTGGTTACAAAAAGAGTTTTTCATTATTTTGTTGGTGTTGGGAGTATTAAAAAAAAAGAATTCTGACTTTGTTGAATGAACTGGCATTTTGACAGGCACTGAAGTAGTATCAGGAAGGAAGGACGACAGTGACAAGCCCCGAGACAGTGCTGCGTCCCGTGCATACTGCAAGTTTATTTGGCATCGACTGTGGAGTTTAGAGGTCCGCTCACGTTAATACCGCATTGATACACCCAAGTTACGAGGTTTCGCTAACGACGTGAGGAGGTTATGAATTTTGTCTAATTGTGAATCGTTTTTCAAGTTAACGCGAGGTATTTCACGAGACGAGTGCACAAACGGCGTGACACTGCATCGTTTCTTTCGGGAGGAACCCAAGAGCTTCGGTACTTCGATGATAAATTATTGTTCCCGGCTTGAAGTCGGTAGATATAAAAGCCGTCAAAACTATTCCGACAAAACATTGCATTGTTAGGTCAAACTAGTTTCCATGTTTGTCAAGTGAGCAAGAACGTATTTGGCAGAAACATTTTGACGATTTTTGTACAGCTGTAATGGAGAAACAATTATTATCTTACACTATATGTGTTTTTAACAGTTAACTGACCTCTTATGAAATTACACATAACAAATTTTAAACATTTAATAAGTAGGTCTTTTGTCGAATTACAAAATGCAATCTGACAATGGTATAGGTAGGCCTATAAATAATACCTAATTAATCAATATGATTAACTCCATAAAATAAGTACTACTAATAATGAACAAAGATACATCAAGTAAAAACAATAACAATCATAAGCCAACTATTTCTTGCCTTTAAAACAAATTTAGTAACAGTCTGTACCAGCTCCTAAACGTTTAACCTTCCCATCCCTGGTGTTTACCGATTTGAAGCTTTTCAACAGTTATAACATCAAGGTAAGCTGTTGGGTTGTTCATCATTCGCCACGTAAGTATCATAACCTTCTCAGTACACGACGAGCCTCCGTGGACCAACGGCCAATCAGCATCGCCCAATCACTACTCAGTATTAGGCGATACAACGGCCAGCTCCGATCGGAACTCGCTACTTCGACACGCCGAAAAGTTGTACATTCATCGTCTTGTACCGACACCGTTACGCGAAAGCATACATACACCTGACACGACGGTAGTACGAGACGTTTCTCGTTGTCCATCTATAATGGGCACTGTAGCCTTGTGCCTCTTTCCAATTGGAAATCAGTCTCTTTGGACTAGGGTACCTAGAGACTTGGAATCAATTAACGTAATAGGGTTCGAATGTCACCTTTGAATGACTTGGCAACACGATCCCTTGGAGCTCCTCTACAGCTGAATGCGAAAGATTTGTAGCGAGACCTCGAAACTGGAGTTCAATGTATCGACAATAAACAGCACTTTTTAAGTGATAAATAAAATTTGAAACTTTCCGTTAAAGAAAACAAAAATACATACAGCAACGAAACGGTACCAACCAGCATGCTTAGAGGTTTCCCATTTAGAACAAGTATACTAATAATATTTAACCTTCAGGAACAAGACTGTGCGCCCAGCATGTAAACAAACGCTTTCAATCGATTCATTTCACAACAAGCTCTCTGTAATAGTAATACAACGTGACCATCATAAATGTAACACAAAGACGATTGATTACTAGTCTATGACAACGTAAGGCAATATGTGTAGCAACTCCCCCCGGTAAGACTTTCTAGACGCGCACTCGTGCCACTCTCGTAAATTGTCTCCGGTCCCGTCAACGTTCGCGCCGTCGTTCGGAATCCCGTTGACGTTGGGCCACCGTTCCGAGTGCAGCTTGTCAACCTCCGAGTCCTCGACCACCACTCTCTCACTTTTTAACCGAACTTCGCTCTCAGCGTCCGAACCACTCGAGGACCACACGATTTCGTCCGCGTGCGGGAGGGGGGGCAACCTCGCGAGTATCTCCTCCACGCTCTCATCAACGCGGCGGTCGGCGACGACGACGTTGGCGACGCTCTGGCCCGGCGTCGAGTCGACGTCGATGCACGACGACCGGTCGAGTCGCGACACGGAGCGCAGTTCCGAGCCGGCCTCGAGGTCCCTCGAGTCGAGCGACGAGGCCGCGTTCTTGACGGCCTCGAGGCTCGTCTTGTCCTCGGAATAGTGCGGGTCGAGGTCCGACGACTCGAGTTCGGACTGCGACCTGAGGAACCTCGCTATGTGCTCCGTCTTGTTGCGGGATATCTCGAGGGCGTCCAGCGCGGATCCCCTCGCGCCCACCACGGAGTTGGGCAGACTAGGTAGCGGTTTCTCCTGCGACGAGGGCGGCGCGGAAGACTTGGCCTGCAGGCCGGCGAGAAGCTCCTGCGTGGTCTTGACCTTGGGGTTGCGCGCTATCGACGCGATGCGCGTTATCACGATGTCGTCGGACCGCGCAGCGTTTCGGGCGGCGTTGAGCGCCTCCTTGGTCGAGCCCTTCTTGCGGCCTCGCTTCTTCGGCACTTTCGGCTCGGGATCGGGCGCGACCGCGGGCTGGGGTATCTCCACGACGCTCTCGGAACGGTCGCTGAGCACGCCGAAACTGTCCCGACTGCACTCGGCCGACGCGTCGACCCGCGGCCCGACCGTGCCGTTGAGTCGGGCGACCTTGGGGGGCGGCTCGGCATCGCCGCCCGAGTCTTTCCGCAGACGCTTGTTGGCCGCGTGGGTCTTGGGTACCGAGTCGGGTCCGAGCGCGCTCGAGTTGACCGACTTGGTCCCGAGCGCGTTGTTGGACCGGACGTTCCTGACGGAAGACTGGTTGGAGTTGGGCAACCGGGGGCTGGTGCTCCGTTCGCTGGCGACCGATATCGCCGGCGACAACGCCGACGCGCGGCCCACCCTCGAACCGTAAGTACTCGACAGGGCGGGACTCGTCAGCGAGCTACCGACGAGTAGTAAACTAGGACTTAAATTAGGATTAGATCTTAGGCTAGGACTAATGGGGCTCGGCCTGACGCCCGGACTGATCGTTCTCGACCCGTTGGTCGTGTGGTTCGATTGCTGTTGCAGCGGGCCGGGCTCGGGCGGTTTGCTGATTAGGTTACGCCAACGTCTGACCAGGTCCTTTGCTCGTTTCGCCAGAGATTCGTTCGCCGTCTTCCGCCGCAACTCGTTGATGTACTTGCCGAGACGGGTCGCCTACGGGAAAGGTAGACAAATGAATGCATGTTACCTGGCTCGGTTGTTGTCATGCACGCTCGGGACTGGAGCGAGCGTTTGAATGTGCGGTTTTATATTGCACATGCATGTCAACTAATGGCACAGCCACAGTTTCAGAGCTCTGTGAATGCAACAGCATTTTTAAACTTATTTTTATTCTTAACTGTTGGCCTATTTAAGCCTCACCTCGAGTGCTTCTTTGGTGATCGGAGTTCTTTCCAAGATCGATACGATCTCAAACACTGTAGCCATGTCCACAACCTGAAATAAGAACAAAGTCTATTAGTTCAGTTCAGTTTTATTATCAGTTGTAAAATTACAAAGGCAATAGTAAAATACAAGCGCCTTTATAATAATATCGACTTTGTCATAGTTAATAACAAAAATAGAGACAGTAGTGAAATATAAAAGCCTTTACAGTAGAACTAATATCAACTTTGTCACAATGTAAGTACAATCAAAGCAGTCTAATAAATACCTAATTTTTATGCTAATCATAGTTTTAGTAAAACCCTGTTTGTACTGTATTTTATTTCCGCTACGAAACGGACATTATTTTCACCTATATCACACGACTTTCTTTCTGAGCTTGGATCTGATGTTCACATCGTTTATTACCTTAACCGTGATCAAGGAAGCCAGTAGGATTAATATTTTTGCTTCTTCCTTTTATTTGTATTATATTCTTACTTTGAAACCCTGATTTAATGTCTGTATAATGTATATATCTGTGTATATGTCTGTACTAACTTGACAACATCTAAAACTTGTCACCACTCAGGTCTGTGGAGCTGTACAAGTGTAAAAAAAAAGATTGCTAATAAAAATAAAATAAATAAAATTAATGTCACCTTAGCCATGTCTTCTATCATGGCTAACAAGGCAACTACCTTGAATTCATTCCATTAAATGTGTGGCTTAGTTCTGGGAATCTAGTCAGCTGTTTAGCTGCAGTTAACAACATTACTCGTTTCCGTTACCACGCTGAAATCTGTCAAACAGAGCTTACACAATGTGATCTGTTGTGTAGGTCTCTGTAAGCAGTCAGAGTTGTACCATAATCTAGTTTGGCACTTACGATCACACGTCACACATGACAAGACGGAAAAGAAAACCGAATCCAAATTGTATACGTAGGCCTAAATCTGAATTATTGCTTAAACTAATTAGGCCTACAAAAATTGTTCTAGTCAACTAATATATTTTAATAAGGCAAATTGATCAGTACTTGATTTGGACTTATTACTAGGTGATCGTTCTCATCAGAGTGGTATCAAAAACTATATTTAGCAACATAATCTAGTATGTATATATACCATGGATATACCTAAATCTGTGTGAACTGTCAATTATAGTGATGTGCTAAAACAATTATAAATACAACCATATCCAAGCCACATTATCCTTTCCTTGCATGCAACTTGAGGTGAGGATGAGCTTCTCAAACAAAAAGAATGTTGAAAAACAGCACCAAATGCTTCCAAAAAGTCAAGATTCAAATTCAACTTGTTTTTATAAATTGGTGAAGAGCCAGGAAGTCTTTATTGAATGTACTATGTATATGTAATACAAATTATGAACACATATGCCTATAGGTACTAAGACCATCCATACCAATAATTACCTAGAAATAAATGTACAGGTATATTATTATAGCATGCAAGATTACATCCATCTTAATTTTACAAATTCATCAACATAAATGTAACGTTTAATGCATTTGCCTAAAGCAGATGTAATGAGGCTAAAGTTGATATTCAATACTTAATCTAGTCTTTGGTATCCACCAATCACATTTACACTAAGCTCTTGTCTAGCTAGCTTACCAACTTGATAAAAATGCTTACGTTTTGGACTAGGCCTACGCTCTTGTTAATCTACAAGCTAAGTGTTTAAAAGGTGTAATGTAATAGTGACAATCCGCACAGGGCTACAGAGCAGTCCTAACCTATTGTATTTATAAAGAAAATCGATGTACTCAACAGTCGACTTGCTAAATGCTCACACACGTTACATAGATTCACAGAAACCAACGCTAGCAGTATGGCTAGTCGGAGGCAGCACACATTGTTGTCGTAAGGGATTTTGTTTAAAATGAAAAATAAGATGCTTTTAAAACAAAAGCAACCCCATTCCTATAGGTTAGGGGTCGACTAGGCTATGAATAGTCCTTAGATTCTCCTTAGTGTGAAGAATGCTGTCTACATCTCGAACAAGTAGTTAATGCCTTAGGCAGCCAGAATGCAACAAGTCTATGATCTATTTAATGGTAATGAATGAATGAATTTCAAACCCATTTTTATAGCATAAGCTAGGTAGGCCTAATGTGTTTTTAAGCCTTTTTCTTCGTCTAGGCCTAGCCTATGCCTGGCCTAGGGGTTAGCCTCTAGCCTTACTAATGGGAAGGCTAGGCCTAGAGATTGGGTACAATAACACAGAACCAAGACTAGTCAAACACTACATGCAATGAACCATTTGGTAGGCTAGTAGCCTGGACACCTAGACTGGGATGGCTAAAACTGGGTGGTCTAGGCCCTAGAACTGTACGGTCTAGAGTCTAGACCTATACGCTAGACCTATAGAGGTCCACTACAGCCCAAGGAATTAATGATAATGTTCTATGGTCTAGGCCCCATCATGTAACTGATCAGGCCTAGAATTATAATGCCAACTGATTAGAGAATTAAATAAGTTAACACAAAAATGCACAATCACAGAGTTAATGACCCTTGGGTGGGACTCCCGTGGCCTAAAGGCGTAACAATAGGATCAAACACTTGCACCCATGTAGGCCTAGAGTTATTCATTATCGTATTGATATTGACCTTATCGTTATCTGTTGATGATGTGAAATTGGAAAATGGAAGTGAAAATACAGCATATGGAGTTAAAAGGACATTGGGCTAGGCCTAGGCCTATGGAGCAAGCACTGCCTCGCTCCCAAAAACATTCATTTTCATGATTAGGTAACTTTGCGATTATTAAAATCGTTTTTGCCTACGTTAAAGAAAAACTACTCAACAGTTTTGAAAGAACTGTCAAAAATTACAGAGATCAAAGTAACAGGTTGAAAAATATTGCCAAAGCAATGTAGTAAATATCATGTAAATATCACGTAAACCTAGGCTGGTCCCAGGGCTAATGTATGCAGAAAGTTTGTAGACCGTCCGGATTGGCAGATTAAAACCGGAAACTCTCCCACAGAGCCAGTGCGCCTGCGTCGTGCCGCGTAAGTGAGGTGGGATACGGGCAAGACGTCTTGCGAGAGCTCCGCGAAGCGATATTTCACAAATAAATTACACAGTTAAAACACTTTTGCGATACAAAACCACTGTCAAAAAATCTTCTGTGCACAATTCCTGTGATGATTGTGGGGGTTTTGGGTGAAAAACGTGTATACTTTCGACGTAATATAGTGACAAACTTTGGCTTAAAGTTGGGTTCTACACGCCACTTTCTAGTGTATTTCGTGAAGTCGTTGCTGGCGAAATTGATTCTTTGGAGAAATGGTGTCGGATTTATTGCGAAGCTTATTTAGAACCTTACATTGTATTCCTTGTCGAGAGCCTTAAGTAATTTATCCTTGATCTCCGAAGGAGAATGCTGCATGAGGCCGTACTTGGTCTCGGACTTAACAGCTCCTCAACCACATACAGCCACCAGCACCTATGGCGGACATGTACTATTCAGGAATTCTGGGAGAATAATATTTCAAGTCCTCTTGTCGACTAGTTCCGAAAACACACGATTGTGACGTCACGCGTACGAACCCAACTCGGTTTTATGCTCCTTTACGCCCCAACTTGTAACGTAAAGTACTCGAAACAGTTGAAAAAATAAGTAATAGACGATCTTTTTCATTATTCTAAGATATTCTGGTTGATATTAAGGAAGGGAATCCATTTTATTTTACCGGTCGCTACTACTAGAAAGGAAATACGAAATGCGAGTCATTGAAAAGTTTTGTTGCAACAAAGCATAGGTTGAAGGTCCATATGTTGAGTCAATACACAAACTATTTTCATGCAAATAATAAATATTGTTGTAATCTAGTTCTATACTACTTGTAAAAAAAAAAATAAAAAGTACAGTATTTTAAAATGTGTATGTTCAAATTATATTCCTTATTCCTATCGAATCCCTAACCTTGATTTATTACGCCTTAAGCTTTGGGTCTCGGCTTTGCTTGAAGCCTCCCTCGCCTAGCCAAAAACAGCAAGGCCTAACTAAGACAGAAAGCAATTATTCTTCATTAATATTTAAATCAAATATAACTAATCACAAAATTAATGTGTACGAAATTAGTAAAATAATAGTTGTTCATTTGAACGAAAATGGCAACATATGTTTACAAGGCGGTGAGCTATGTTGTCAGCAGTCAGCTGTCTTATCAAAATAAAGATGTCGAGTCGCATGGTTGCGACTGCTACTGTTAGGGCAGTGAAAGGGAGACGGATATTGCCTTCAAGAGCAGCATTAGTACTTGTAAGTAAACACCATATTGATTCAGATAATACCTTTGTAATCGTAGATTAGAATAAAGCACTTTTAACTAAATACTTTTATTATTGTGCAATCCTGAATATGTTTGGGCCAGTGACCTTTTTTAGGTTAGGGCTCCATTTCACTTGTTTCCTAGGGGCCTAGATGTACAATTAATGCTACAAACCAGGATATTATGTGCAGGAATAAAATTATGGTTTGTTTATTATTCTTGCAGACTCCAGCCGCAGTAAATAGAATTAAGGCGATATTAGCTGGAACAAATGAATACATTGGTCTGAAGGTTGGTGTCAGGCAACGAGGCTGCAATGGTCTTAGCTATACATTAGATTATGCCAAAGAAAAAGGGAAACTAGATGAAGAGGTTATACAAGATGGTAAGAATGTTACTACTTTCCCAAATGTCTTCTTCTTCTTCTTCTCAAATGCCCACATTTGGCTGTTTTGCCATCATGCTGGATCTGATAGACAATTATACCCAATTATAAACATGAATGCAGAAATACTTAACCTTGAATTCCTACTTGCAGGTGTGAGAGTCATCATCGACAAGAAGGCACAGCTCACACTCCTCGGCACGGAAATGGACTACGTAGAAACGAAACTGACATCAGAGTTCGTCTTCAACAATCCAAACATAAAGGGGACGTGTGGTTGTGGGGAAAGTTTCTCGGTTTGATCGATTCAACTCCGTAGTCACATTTAGAAAACCTTGAAAGTGTTTGTGCGTATAAACGAGGACCTCTAGTCGACCACCCCGGGTGGCTCTTCTCATAGTTTCCGACATTACTCCGTACGTTTTCATTTCTTCATGCCAGTAGTTCATACTTGAACTTGTTTTTATAGATGTTTTGT
This sequence comes from Isoperla grammatica, assembly GCA_945910005.1. Classification (NCBI taxonomy): domain Eukaryota; kingdom Metazoa; phylum Arthropoda; class Insecta; order Plecoptera; family Perlodidae; genus Isoperla; species Isoperla grammatica. The sequence goes on from OX246747.1 coordinate 29,978,413, forward strand.
CTTGCTTCGCAATGCCACCGAATCTCTTTCTATCGACCAATGTTTTTGATAAATCTGGATCATAGACAGGTATTAAACAAACATATACACATAGACTAGTACCAGTACTGCCAGTATTAAACAAACGCTAAATTAGTGGTTTTAACTTCTAAGTAAGACATAACTCATGAGAGCCACACAACATTAAAAAGTGATTATGTAATGATCTTCGTCTGGTCTTAACCTAGACCTATGAGTGAAGACTCTCCAATCATAGATATAAATGTTGTCCAATGAAGCCTAGAAAGACAATTTCATTATTATGTAGTTTCAGTAGCCTAAGGGATATATTGAAACAACTTCTGCTTACCTAAAGATAAAGTAGGTCTAAGGTAGTCACCAATTTTCATAGTGAACACAAACTAAATTTACATTAAAAAAATGCAAAACGTTTCGACCCATATGACCTTTATCGATTGGTGTAGAAAAAGTATACATATTATGATTAACTAGGCCTAGTTTGTTTTCACCATGCCAAGTTGCCAATACGACACAAAATAACAATTAATATATAATACAAGAAATGAAATTATATGGTATTTGTCAATAGCATAACAATGTTATTAAAAATGAATTAGGCCTACTAATTATACAAGCCCATGTAATACATACAATACAACCGATCCCGACAAAGACAGGAAATGGGGACGGATAATGATGACATTTAATACGTTATTTTGCGTTAATATTGGGATAAAGTTAATCTAAAATCAGAACCTTACAGAAAACCCCGTTAGAAATGTTTTTCTCTGTTTGGAATTCTTCGGAACGCCGTGGATGTCATTATTCACCGTTCCAATGTTGTGTAGCATTCGGGAGTTGCGGAGGTTAAGCCGCTGATTTGCACGTTTTGTACACTGGGGGTAGTCTTTACAGTTTTAACAACATGTAGACTTCTGAACTTAAGGTGAGAGCTTGCTAACTAACTTGGCACAATACGTGGGGATTCTGTACATTTCTCTTGGAAAACAAGGACACACTTTTGGAATTACCCGGAATACGTTTTCAGTAGTACCGTACAGCTGTGTTGTGTGTGGCATTGTTAGGCCTGCGTAGCACTGAATCACTTTTATGGAGATAAAGTAGGCCTGAGCATAATTATGTCTATTATAATTAAAGGTGTTTGTTTTTTGCAAAAATAAAACCATTTTCAAACACCTTTAACTATAATTAAAACTACATTCATAATACTTTTCAAGGTTGTGAATTTGTAATCTATGTATAATATAATTGAAGTATGTTAAATACGTACTATTAGACCTACTGAGCAGGTACTAGGAGAGACATTTTAACTTAAATTGTTCAAGTAGGTTTACCTACTACTGTATCATATTAGGGCCCGGTATTATGACAGCCCACTAAATATATTGTTTTCTTGATACGTAGCAGCCACCAATCGGAAGCGTTTTTTCCCACGAAGAGAACAATTTAGTGGTGCAATAAATATTTAACGGCCGTCACGATACCAGGCCTAAGCAGCCCTCATGTATATACTTCACTATTATTTGTACTATTAGCACAATGTTGCAGATATTTATTACTTGGTAGTGTATATTTTATTTCTGTTTTATGTAAAATATAGCAATGGTTTTGTTAATTTCAGTTTTATTATTTGTACAGTGTAGTAATGTTACCTTTTCCCTATTCTGTCCTGACGAGACCATCTTTCCAGAAAAGAGGTTGACTGCAAATAAACAGCCAAGGGTGACAAAAGTAGGATCATGGCTAGAAGTAGACGTATTCCACATATTGTGACAAGAAGTGGCTGAAAACATCAATATGGATGTTATGGCTATGGGAAATTCAGATAAATCACATCAAATTGGAGAATGTGTCCTTGCATCACTAGCTGTAAATACAATATTAGAGAACAAATTTTGTGATCCTGCCTTCCAGGATTCAGTGCACCAAATCAAATGTGGTAAAGCAACGTAGACTACTCGTACTGTTTACCCCCATTTTGAAACCCCTTCTACCATAAAAAGATGAATATTTTAGAACATTTCTTTTAATTATTTTTATTATGTATATAAACATGACAAAAATTACACGTCTAACACAAAAACATCGTTGCTATGAAATTGATTAACTCATCTATTAATCAACAATATACATGTACATGTTTCGTTAATGTGGACTACACTAAATCAAGGTCCACTAGATCGCTTGTAGCGCGCGCGCAGTAAGGTATTTCCATAATGTTAAAAATCCCATGTTATTCAAATGGGAGAATCATTCAGAAAAACAAATGAATTGATCTGTCTAAACAAATTATGGGCCAAAAAGACAAAATAACAATCGGTAATGAGATTTTGTCTTCACATTCTATATATATATATATATATATATATATATATATATATATATATATTTTGTAATACTTTACGTGTAAATTCACATTATTGGTGAGGATTATTTAAATAATAATGCAATTTTTGTAGTTGGATCCAAAATGGCGATTTTGGATCTCATTCAATGACCTTACTTTGCGCTTCGCAAGTACTCCGCTAGGAGTAAATCCAGTAGACCTTGACACTAAATATGTGTAAACTATTTAAATAATTCGTAAAAATTCGTTAAAAATAAAAATTCGTAAAAATAATTTAAGTTCATTCTCTAGGCCAATCCTAGGTGAAATACTATACAGAATACTATAAAACAGCAATTGTAGTCTTCCAGCAATATTGTAATCTTACCAAGGATCCGACTCACTTTTATTCTAAACCAAGCCCAAGCCAAGCCAAGCTAGCGCTGAGTAAAGTAAGCCGGGCTTCAAGCTGGGCCTCGCGTCGACACAACGCCAAAGCAAGCCCAGCCGAAAGCAATGCTCACAAAATCCAAGCCGGGCTAAACCAAGCCGGGCCGAAACTGAGCTCAACTGAGCCGGGCCGAAAGCGAGCCTAACTAAGCCAAGCCAAACCAAGCCGGGCCAAAACTGAGCTCAACTGAGCCAGGCCGAAAGCAAGCCGAACTAAGCCAAGCCAATCCAAGCCGGGCCGAAAGCGAGCCTAACTAAGCCAAGCCAAACCAAGCCGGGCCGAATACCCGCCAAAACCCGTCTGCAATAACATTTTGCCAAGTCTCACGCTCGCTTCTCGCTGTGAGATAATAAATAATAATTGTTCGTAGGAATACCTGTTATATCGTGCACACTAGCTTTACCTGATGTGCCCTTCTTCAGGTGACTTTCTAGGTTATTAGGGTGTTTGGATAGTTGGGAAGGAATTTCCGAGAGCTAATAGTAGGACTCAATCCCAGCATTCGCCTTTACGACTGAGGAAAACCTCGGAAAAAACCTTCAGTCAGGACTGCCGGTGGCCGGAATCGAACCGGCGACCTCCAGAATTAGAGTCTCGCGTCTTCAAGCTGAGCCACCTCTATCGGTGCTGTGAGCTATCAACTTACCCAGTTGTAAAATCAAACCTCAAAAGAAGTTATTGGCGTTATTAGAGACCATAAATGTCAATCATGCCTTTCTTCTGCAAAGTACTCACCATCCCTTATAGTACAGGCAGCTCCAAGCCATATTGACCTCCAACGACAGCGAAAAATTACCTTACTACCCCCACTGTATCAACAATTAAACACAATCATAAGTTTTAATTATTAGCTTTAGCGATCCTCAAATTCTGTACGCGATGTTTAGATTTTAGGTTATTTATTTTCGAAGACAAAATAATCGGAGGTCACTTCATTTTGGAAGCTATGCATCTACCCTTCTTGCTGGTCGGAGAAACTGTCAACGTGATTGAAGTTTACAACCTTGTACAAAGAGAGCAATAAACCAGCTGCGATTGAACCCAAAATTTGCCGCTGTGCTAGTTGATATGGAAAATACAGTCACTTTGGTTGTCTTGCACCCTCTAGTAACTGTTCGCTTGTCACTGTTCGCCCACGCCCCCCTCCTCCTAATAACATACCGTTGTTTATACCGTGCGCGCGGTAGAGCCCAGACAGAATGCAACTTATCACCAGTGAAACAGAGTTGGCGTAATGGCATATCGCAGCGCATGGCCACGATAATATGATGATAACAATTGCTCATTTTATGTCACTATCATCTATGCATTTTGAGAAGTACGGTTACTTCTATATACTAGTGAACATAGAAAGCAGAACTGTTCCTCTTACCTCCAATTACAGATTAATTAAACAAACATTTGCTAGGCCTAGTCAAAGTTTGATGGTGAAGGTAGCAAATCTGCAATCCCCTACTCAGCTTTAAGTCAAAAGTGAGCTGGGTCAAACCAAGCTGGGCTAAATCAAGCTAGTAAGCTCAGCGTGAAAAGTGAGCCGCGTCAAATCGAGCTGGGCTTAAAAAGCGAGTCGGGCCAAAGCAAGCTGGGCAAGCAAGCCGGGCCAAAACAAGCTAGCCAGCTGGGCTCAGAAAGCGAGCCGGGCTAATCCAAGCTTCCGAGCCCGGCTTGAAAAGTGAGCCGAGCCAAAGCAAGCTAGCTAGCTGGGCTCAGAAAGCGAGCCGGGCTAAGCCAAGCTTCCGAGCCGGGCTTGAAAAGTGAGCCGAGCCAAAGCAAGCTAGCCAGCTGGGCTCAGAAAGCGAGCCGCGCTAAACCAAGCTAGCCAGCCGGCGTAAAAAAACGGGCTTTATACAACCAAGCCGGGCCAAGCCGAGCCAGGCCGGATCCTTGAATCTTACATAGGCCTAAGTTGGCTACTTAGAAACATGTTGAGTATGTTGTTCAACACCAAATAATCTCATTAACATATACAATCGATAAGATTCGAATTCATGAACATAGAATGGAAGTTTACAAAAGCAACAATGAAGTGCTCGAGCACTAGCAGATAAATTAGAAGATTTATGTACATAACAGGGCCCAGATTCACAAAGGTGCCTAGTGCTAAGACGTCCTAGTTTAGGCAAATCTTAGTGATATAAATCACGCATATGTCGTTCTGCAATGTCATACAGATGCAATATAGTAAAATATCAACAATTTAACTAATAATATTTTATTTGTGAATGTGTAGTAATACCAAGATTGATTTATCTTGATTTATCTAGTTAGGATTTGCCTAACTTAGGACAACTTAAGAGTTAGGCATCTTTGTGAATCCAGGCCCAGGGTTCCATTCTTCCTACTTGTCGCTCAAACATGAATCTAGTGACGCGACGGAGAAGTGACATGTTACCTGTAATGCCGATCTATGGATTGCGACTGCTTGCTGGCCACTGGCCAGACTGTTGTTACAGTTATTGAAATACAGGTAAACACGGACAATTTTCACACAACATTTGCTAGGGGATGTGCAACAAGAAAATGATTAAACATTATTATTTCAGTCGTCGAATAAAGGCGAGATTAGTAGCTAGGTGACGTTAGGAACTAATGAAAATGTTAATTTCAAAAACAGATACAAAAAACACATTCCCACATCTTCTAACCAAAGAAACTGAATGTGTTTGAAGACTTAATTAATTTCGATTCTTGTTTCCACTTCCATCTATGCTTTACAAGTATACAAATTTTGGTACGTGAAAAATATTTGTTTCAAATTTACATTTTGCTGATGTGTACCTAGGCCTAATGTTAGGCCTATATCAAAATTTAAAATATATACAGACATACAAAAAAAAAATAAGCAGTAAATTTAGTTTTGTACCTTAAACTTTAAGGCTTAAAGGTTTTTTCTTATCACCTTTGACTAGAAATATTTCAAGTTGTGCCTCTAGGAACTACTATTTGCTTTGGTTCCCATCAACACTTTGTCATCTAGGGCTACAGAAATTTAGTGTGCATACTTTTTACTCACAAAATCATTGTGTAACTAAGTCAATGTACTACATTAATTTATAATTTACTAAACGTGATGTTTGAACATATAGTACCATGGTAGTGGATTTAATTGGAATGTTGTCAGGACATATATACATAATATACAAAATGTATGGAATACAGTGCAACACATTACAGCAGGGCTTAATCAGGGTGGAAGGTACTTTTTTAGTTCATCCCTTGACCATAACAACTTAGACCTATGTACACAATACGCAGAACATGCAAAGTAAGATTCATTACAGCGACAATAAGAACGCAAGTAAGGACGAGAATACCTAGATATAAAATCCAAACATGACAATAAGAACGCAAGTAGAATAGATATAAAATCTCAACAATGATGCCAATTAATCGGTGAAATCCGGACTTTGAAAATGTTCCAACATCGGCATCTAAACGTAAAGAGTCGAAGTTGAAAAACCAAGTTGTTTAAACAAGTAAAACATCGAGTACCGACAGTGTAGTGTAAGAAAACACAAAATTCGTTGCGTTAACGGCAGTGCATCTGCCCGGTCATAACCCAAAATATGTGATACAGGATGTAGATAGGATTCACACCAAACACTATTATTCTGCTACTGTAGACTCGAGCTAACAAATAGATACGTACACCTAGTAACATAGCTAGAAGCAATCTCGGTATCTGGGCCATTCATGATTTAACAATCACAGCCCCTAGTTTGTATTCAACAATCGAAAGCTAAATTCCTCAAAATAACATATTTTCTTGTTGTCAGAATGCACCTACACTATTTTCAGTCTGCAATACAGAGAGACAATCAAAATGCGATCGTCTTTCGCTTCTTTAGTCTTTATCGTCGTACCTAGAGCTGCTTTTACACGGTTCACTCTTGCGTTCAAGTTTATCTCAATTCAAGGACAAAACCAAATCAAAGAATGTGGAGGAGCATTGTTGCATTTTAATATCTACGTACGTTTTAATGTTTTTTTTTGTCCTCGAATTCGAAGAAACTTGAACGGAACATCCAATCGTCGAAATTGGGCACAATTGTAGCTCAGGAGGACGCCAGCAAATTCACAGATCCCGTCGGTCTTGGTTATGTACCTCTCAGTTGCCTTGCGGGTGTTGGCCGGGCGGTATCAGCTGATACCGTTCGAGGTAACTCAACGTGGCAAACGACAGGTTGGTCGACTTTGTCGCTATGTTGCAAACCGTCATCCCCTCGCCGCTGCCAGCTGAGGACAAAGGACGGAAATCTGTTTTCAACAGTTCACCTTCTAAGCCAAACAAACTAGAAAAATCAATTTTATTAATGTTACGTTTCTATCAACTCTGTAGGTCAACAACAAGGTAAGCTGTTTATTTCCTTCCTATCCACCCACATGCTAAATATATTATATAAAAACGAATTTAACAAAGCCTTACTGCATTTCTTTACCGCTTCTTTACTGCATTTGTTACGTATCTTACCGCTGTTTGTCGCAAGCCCGGCGTATCTCATCGGTGTTTGTCGTAAGCCTGGCGTATCTGACCGCTGTTTGTCGCAAGCCCGTCGCAACTTACCGGTGTTTGTCGCAAGCCTGGCGTACTCGCTGAGCTGGTCGTCCTTGAGGTATTTGAGAGCTAGAGCGTTCATCCTCATGCTGACGTCGCTCGACTCGGAGAGATCCGCGTTAAACCCGGTCGCGTTCGCCCTCGGGTAAAACGCCGGCTCGTGAGTCGGCCTGACCGGTCAACACACAAAACCAGAATGTGTGAGTTTTTATTTTTATTAAAAAAAAATAACAAGATTTTTTATTTTAATTTTATTGATTTAACTCAGATTTATTTTATTTAAATCAACTTTTTTTATCTAGTTTTTTTTTATTTGTATTCATTTAAATCATCAATATTGGTGTCCCAGAAATATAATAAAATAGATAAAATTAAAAAAGTTGGCACACAAGTTACAACTCAATTGTATTTATTGACTAATGTAATCGTATTTGTCTATTGTATTTGTGTATATTGTATTGCACATTGCATTGTCATTCGTAGTTTTATCGACCCTCTCCTAAATAATGACCGTTTCGAACCCGACAGAGTAGCGAGACAGGGCAGCGAAACTCACCGTCGTATATCTGCGTCGTGTTGTCCGTTCTCCCCCGTCTCGCAGAAGCTGATGCCCATCTGTTGGAGTCGCTCCATCGTGGCCTGGCGCACCGACCGGTCGGCCCGACCGCCCCCGTACGACTCGTTAGCGCCGTCTCGATAACCTCGTCGATCCGACTGCCGACCGTGGCGAGGAACATCTTCGTTATGACGTTGGTCGTGGTAACGTCGTTCATTTAACCGCTGTCCGTCGTGTCTGTCTCCCGACGGTTCGTCACGAAAACGATGATCTAACGGCTGTCCGTTGTGATGATCATCGTCGATACGGTGTCTGTCTTGGTACGATTCGTCGTGATAATGTTGTTGATTCAGGTGCTGTCTGTGGCGAGGAATACCGTTGTCGGGACGGGCGCCTCCCGAAGATTCGTCGAGAAAACGATCGTTTGACGGCCGTCCGTCAAAAGCGTCGCCGATACGATGTGATTCGTCGTGATAACGTTCTCGACGTAACGGCCGACCGAGGTGGGCGTCGTCGTGAAAACGTTGCCGATTCGACGGCCGATCGCTGCGAGGACCGTCGTCGACGTTATGTTCATCTCCCGACGATTCGTCACGAAAACGACTCGGCCGTCCGCGGTGAGGATCGTCGTCCTGATAACGTGGCCGAATATCGTCGTCGCGTCCCGGAGGTTCTTCGCGAGAACGAGAACGCCGTCGAGTATCGCGAATGTCGTCTCCGACGGGATGTCCGGTACACGACGGACGACCGTGGGAATCGTTTCCCTCTAGATTAGGCGACCGGTCGGTGGCGGGTCGCGCGTCGTTTCGGGGACCCTGTCGGAGAAACTGGTCGTAACGCGACCGACGTTCGCCCGTCTTCGGAACGTTCCACGCTTCCATCTCGCGACGTTCTCGGACTTCCGGTCGATTCTCGCGCTCGGACTCTCGGTCTCGCTCGTCGCGCAGCCGGTTGTTTTCGTCCGCCTCGCACTGCTCCACGAGTTGCTGCATGGTCACCTTCTGGACGGCCGGCCGGTCGCCTTGTTTCCGAACTATCGGCGGGCGTTGCGTGTCCACGTGGCAAGCGTGTCGAGGGTCTTCCGATTGGTCGGCTGTCGGTCTACGATCCGTGTCGTGTCGCCCGCGTGAGTGTTGCAAGTCTCCCTCCGAGACCGGAGCGTTGTCTTTGTCTCCGCGATCTCCCTTCGACTCTCCCCGGTTCTCCGTCTCCGCCGCTTCAGTACCCGGCTTCAACATTTGGTTCACTTGACCCTGAAGGAAAGAGAACACCACTCGATTAACACTCGATTCGTTGTAGACCGCAAACGAGTTTCGCGCCGACTATAATCGTCCAGACGGGAGAATTCTCGTGTTCCCGATATATATTTGAATCCTAATTTTGAATGAAAAAGTTAAATTAATACACAAAAAATTATAAAATCGAAATCTCGATTGTGAGCCAAAATCTGTATCCATAACATTGTCCTAAGCCAACAAAGAACAAAGGCTTGATTATCGCACTCGGGCGCCACGTCCTCCCCTTCCCTATTTCTTCCCTTTCACTTTTCCTCCCTGCCCTCCTACTTGCCCATTTCCACCAAAATCATCTATTTCATCTTCATATTTTACCCACTCATTGTCTCAATTAGCCAAGTTGCAAAATAATTAGACGTTACACCCAAGTGTCAACAAATCAATATTTAAAAAAAAAAGAACAAGTATTTCTGTGATCTACCACAACAGACTTCAATTGTTTCTCCACGTGGCAACGTCCAAGTATGATCACAGACGTGACGTACATACGTACGTGTGCAACCTACAAACACTTATTGTTTTGTTTGTTTGTTTTTATTAGCCTCCAATCGATCCTTTAGTACATACATACGAAGATATAGGATAAGTCAAGTGTTCATAAATATTATGAAGTATATTCAATGTAATGACAAGTAGCTAACAAGTAATACTAACAATATAGGCCTACAAGGTCTCCGTGTAGTACCTGAGAAAATTAACAGTCTAAATTATAGAGAACATAGTTTTAAGTCAGATTTTACTAAATTGCTGCATTCTAAATTATAATACTATGTAGGCCTACAACCTTTAATAAAGAGCTCATGTTTACGTTTTTATCCTACATGTACTCATTCACATAGTTCTAAACAATTACATATAGAAACAGTTTCTACAGAATTCATCTACATTACACAAGTACTATGTAGGCCTACAAGATTTAACAAGAAGGTTTAAAAATAGCTCATCATTGTGTTTTCCTCCTACATATACTAAATTGCATGAAATAACAAATTCGTCTACATTATAAAACACAGCATTAACGAAATAGGTCTTGATTGCATTAAGCAGCTTAGTTGATTCATAAATGATCTTCTTCTTATTCTTTCATTTGGTTGGTCTTGGAGGTATTGGACCTACCATATCGACCAGTTTGAATTGTATCTTGACTGTTGTGACAATGGATAGGGGTATAAAGTGCGGAGAGATAGCAAAGATAAAACAAATAACACTGGGAATAGATTACATAGAATAAATACATATAGAGAAAACATATACAGGAGGTAAATAATACATTTATAATAAGGCCTATAGACATAAAAATTGTTGCCCCTCAAGAATGATCCTTATATAGGCCTCGCAAAACATCTTCGGTAATGCTTTCATCACGGGTGGGTGAGCGGCAGCCAACCAGCAGCCGTGACTAATTCAAATACCTGCTCGGGTTGGCCGAGACCGTAAGCACGTCATTGATTGATGACGAAAGCATAACCGAAGTTGTTTTGCGAGACCTATCAGTTGGAAGACTGTTAAAAAGTTTCTAACTTGCCATCACGTTGTGATAGAAGGTCCAGCCGACCCTCTCCCCGTCGTCAGAGGAGTCTCCGCCCCCCTCCTCCCCCTCGAAGGACGTGTTCTCCCCCTCGTCGTCGGACATCTTGTATTCGCCGATGGAGATGTGGACCGAGGGTACCGGCGTGGGCTGGTGGTCGAGCAGTCGGTCCACGTCCAGGTCGGGCATCGCGAGAGACTCGTCCGCCTGCTCGGAGAGGGACTCAAACGGTGCCAGCCTGCGGGAGAACGGACAGACGAGCTAAACCTTGTACGGATCGGTCGGGTTAAACGTATAGTGGTGGTGGGCTAGAAGTTATTAAATTTGTCACAGGTTTGAGCTAGGGGGGAAGGATAGGAAGGAACCAACAGCTTACCTTGTGGTGGTTGCGGCCTTCGGAGTCGATAGAAACACAAAAAAGATATAAACAAAACGTCGCGACAGTTTTGGCCTGACGTGGCCTTGATCACCCGACGAAGGTGGAGGAAAGACTGGGTCGGAAGTCTCTATTGTCACGTGACTTCCGGTATGATCGAGACTACATCACTACCTATAGACCTAGCCGTTAGGCAAAGTAGCACATTCACATAAATTTGTAACACGGTTAGTTCAGTGTTATACCCACATTAAGGCGGTTTCACACAAAAACATAAGACATAAGATTTAAGGTTTAACGCATAGTCGTAATGTTGGATCATAGGAAACACGTACTAGCATTCACACAAATGCACTAGTTTTAAGACATAGTTTTAACGCATAATTTTCTGTTTTAAGGCATAAGAAAGTTGACCAATGTTCAACTTTATGCTTAAACCTTAAAACAACGCACAAAAAACTTGAGTCAAAGAAGCATCTACTTTAAAAGGTTATGACTACCACAGTCATGTAGGGGCCTACGACACCGAATAATAATAATAATAATAATATATATTATAATATATAATAATATATATATAATAATATATAGAATAATTATGCAGTACAGTATTTGGCCGCAACCTCCAAAGAACTTCAACGAGTGCCATGCCTTCTTATAAACTCTTTGTGCTTACGTTTCTATGTGTACCAGCACCCCTTAAGTACTATGCGTTAAACCTTAAATCTTATGTCTTCTGTTTTTGTGTGAAACCGCCTTTACACGATTCACTACTTTTGTCAAACTTATTGAATTCAAGGACAAAAAAGCATCAATTAATAGAAGCTATACTGCTGCAGTTTTTACACCAACTGTTTTTCATTCGCTTTTGTTCTTGAATTCAATAAGTTTGACGAAAGTATTGAGTCGTGTAATGGCGGCATTCGTCAAGTTTTAAATTAAATAGGAATATCATAAAAATTGTGATTCTAGCATCTGTTTGATCCATAAACTAGTTCTGTTGACATTCAAAATGTTTTGGTTGGATGGGCTGATTTGTCAGTTGTCAATTTGGACCTATTCTTCTCCGGGGCCATACGGGGAAGGAAATTGGAGGAATGGGACAATTTTGAAGGAATACATTTAAAAAGTCTTATGGGTGGATGAGGCTAGCTAGAGGGTTCCTCTTTTCTGTCGTCTTACAATCGGCACTGCCTATAAACAACTATATTGAATCCTGAATATATCGAATCTTCCACGGGTCCGGAAGGGGGAAAAGTATCATATTATATCTTGTATCATTGTGCATTGGGCACTGAAGCAAGGAGGGGGGGGGGGGGGGGGGGAGAGGTAAATGACCATCATTCAAAACAGAGCTTCAAGTAGCAGCAAGACTACAAGTCTCTTCTTTGCAGCTGTGCACATGGGAGCATTATTCTTTTATGAAGTGTTGGGACTACTCTTTTTTAAAGGGATTTTTGTGTGATAAGTGGGGGGGGGGGGGGGGGAGCGGTTAACCCTGATCTGAGGGTAGTAATTGACATGCACATGAGTGTCTTAATGACGGCCTAATAAATAACAAAAATGATTACCTCTCGAGCCCCTGTAAAACGTTGATGGTTCCGGCGGTCGCCTCTCGTTGTCCGGGAGCGGATTCCGGGGATTCCGGCGACGGTGGCGTTCCCGGACAACGGTGGTCATCTGAATGTCTGTCTGAACGATCCTCCGTTCCGGCTGGCAATCGTTCGTTGCTGCCTGGGCAGTGGTGAGCGTTTGAGCTGAGAACAAATACTACCTATGTTAAGAATGGAACAATCGAGTATGATCATTATGAAGCGTTCTTTTTCCATTTCTAATTCATAATATAGTATCAATATACATTTCTATGCTATCTGAAGAGAATAGCAACAACAAACCCCCTCATAATGCCCCCCTTTTGATGCCTAGGTCCAAGATGAGCTATAAATTATGTGGATAGTCACGTTCTAAATCCAGGGCCCTGTAATCTTAAATGAAATTAAACCATGAGAATGATAAACTTAAAAGATTGAAGCAATTTTTTCGTGTCACATATTGGGCCATGAAATTATTTATTAAAGTTCATGAAATAAATTATATCTAATTTACATGCAAATCTCAGCTGTAAAAACTTACCTGGTAGCTTGTGTGCGATCGCCAACGTTTCCGCCTTGCCTCACAGTGTCAGCATCTCTCCTCGCGTTGTCGCCAGTCGATTGGTAGGGGCGCGTATGAGACGGGCCGGTTTCCCGAGACTCGTTCCGAGTCCAAACCTCTTTCGGGTGCGTTTCGCGAGGCGTACCCTCCGACGGGCGCGAGTCTTCTTCCGCCCACAGATCCTTCAGTCGGGTTTCCGGGGTGAGTTCGACCTTACGAGATCTACGGTCCGAGCGGTCGTCTCCGTTGCGTCGGTCCGCGACTTCTCTCCTCCGAGATTCGCCCGCTGCAAATTCTCCGCTCGAAACCGTCCCACGCGCGACGTTCGTTTGGATCCGTCTGTTATTCTCGCTTCCGAGTGTCGGCGTGTCTACGAGTCGACGATCGTCATCCCGACATTTGTCTCGTTGGGAGCCGTCAGGTCTCTCTCGTCTGGAAATCGATTCGTTGAGGTTTCCTCCCTGGTGACTTCTCGCTCGATTGTCGGGCGCCACGTTATGATGGTCGTAGCTCTGGCTTCCTCGAGACGCCGGCTCGTTAGGAATCTGTCTTTGTCGATGCGTCAAATGCGAATCCTCGGGCGATGCAAACTCTCTCTGCAGTCCGTCGATAGCCGCTGTCGACGGTCTTTGCCGAGTGTTTTTCTCGTGGGCTTTCGTCTCGTTCGACGAGCGATTCTCGTAGGCCAGACGCTGGGAATGCACGGCAGTCTGGTTTCCGTCGACGTCGTAGTACCGTTCGGGTTGCGTGTCGTTGTTACTGCGATGTTTGGTGTCGTTACGAATCTGCCGCGGTAGCACGTCGTCGTAGCGCCTGGATGCCAACTCTTCCGGAAGGTGAGAGCCGTGTTGCACGAATTCCCGTCGCGTTTCGTGAATCTGCTGGACGGCATTGGCGCCGGCGTTACCGAACAACGGATCGACAAAGCTCGTCATCACTCCGATCGAGACCTTCTGACAGACCGTGGAGATGTTTGTCGGTTTGTTGCGACGATCCGATTCGACGGTCTCGACCGATAGCTGCATGTTCTTGTCCCACAGTAACGACGTGTTGGTCTGCGAATTGGCAAAACTCGGCACGTGTTCGACGTTGCCGGGATGCAACACGTTTCTCTTACGGGAGGAAAGACCGCCGGTATTGGGACCGAATTGTGGATTATTTTGTTTCGGTCTGCCGTACGAGTCTGCTCGAGTGTCGCTAGCCTGCTGATAGATGTTTGGGTCAAACTGCGTCGCGATGCGTTGCGGAACGCCACTACTCGACATTGCCGACTCTTCCCCTACCGATCGAGACGCGTTACCCAAATAGCGGTTTCCACCGTCGGCGCCGTCGTTACGATGATAATCCCGCAACGAAGTCTCGTGGTTTTGTTTCATCTGATTACTCAATAGCTGCGCGACCTGGGCCTGAAGTAACTGCAACTGCTCGTTCTGGAGTTGTACAATCTTGAACAGGTCTTGCACGGTCGCCTTCGACTTCCTGTTAAGGGCGACGTCGCCGCCGTAGTGGCCAAACTGTTCGCTGTTTACCGAGCCGGAGTAGTTTCGCAATCTGTCGACGCCGAGTCTTTCTCGATATCGGTCGACGCCGTTCGAATCCCTTGGCAAACCGCTCGCGTTGGAATACGCGTTGCGGTTCGCCGAATGTGGTAGATAGACGTCGCGGGGCCTTTCGACCGAACCGTCCGAGATCCTGCTCGTCGAATGCGGGACGTTCGACAACGAATATCTGCTTCTTGACGACGACGGGTGATCGACCACGGAATTTCCGTGCGGCAATCGATTGTCGTACTCGCTAGGGTAGTTTTTGTACGTAAGTGGGCTTGTTACAAATTGATTATAATTTTGTATTTGTTGTCTTATATCTCTATTACTGAATTGAGGTTCATGATCTAGACCAACCGGTTTCCTGGGTATAGGCAAGTTTTGAACTTGCTCGTATGTTTCGACATAGTTGATTGTCCTTGCGGTGCCAAACCTCGATTTGGCATTGGCACTCGAAGCTGGCCGAGTGTCTGAAGACAACGGCAAACTACGATTCCCTCTCGAATTATAGTCGAACCTCGTGGGGAGTTTTGGCTCGCTCATAGAATCACGGCCGTCCACGAGAGTACTGTTAACAGGTCGCTGGGAATGTTCAATAAGACTCTTACCAGCTGCGTTAAGGTACGACTCGTAAGCGTTGGCTTTAAAACGCGGCTCACTATTCACATTATGATCGCTAGCCTTGTCGAAATGATTCGCGCTAAAATTGTTTGTCAATGGTTTCGGTTTAAAGCTTTGGGCCTGATTGAGAGATCTCAGTTGTTGGAAGGAATCGGTGGGAACCCCACGTTTCGGTACGGCATAGCCGGCCGGCTGCAACGGCGCCATTCCGAAGCTGATATCCAAAGCTGTATCCTTGCGGATGACATTTTCTCCACTATTTACTATCGCGTTACGTTCGATTGGGCCCACGCTTTCGGACGGCTGCTGTGAAATATCCGTGGAAGAATTTCTTGACACAGTATCACCAGCATCATGGTCAACAAACGAATAATTAGGTAAAGGGGCGTGATGTTTAAAAGGGGGCGAAACATTTTTGGAATTTTCTTTTGCAGATTCTTGCAGGGCTTTTGAATTCTTGTACTTCCATGCATTGTATGATTCAACTCCAGAATCTGCTGCAACAACTGCGGGGGATTTTAGTGAGGAATTCTTAAAAACGTTCCGAGAGGAATTACTTTTTGATAGATCGTCATTAAAAATTAGAGACACATCTGGAACTGATGGTGTAAATGATGGCTGAAAACAAAATATAAGCTCTAGGTAAAATTAGATAAGAGTTAAAGGTAAGTACAGTAGGCTTACAAGTAATGTGTCCAGTAGCAAATCTCATAGGTATAGCAGGTACATTGAACAGCTTGCATTGCACAGTTGTTTCCTTGAGACACCAGCACGCGTAGCGGTCAAGTATGTGACATACTTTGTAAGGCATATCTTCATAATTAGGGTATAAATACATAGTTGTACTAGCCTACTTTACCGATTTTGCACGTACCACCATAATGCTAGGTCTCAAAACCTACAGGCACAAGAACAGTACATGTGCAAGAAAATTCGCTACTGGATAGGCCTACATTCCTGTATAGGCCTAGGCTACTTTGGAAATAGCCGAGTGTAGGTCTAGCCTCATGCAAGCTTAGCTGAATATCAACTAACAAATTATAATTATCTAGGCCTAGGCCCTAGGCTTAAGATAGGCTTATTACTAGAATTAAATAAGATGCACTAAGGTCAATACTCTAGGCCTAGACTGGGATCTCTTATGGAGGATTTCTAGTTAGCCTGGGAGAAGCGGACGAGATTATCATTATTTCTTCATCAAGATCTAGGCTAGCCTAGGCCTAGTTACAAAATATGAATTTATAAAGTTAGGTTATGTTTCTTGGCGGCAAATTCATTTGTCTACATTTACCTGACAGAAAGGTGCCGGGGTAGGTCTTGAAGACGTCCTGGGCTGTAAGTCCTCTTCAGATGATTCGGAATCCATAAATATAATAAAGAGTTAGACAAAGACAAGTTTAAAGAACAACATTGACTTTTATTTTCTGGCAAAAAACAACAGTTGACAATCTGCAGAAAGTTTGACAGCATTCGGAAGTCGATGTGCTGGCTTCATTCGCAATCGACTAATCGATATTCGCCCAACGCGTGCTGCTATCTGTTGTCAAAATATAGTGATTTTCTCTTTACAAGGCTCCGTCAAGTTTGTCGGTTGTCAGGTTTCCGTCGGGTTGCTGACCAACTGAGCTAAAGTAGCCGATCGAATTTAAATTACGACTTTTGAAGGCGAAAACGTCACGAAGAGATAAAAACTTAGTGAAATATTAGTGCAAGATTTTTTTGCAGCTATTATTGTAAACTAAGGTATGCAATATGTCTAGTGTAGCGTTAAAATTACGTGTAGAAAGAGATCAATGAATTAAAGAAAATGGCGACGTCGTCTTGTCGGTCTTGTCTTTATTCCTGCAGTGTTGCCAGCTCGTCACAACACAATCCGAAAATACCTTTCGGTGCCGGGACAATTTTTCAAATATTATTTTCCAGGCATGCAGACGTGACATTTATTGCCTCTCCCTCTTAAGATAGGCCTATTGGCTGTTCTTGTAGTTGGGCTCTTTGTGCCAAAAGTTTTCTTGTTGCCCAAAGGGTTGTCTTATCTCTCTTGCTGCTGGCCTCTTTCCACTAAAGTTCTCTCCTCTCTTCTCCTTTCGCCCGAATTTTAAGCTCCTCTACAAACATTTTTACTTTCTCTTGTACCTGCTGCTCCTAGAGATCATTTTGAAAAATGACATGTATCTAACCACTACGATACCATACAGTATTGAATTCTCAGATGTCATGAAGTATTAACTAGAGATAACATTTTAAAATGGGTTTTGCATGATTTTAATCCCTTTCTCATTAAATTGACTAGGTACTATTTAACAGAAAATGGAGAAGTGTAGGTCAGTAAGACTTCAAAACACCATTGAAATTAATTTTTGAATCCACGCTTGCAGAGAAGAAGTGTCTCCGATTGCCGGAGAGAATGGAGATCGACGGCGACACGATCGAAGTGATTGAGGAGGAGTACGAGGACGCAGACGGCACGGAGATTTACGCCGAGGAAGTCGGCATCGAGTTCAACGACGAGTCGACTGACGGATTCTCGGCGACGACGCACGCGGCGAAGTCGGGCAGCGGCCCGGTCACGATCTACCGGCTGATCAAGTTGGAGCACGCTGAGGCTCTCGGCATCTCGTTGCAGGAAGGCTCGGTGACGACGCCCAATCAGACGACAAAGATCATAACGCGCAACATCATCAAGCTGAACCGTCCGCCTCGACAGATGGTGCTCGCGCAGAAGAACAACACCGCAGACGTTCCGAACGTCGTCAAGGAATGTCCGACAGATTCGTCGTACCACGGCGTGCAAAAGAAGTTCGTCTGCGTGGTGTGTAACAAGGGTTTCCGCCACGCGAGTCACCTCAAACGCCACGTCAACTCGCACACCGGAGAGAAGCTGTACGATTGCGAGGCGTGCGGTAAACGTTTCCTCGACGCTTCGACGCTCTGCCGTCACCGGAGGACCCACACGGGAGACAGGCCGTACGTCTGCAAGATCTGCCAGAAGTGTTTCGGCACGCTCGGCTCGCTCCGACGTCACGTCACGGTCCACAACCAAGAGGGCAGGCCGCACGGCTGCCACGACTGCGCCAAACGCTTCCCCGACAACTCTTCGTTCCGCAAACACCGTCTGATCCACGCGGGCGTGAGGCCGTTTTCGTGCGAGGCTTGCGGAAAGGCGTTCGTCCACGTCGGCGACCTGAACGGACACAGGAAGGTCCACGAGGAGACAAAGCCGTGGAAGTGTCCGCGGTGCGACAAGCAGTTTTCCAAGCAGAGCAACTGTGCGAGACACTCGCTCATACATGAGGGCGACAACAAGGAGTTTGTCTGCCACCTGTGCGGCGTCGGCTACAACTTCCAGGGGAGTCTGACGCGACACCTGTTGACGCACAGGGCGAGGGAGAAGCCGGCGCGGAAACAGAACCGCAAGGTGGTCATCATGACGGAGGTCGAACGGAAGGACGGAGCAGACCGGTCCGAGGAACTTGAACCGTCCAAGTTGACGCTGCGGCAGATAAAGTACCTCGTGCGCGAGAACAAGATCTGTTTCGGAAACGGCAGCGAAGACGAAGAAGAGGGCTACCAGGCGAAGAACAAGATTTGCGTACGAGAAGAGGAGGAAGAAACCGTCGAAGGAGAGACCAGAGACGAATACAACGGAGAGGGTGAAAATACTACTACAACCGAAGAAAGTACAAAAGTGTCCTTAAGCGAAGAGACAAACAATGAAAAGGAGACGATAATAATCAAGCAAGTCTCTGAAGACGGCAACGTTAAATATATTATTGAAGAGGCGTAGGACCGGACTACGTGTTATTTTATAAAATGTTAAAAGTGATTGTATCAGTTTATTTTCTATAATTTTGGTTGGGTTTGAGTAAACCGTCTTCCTGAAGAATATTACGACTGCCTTCAAAGTATGGACAACTTTCGATGTTGCAGTAAAGCTAGTCGATAGATGATCTTTTTGTCACCATTGTAAACATTATTTAATTTTTAAAGATAATTATTGATTTGTAATTTAAGTATTGCCTAAGGGCCCTATTATAACTATATGTACAATTATTTAACCAATTACATTAGGCCTATATTGATAAAGTATTAACAATTCAGAATATGACAGATTAATGAAAGAGTTTCTCCCATCCCTACCATAGTCCAAACATACACCAATCAGAATTACATATATCAACAGTATTTGTTTAATAAAACTTTATTCGTTTTTGTTTATACAGTAAATTTTGGGCTATAGAGGATTAAATAACTTTCAATTGCCATAAATAAATATAATGAATTGCAACGAAACAAAAATGATAAGAAAACTTACGGGGCTGCATTCAGTGATCTTCGCGCAATTAAAAAATTTAACAAATACACAGAAATAAAAATTATTTCCATATTTAACGAGCATTACCAAGTGACGGTGAGCAAGTTATAACACGGAATACCGAGGTTACACTCGCCAATCTAGTTGTCAATAAATACCTCTCGTCGACGACGGACACACCGAAAGTTATTTAATCCTCCGCTCACTCACAACAAGTGTTACAAATGATAAATATATACAACAAGACAAAGGGTTCCTACGTAGACAGAATGTTGGTTCTCGGTGGCGAGCCGAGCGCCGTGCTTATAGACGCAGCCAGTACATGGACGAACGGATCCGGACGTAGTCGGGAAGGTTCTCCACGGGACCGACGGCAGCTACCGCCGGGCAGCGGTCGTAGATGTAGCGCATCGCGACGTCGCGCACTTGCTGGGCCGTCACGGACTGGAAACGGAGACGTACGGAAACGGGTTTACACTTGTAAGCGGAAACTAGGCCAGATTATTTATCGAAAATTTAAAAAAAGCACTGTAGGGCCTACCTGATTAGTGATTACACATCTCTAATTACCAATCACTAGAGATGTATTTATTACAACAACAAAAAATAAGATGTTCCTATTCCTATCAAGACTTAGTTAAGAATTGGATTATAACCCTATAATTTAATTACATGTTTCTCTAGAAATAAAAATAATTGATGCTAGATCTAGAGAGCAAAGGAACGGCAAAAAGACGCTCGTACCCTTTAATTTACCGTATTTACCTGAATAGAAGACAACTCCCTATTTTTAAGAATTCAAAACTGGGAAAATCAATTCATTTTCATATTCTTCGTATGTGAATTTAAGACGACCCGCAATGTTTTATTTATACAAAATGGAAATAATTTTAGTCTTAGATTCGGGTAAATACGGTACTTACATGTATCTCTGAAAATAATTGATGCTAAATCAAGAGAGCAGAGGAACGACATAAAGACGCTCTCGTATCAACACAACAGGCCCGGGTCACTCACCTCTATCCTGCACTCCAGCTCGTGGAGGGGAATGCGTCGGTTGTAGCAGAGCATCTGTCGGCCGATGTCCTCGCAGACGGGCGTCGTGCCGTCCAGCTGCAGCAACATGTTCGTCTTGAGCAGGTTGCGAGCGCGCGCCACCTCGCCGTCGGTGATGGTCGTGCACATGCGCATCCACTCGCTCTGCACGTTGAACAGCATCTCCTGCACGCGGAAATAAAAAAAATTAAAAAATTAATAATCATCATCATTCATCATCAATAATCATCATCATCATCTGTTGCCACGTCCAGCTCTGCGTTGGGTCGGCATTGAAGATAAGCCTCTCCATCTTCTTCTATCCTGCCGCCACTCTTCCCCCTCAACTACATTCCAGTCCCCTCCTCGCATTTCCACATCCTTCCTCACTTTGTCGTGCCATCTTTGTCGTGGTATTCCTCTCATTCTTCTCTACCTGGAATCTCCAGTTCTAGCATTCTACTCGACAATCTTTCACTTTCCATCCTATTGACATGTCCAAACCATTTCAGTCTTCTCTCTCCAATATGCTCCAATAAATTCCTGTGACTGTGACTGACTTCCAGACTGTGTTATTCCATCAACCATTGTACTAGGTGTCACTTGTTTTTTGGATTCTTCAGCTGATTTTTATTTTGATTACATAACACTCATTAATAATTAAGTTTTAAGTGCTGAAGTAGGCCTATATCAATAATAAAAATTACTGTAAATAATATATTAGGCATATTAGATTTGGAGCACTTAACTGAAGCTGAGCTAGATATAATAGACAAACTGAAAGTCATCACTCACTACCTGTCATACAGTCTCCCATAATAACCCACAAATACAAATTTATTTATTTGTATTTTCTCTATTTAGACATTCTTAGGTTAGGGTACGTACCTCGCACTTCATGGGCTCGCACACCCAGTAGATGCCCCACAGGCCGGTGTCCTTGTAGCAGGTGTTGAAGCTCTGGAAGCTGTGCGCGAGGTTGCTCTGCGCGCAGGCCGTCGCCAGCGAGGATGCGTTAAATTTATTTATTTGTATTTTCTCTATTTAGACACATTCCTAGGGTACGTACCTCGCACTTCATGGGCTCGCACACCCAG
Organism: Isoperla grammatica; assembly: GCA_945910005.1. Lineage (NCBI taxonomy): Eukaryota > Metazoa > Arthropoda > Insecta > Plecoptera > Perlodidae > Isoperla > Isoperla grammatica. The sequence goes on from OX246747.1 coordinate 30,000,287, forward strand.
TAGATGCCCCACAGGCCGGTGTCCTTGTAGCAGGTGTTGAAGCTGTGGAAGCTGTGCGCGAGGTTGCTTTGCGCGCAGGCGGTCGCCAGCGAGGAGGCGTTAAATTCATTTATTTGTATATTCTCTATTTAGACATTCTTAGGTTAGGGTACGTACCTCGCACTTCATGGGCTCGCACACCCAGTAGATGCCCCACAGGCCGGTGTCCTTGTAGCAGGTGTTGAAGCTCTGGAAGCTGTGCGCGAGGTTGCTCTGCGCGCAGGCCGTCGCCAGAGAGGAGGCGTTGTTGGCTCCGCCCCCCTGCGAGCGGTCCCACGCGCCTATGATCGTGTTGGCCACCATCAGCGGGATGTTGTCGCTGTCGGACCAGCCGCAACCCTCCACCGCGATCGCGATGTGGGCCAGGGGCATCGAGTCGTCGCGGACGCGGATCTCGGAACCTGCGGACAAACATTTTTTTTCTTTTTCATCTTCTTCTCAAATGCCCACATTTGGCTATTATGCCATCATGCTGGATCTGGTCAACCAGTAGAGACACGCTTGTTTCTCCACCCTTTTCATGCCGCTTGGCATTGCGTCACGTTCACCTGCCAGTTTTGCCAGTTTTGCCATTTTTTTAAATAAGCATTTTGTCCCACTTCTTATGCTAAGATGGCTTCTTCATAAAAAGAGGGTAGAGGTCTCTCACACCAAGAAGTAATATAAGTGTCAGGGGAATCAGGACCGCCCACAATTAGTTTCCAACTTGACAAGTGCGAATCACTAACATTTTTCCCGATTATCTAGTACAAGTTGGTTGCGTTAAGTTTTTTTGACGGAAACCTGCGTGCACGTTTTCTTGTGCGTTACCTACCCTCAAAAAACTTACAGCAAACAAATTGTACTAGATAATCGGGAAAAACGTCAGTGATTCGCGCTTGTTAAGTTGGAAACTAAATGTGAGCGGTCCTGATAGTACCTTACTTATTGCTGTGAGAGACCTATAATAATTAATAACTGATTGCTGCTTAGATACCAATAAGTTTATTTGGGAGGGGGAGCTGGGATTACCCGACATACGGTAATTTTGTGCGAGTTTTCGAGCTGACACAATAAACGTTCAATAAAATGGGTGGGAAAATGAAACGATATAAGACAATTTGGCATGTAATTTTTCAATAAAATCCCTAAAGTTTAATTAGCCACAGGCATTTAAAACGTTAATTATCCCAGCCCTAAAGAGGTCCCAAGTCATTTTTTTGGTCTTAACTCTAACAACGGTCTAACTGTGAACCTCCTCTTGCAAATCGAGTCCCATGTCTGAGAAAGAAAATGTAAAACATTATTGGATTGTTCATTGTGTCTTTGTTCCGACCAGGAATTAGTAACTTCTTCATGGGATATGCCGATATGGGCCTGGATTCACAAGAGATTCAAAGTTAAGCTGGTTTTAAAGTTAAGACCAGAAAAATACTTAAGACCTCTTGTGTGAATCTAAGCCCTGATTTAAGGACAATAAATACAACTATGCATACAAATTACAATGAAAAGTCATAACGATACAGTTGGCAGTGTTCTACCCAGGACAAAATGTTCAGTGGTTGTTTCAAAATCATTGCCAGGAAGTGTGTGTATCTCCAGGGTAGAAAAAACAACAACAAAAAATGGGGGCCCGCCCGGGCTGCCACCAAACAGTATAATTGGCGACGCCGTAAGAAGCAAGGTGTCCCCTAAAATTCTGAGAGACGGTCGCTCCACACGGTCTATTTCAACGGTATTCAACAAGAGATTGGATTGCCTGATAGCTGAATTGTTGTTGTCCACTGTATTGACTGCACCGACTGTGAATGGAATGCGACCCCACCGCGTCTGACAACATGCGGCCGATATTATCACTACAATACCTGAGGCAGGAGAACGGGATGCAACTAGATTTAGGTTGGTAGTTGTCACACGCGTCACTACGCTATTACATAATCTGTGACGACAACACCTTGTATACTGTTTGGTCAGAACCACTCTCACTCTAGGCTGTCACAATAAGTATTGAAGTATATTAATCAGTAATAGTAATATTGTAACATTGTAATAATATTGTAGTCTTAGATAACACTGTATTGGTGAATATGTATGTAGATAGAGTGTATGTAGATTAAGTTAAAACATTGACAACTCAAAAATTCTATACATTTCATAATGTAATCCAAAGAATGTAAAAGAGGCTTCATTTTAAATAAATAAATATAGTACGTACCCGTGAACCTGCACTTGGAGAGGACGGGAATCTCTCCGCTGTAGGAGCTGTCGAGACACTTGAGGTTCTTCTCGGCCAGACATACGAGCTCCTTGTGTTTCACACCGCCGGCCGCGGCCAGCACGATGCGCGGAGACTTGTAGTGGCAGCTGATGTAGTCGGACAGGTCCTGCTTGGAGATGCTCCTGGCGACGACAACAAATATTAATACGGTAATCTTCCTTTCATTCAAATTTCAAGGGACCCTAAAATCTCCGATTTGAATTACAAAATTTTGAATTAAAAGAACTTTAACACTATGCATCATACCTAAATCTTCTGTCAATAGTTTGAATTTTACATAATTTTGAATTAACCAAGTTTGAATTAACGAGGGACTAAGTTGTATTATTATTATTATTATTATTATTATTATTAATATTATTATTAATTATTATTATTTAGTTGTAAATGCTAAGAGTGCCTAACGGCTTGTTTTCACCCAGGTCGGGTGAACAATGCCACGTCAGGGCGAAACAACGTTATTTGTCCATTCTTCTTTTTATGTTTCTATCAAATCTGAAGGTCAACAACAAGGTAAGCTGTTGCATTCCTTCCTATCCACCCCCATGCCAAATACAATACAATTGTTAAATTATTTTTATTAGTAGGAATATCACTTTGTTAAAACATTCAAATGGTGCATAGGGCATTGCTAATTGATACTGTCGGTTAAATCTAAGTAGTTAATTAAAATTGATAAGATTGCCTAGCATGAAGTGACAACGAAAAAAGTTCCCAAAAAGTTGTTTTTGGAGACATAAAATATGTGTTCTAGTGAGATTGTTTGGTGAGTTCTAATTAAATCAGCCACTTTGGCCTCTCCATCCAAGTATACACTATAGGGAGCTTGCAATAACGTCATTTCCGGTATCGCACGGTAGCCATATTGAGGTAGGCCTACTCTGTAAACATTTGTTTACGTTCTTCCGACACTGCATTGTTGCAATTGCAGATGTCCTTTGACTGACACATCAACTGTTTTCAAACAAAGGTTCCGTATTATGACTGAAAACAAAATAGGAACGCGTAAACTCCGTTTGAAGCTATTCCTATTAAGGTATTTGAGACAATCATTGCATGTGTTATCATTTTCTAGAACTTTTACCTGCACACATCAATCTATACGGCTTGAAACTGTGATATTTCCTGGATAACCTATGTGTCTTCTATTGACAGAACAAATGTAAACAAGCAATGTGTACCTCATAATGGCCGCCACGTGGCGTCTATTGAAAGCTACCTATAAATAAATAGATGAGTTGGTAAAACGTCACATCGGACTCACTTGATGTTCTCCGTGGGCCCGAGGATGGTCCGTCCGAGGGGGGTCCCCTGGTAGGCGGTGGAGTGAAGGTGGTCAAACACAACCTCCTGGAGGTTTGTCTCCACTTCCTGCATCTCGCGCAAGATGACGCCGCGCTCGCGCTCGATCTCAGGCTCCCCTGCACACGCGAGTACCGTTACCGACAAGACCACTCATTCACGCACATTACAAATTTTAAAAAAAAATGTTTTTTTTTTTCATTTTTCTGTGAGGAAAAATGGAAACTTTGGGCAACGTTTACCATTTTGTTTAAAATACTATATTGGCTAGGGCCTATAAGAAATTCTAGATTATTATTGTAGTTGGTTGGCCTCCTATTTCCTTCCTCCTTTTCTTTACGGCCTCTACCTAGCTTACCATTAAAGGTTTCAGATAGATAATATGTATTAATTTAATAGGTCGGGTATGGCCTCCTTTGTAAATCAGTTTTTATAAATGAATAGGATAGACAATAAATAAATAGGTAGGCCTACCTATATACTTGGGAGGAGTTGTGATTGTTAAATCAAAGTTGGACACGTACACCTCAGGTCATTATGTCACAACTCAGAACCCAAAGTAGTAGTGCTTTAAGTCTTAGAGCACTACTACTTTGGGTTCTGAGTTGTGACATAATGACCTGAGGTGTACGTGTCCAACTTTGATAACAATCACAACTCCTCCCCTTAAGGAGAGATCTTATTCTCAACTTTGAATTCAAATCACTGCTAGCCCTATGATTATAAATAGGCTAGAGTTAACAACCATAGACATATTAAAAATTGTTGAGTCAACCATAAGACTTACAACAACAGGGTAAGAAACAAAAAAAAACAAAAATTGTCCTGACATTCCATGCTTCAAAGGCCAAAGTCCCAACTTACCGAGGCGGGAATTCTGGATGATGTCGGAAAGGATTTCGATCGCCTGAGGAACATCCTTGCTCAAGCACTTGGCATAAAACACAGTCTGCTCCCGAGAGGTGTAAGCGTTCAAGTGAGCGCCCATGTTTTCCACCTCAAGTTCTAAGTCGGTCTGAGACCTTTTGGCTGTTCCCTAAAAATAAATGCAAGTAAGTAGGCGTACCTAGATCTACTTTCATGGGCTATTTACTCACATATAGGTCACCGATCTAGTTGGTACGGTCCTATTCCAAGGTGTTTAGGCTACATGGGGTATCGAGTGTGAAAACCATGCTCTACATAATAGTCCCTCATGTAAACGTGGTGATTGAAGCCATATGCTAAGCTCCAAGTAGACTAATATGTTGGTTATTTTCGGGACTAAATGTGTTGCTACATGTTAATCACTGGAATGGAACACTTCGCTTGCTTAGCGGACTCGGGCACTTAATTCCAGAACGTCACTACCGGTATCCTAGTAGGCCTACAATGGGGTCTGTGTTTAAAAAAATTATAGTCTCTAAAAAATGCAGATCTGTCTGAACCCTAAACACAGTAGGCTTAGGCCAAAATGTATGGGCCTACTTGCCTTAAAAGCCATATGTTCCAGAAAATGGGCCACGCCATTGTTCTTCTCATTTTCGTAACGAGATCCAGCATCAATCCAAAGCCCAACAGTGGCTGTTGGAGATCCGGAATCTTCAGACGCTACTCGCAGCCCGCTGTCCAATGTTGTGCAATGAGTCGCAGGTACATTGATCAATGCTTGTTTGAAGTTCACAGCAGTGGACTGCCATTGTTGCGATACCTTTGGGAGTCGAAAACAAAATAGGGTGAGAAAAGGGCCCAAGGTAGGCCTAGGGCCTAGTGAATGTTACAGCCTAGGTCTAGGCCTAAGCCTAGACCGAGGGTGGACCGTAACCTAAGGATGTATAGGCCTAGGCTAGACGTAGAGGCAGGCAAACATATTACGGATAATGTTTTGTATGAGACCTAGGGGCCTAGGAGGTAAACTGGGTCCTAAACTAGGCCTAGGCCTAGGCCCTAGGACTAACCCTAAAAAAAAATCGATAGGGGAAGCCTTAGAACCCGGAAGCTCATTACATGAAATGAGAACGTTTGGAATTTTGTAACAAACAAACTGGTATGAATTACTAGTAATTATCGTACTTACCTTCACAACACTGGCCTTATTACGCAAGACAGAGCTGATTTTCAGCAGTCTGGTCGCCATTTTTCCCAGGAGAAAATTTCACGCCGAGTGTGATCGTCGATTTGATGTGATGTCACAGTTCTGATCTCTGAGGCCGTGAGAATTCGATAACCGGATGTGAGCAAGGTTTGATATAATACGCGGCTAATTTGAAAAAGCAACTTGTCTGTGTAGCAAAATACTTTTGTACGTAACAAAATTCAATGATTATAGCACAGACAACAATTATTTATCTGTGATTATACTCTCACATGAGATAAATATTTAATGGCATTTGCCTCTAGTTAAAACTTACACTAGTGTACGAAGTGCAGAACATTTTGTACACTAGCTATTTAGCTCATGTAAAACACTTTGCTACACTTTTTTATAAAGGTATTTTATTGACGTTTAACAAATACATGTCACACGCATGGAGACTAGCCCCCAAAGAGCCTAAGCTCGCTGTAAGGGGCTTTTACATTATAGTTATTTGCCTATGATGGACGGAAATTGAAACTGAATGTAGTATATGTAATGGATTTGGAAAATCTTAAAAAACTAGGACTTATTAATAAACAGTAGTCCTATCATTGTTACAACAACAAGAAAACAAGTTATACGCTACTTATTAATTAAGTAGCATGTCTTACATTAGCCAGTGCAAGACAAGCAAACGAAAAGCTATGGTTGTGCTGTCGCCATCTACCATTCTATGTGATCAATACGCAACAATAACACGTTTCCTTTTCAGGGTAGGTAGGTTTGCACTGGATTGTGCTCGCTCGAGCTGGCATTTACAGAGCTTTACGCAGCCACAGCAAGTAATGGAACTCATGAAGGATCATGGGAACAACATTACAGAATTTGTGGTAAAAAAAAGATAAATGCCACATTTAGTTTTATAATAGTAAATAAGTTGTTTATCTCAAGTGCATTTATATGTGTATTGATTGAACATAAAGCACAACAAGATGTAACTATAATTATTCACAACGATATGAAACCCCAATTAGTTATCTCTTATCACAGAAATAGTATTTGTTGAACGCAGTTCGCACAAGACATGGAACAAAACTTGTTTCGCGTTCACGTACCGTGTATTCATCGAGAAAGTACAAAATAACAAACGTGGGCATACATTTTCTTCCTAAAAAGTTGTTTTAAAATATTAATTTATGTTGTATTTTAAATTTTAAATGCATCGTGTAGTTGTAGACAAATAAATTAAATTTAAAGCCCACCTCTATTTAATAAACACATAAATGCATACACTGAAACCACAGCAGTTATATATGGAAATGTTCATGTCGCCACTGAGTTCGTTTTTCAATTTTAGACAAAATTATAATATTAATTTCCGTCTAATGTTTTACAACATGTGCAAAGATTGATACTAAGTGGGTTTAGTACTTTAACACATGTACCGGTACTGAAAGTTGAGGAAGTTAGGAATGTCTGTTACGATAGTTGTACGTACATGTGTTAACTCCCTAGGTAAGAGCCGTTTAATTAAAGGTAAAAAAACCGGCAACATTCATTCCATGTCTTGGCAATCGTAATAAAGTCGAACTTGTCGATAGAAAATAACCCCACACCAAGCAAAGCAAAAAAAAAATATTTGTAAGACGTAAATCGTCTGAAATAAAAATCCCACATGATTACATAATTAAATGGCATTTTTGCTTGGCTTAATATAACATATTTCCATTAAAGCACTATCACTTTTCAACTAAAAAAGTTGTGCACACTTTAAATGTCAATAGTAAATAGAAAGAATGTCTTTAAGAAAGTCCCAGTGTCCATTGGTACCAATCATTCTAACTTAAATGTTTATCTTAAAATTGCATCAATGAACTAATAGATAACGACATAACAAGTGACAACTAAACAAGCAATTAACAAAAACATGAAATAACAATCACATAAAAGTACATAATTGTGAACCATACAGTGAAACTTCTTTATAACAAACGTCTTTATAACAAAATGATCTACGTATATAACAAATCACTTTTGAGGTCTCAAAAGATTCTTATGCATGTAAAGGTAGCATTTTTTTTTACAAAGAAATGCTCTTTTTTTATATATATCTGCTCCCTGTGTCCAACAATGAAGTCGGGTAGAGGATAGGAACTTAATCCCATCATATTCTGGCCCCTAGGTACATCGAAGTCGGCTGGCCATGCCTGACGCTTCCCTCATGTTAACTTCTTCTGGCTCCTCCTTTCCACTTTCTTCTTCCTCTGCTCTTTCTACAAATTCTGTCCATACTTTTCTATCTTCCCACCATCGTTCCTGATTGACCTCTTCCCAAGTTGCATTTTTTCTTTCCACGTCCATTGCTAACAAAATAATGATCTGGCCTCTAAGAGTTTATTATAAAAAAGTTTTACTGTTCTATATTCCTGTAGTACACAATGTCACTCGTGTACTAGTACGGTACTTACAAACACAAAGTACAAACAAGGTCAGGAGACTTTGTGTCTCATTTTAAAGTCCCATCTAAGTAGAGCATGATGCGACAATAAGCATATTTTAGCAGGGTATTTTTATTATAAGTTTTATAAGCCCCATAGTAAGATAAGCACAATTGAGCTTCATCTAACTGTAGATATGCCTTGCTTCCGAGATATCAATTAACATAAAAATACTAAATAGTCCTTCAAATAATAAAAATACGTAATAATAATAAAAATAATAATAAATAACAAAAATAATAATATTAATAATCTTAAACTCAGTTAAAACTTAAAACTGTGTCGAGTTGAGTGGTGGTTTCCAATGTTTTTTACAAAGGTACAATATGGCAGACGTTCCACGAATAATCCAGTGTTGATACCTCAAAATAAGAACCACTTTTCGTATGTCTAGAAAGCAGTGAGTTACGTATGTTGGTAACAACGTACGTCTACGATCGTACTAAGTCGTACGTAAGATCGTACGATCGTACTGGGCAACTAGGCAGAGAATGGCATAAGTTCCAATTCTGTGTGTTCGAAAGAAGATAATTTTTTTATGGGTGGTTTCAGGATTGATATGTTGAACCAAAACAGATCAGAGCAGGTAGTACGTTTAGCAGCGACATTGAAGGCATGTGTCGTCCAAAACAAAACAAACATCGATTCAAGTCGAAAACAACTTCATTATAATATATATGAATTTACTCTTGAAATAAATACTGTAAGGCAGATTGAGTTTTAGAAAAGTAGTACTATGTACTAAAGACTTAAAATATGGTTGTGTAGATATATTAATTAGATAGCCTAAATAATACGATCTTACAAAAGACGACATGCTGACGTGGCATTGTACACGTCTTGGTAATTATTATAGAGCTCAATTCTCGAACTTTTGACAGGTTTGTGCATATATCTGATCAATTCCATTTTGGGTGATTAATACAAAATAATCCAAAAATAGCATGTTTTTACTGATTTTTCTAAGGGCTGGTCCACACAGATTTTGTAAGCATAAGATTTAAGGTTTAACGCGTAGTCGTAAAGTTGGATCATAGGAAACACGTACTGGCGTTCACACAAAGTTTTAGTTTTAAGAGATTGTTTTCATTGTTGTTCTTGGCAACAACGTCTTAAAACCTTAAATCTTATGCTTAAAAAATCTGTGTGGACCAGCCTTAAAACAGCTAATTTCAGTAAATTATTCATAAAAATAATAGTACTAATAGCCTGTACTAGTAGTTTCATACTCTTGTGTACATAGAAAATAATATAACAAAATTAAATTTTGCATCAATTTGCTGTGGAGCTTAACAATTCTCATAAAAATTTATATTTTTAGCATCGTTAGATCAACCCTAATTACCACAGCTGCCGTTTGACGTCGATTCTTTGATTCGACGTCGACATCGCCGATAAATTTCGACGCAATGCAACGTCGAACCTTCCGTCATCACATCGATTCGAAAACAAGTTCGAAAAAAGTCAAACGTCAGTCCTACTTTGTAGTTAACATAAAATTAATAACTCGAGAAACATTCAATTGTTGCAAAATTTTGCAATAAATTGGAAAGAATAAAAAGAATGGCTGAAAATGCCATCTTGGCATAACAGATTAAAAAAAATATTTTAAAGAGGGCTCGGTTTCGCGCGTAGCGTAAATCACAAGATACGCTCGATGCCTTTCGAATCGATCAACAGGATCTCGTCGACGGACTTTCTCTCGCTGACGACCAGGTTCCGCGCAAACGACCGGCTGACGAGCGCGGCAAGAACGAGGAAGCATGAGCAGAGAAGGAAGGCGGTGTGACTAGAGTGACCCTCGTCTGCGCCGACGGCCTCGTCGTCAACGCCGACAGACTTGTCGTCGTCACCGCGTAACAGCAACAGGCTGCAGCACACAAGGAAGTTCATCGGGACGCGGAACCAGTTGGTGACGCTGGCTCGGTATTCCTCGGGCAGCACTCGGGAGCGCAGGTAGCCCACGGCCGGGAAGTACATTCCGACAGACACCTGATAATAATAATAATAATAATAATAATAATAATAATAATAATAATATAATAATAATAATATATATAATATAATAATAATATAATAAAAATAATAATCATCGACATCGCCGTCCTGCTAGGCAACCATGTGATCAACACAGTAGCTGAGAAGAGGCGTAAATACCAGCCACTCGCCGTCGAACTCAAGGACATATACAAGCTGAGGTCCGTTGAGATAGTTCCTGTCGTCGTCTCCGTCAACGGTCTGGTCCCCGAAGAGTGGTCAGCTGCGAAAGAGAAGCTCCACCTGAAGGACAAGCACGTGGGTGTCATGCAGAAAGCTGCAATCCTCGGCACAACTAATATCGTGCGGAAGGTCCTCAGCCTATGAGCTACATTGTCACCACCATCTTTCGGCTGCCACGCTAGGGTGCACTCTCGCACCGTCTTGGCTCAAGAGGAGCCCGATGGTGCAAATGAGAGAAGAAGGAAGGAAATAATAACAATAATAATAATAATAATAATAATAATAATAATAATAATAATAATAATAATAATAATAATAATAATAATAATAATAATATAATAATAATAATTTTTTGTTTTGGGTTGGCCCGGGTTCGTACCGCGTCGCACCGCAGGGCCACGCGGTGTCATGAATTCAACTATATTTGATTTATGTGTAATATAATAATCTTTGTGATATGTAAAATCTTTTTAAAATGTAATTATCTTTGTAATGTGTAAAATCTTTGTAATGTCATATTTTGTAATGTGTGGTTGCAGCACCTAAGAGGTGAGGATCACCTTTGGTGCTGTAGACTAATAATGTACCTGCCATCTGGTGATGTGATAAATAAAGATAATAATAATAATAATAATACCCTAATAATAATAATAATAATAATAATAATAATAATAATAATAATAATAATAATAATAATAAAAACAATAATAATATATTATAAATAACATATTATAAATAATATATTATAAATAATATAGTCGTGACTATGAATTCCAACCTTCTGGAATAGAATGTTTATTGCCAATTGCCTATCAGCATGAAGAGAGAAAAGAAGAAAGTCTGTCTCTATCGGTCGACCAGATCTAGCATGATGGCCTGACATGGCCATGATAGGGTGCACTCTCGCACCGTCTTGGCTCAAGAGAAGCCCGATGGTGCAAATGAGAGAAGAAGGAAGGAAATAATAATAATAATAATAATAATAATAATAATAATAATAATAATAATAATAATAATAATAATAATAATAATATATTATAAATAACATATTATAGGCCTAAATAATATATTATAAATAATATAGTCGTGACTATGAATTCCAACCTCTGGAATAGAATGTTTATTGCCAATTGCCTATCGGCATGAAGAGAGAAAAGAAGAAAGTCTGTCTCTATCGGTCGACCAGATCTAGCATGATGGCCTGACATGCCAAATTTGGGCATATAATAACAAGAAGATAATATACTTATTGAGCTCTATGGACTATGACAACACCACATGAATATTGTTATTTAAAAAAAAAAAAACAGGTTGAATATTGAAGAGCATACTGTGAAAAAAAGTGAAGTGAAGTGTAAAGGAATTTCTGTGTTCTGCCACAACAGGCTTCAATTGTTTTTCCATTGTAACATCAAAGTTTGATCACAACTGTGTCCACAGGCAGACAGACAGAAGTCCGACAGAAGTATGAATACAATATGTATCTCATAGGTGGGGAATAGGTAGAATACCTACAAATGCTACAATACACACCACGTAGGCAAGGAACACATAGAACGCCTACAATATGTACCTCGTAGGTAAGGAACACATAGAACGCCTACAATACGCACCTCATAGGCAAGGAATGCATAGAACAACTACAATACACACCACATAGGCAAGGAACGCATAAAACACCTACAATACACACCTCGTAGGCAAGGAACACATGGAACGCCTACAATATACACCTCGTAGGCAAGGAACACATAGAACGCCTATAATACGTACCTTGTAGGCAAGGAATGCATAGAACGCCTACAATATGCACCTCGTAGGCAAGGAACGCATAGAACACCTACAATACCTACCTTGTAGGCAAGGAACCCATAGAACACCCACAATACACACCTCGTAAGCAAGGAACACATAGAACGCCTACAATACGTACCTTGTAGGCAAGGAATGCATAGAACACCTATAATACACACCTCGTAGGCAAGGAACATACGAGGAACGTGCAGAACGCCTACAATACCTACCTTGTAGGCGAGGAACACGTATAATTCCAACAATATGTACCTTGTATGTGAGGAACACGTAGAACACCTACAATACACACCTCGTAGACAAGGAACACATAGAACTCCAACAATATGCATCTCGTAGGCAAGGAACACACAGAACGCCTACTACACGTACCTTGTAGGCAAGGTCGCATAGAACACCCACAATACGTACCTTGTAGGCAAGGAACACGTAGAACTCCAACAATATACCTCATAGACGAGGAACGTGAAGAACGCCTACAATACGCACCTCATAGGCAAGGTCGAATAGAACACCCACAATACGTACCTCGTAGACGAGGAACGCGTAGAACGCCAGCCGAGCGTGCTCCTCGGAGGTGCGCGACGTGGCGTACGTGCAGAGGGCGAGCGAGGCGAACGCCAGCGCGACGGCGTAGGTCAGCTGGCGTTCCGCCGAGACGTTCCTCGAGGCGAGGTAGGCGTACGCGGAAGAGCCGATCATGATGCAGACCATGAAGCAGGAGAAGACGAGGCCGAGCGGTGGACACATCGGCAGCAACACGGGCGTCCACAGGAACACAAACGTGTACATGACCGACTCGAAGATCGACTGGATCGTGCCCAGCTGGAGCATGTTCGTGTTGGACGTGTCGAAGATCAGACGCAACGCCTAGTGCGGAGTCGCGGGACAGGAAGGTTAAATTGTAAACTTGTGAAATAAAATAAAATAAATTCACATTTAGAGTCTACCCACTCAGTAACTAAACTGATTTGCAGTGGGGGACTTTCATTATACTTAATTTTATTATATTTTATTATATTTAATGATATTGTTATTGTCACATGTTATCATGTTGGTCATCACATTATTCTTGCTCAACACTTTTTAATAAACTTCCTTTAAATATAAAGTCTATTAAAAATCTGCTTCACTTAAAAAAACCAGTGAAGCCCCAAAGAATGTTTCTAGGCCTACTCTTTTCAGGATTTCTTAAACCATGAATTTTAAGTGCATTAACTATTCCCATAATGGTAATTGTGTAATTTCGTGTATGCTTACAATAATGTTAATTGTGTATGTGTATTGTTTATATGTATTGACAAGTCCCATAGTGGTAATTGTGTGATTTTCCTACATGTACTTCTCAAATGGATGCTAAATAAATTGAATTGAATTGAATTGAATTGAACCGGTACCAAACCAATGTATTATTGTTAGATTGGTAGCACGACAGACCAGTTGAAGCCGGTGCCTGAGCTGCATCACTGACATACTATATTATTGTAATAATATAACACTTTTTTGTTTTCTTTTTTTTTCTTTTTGATGTATGATTTATTAATACTTGATACGTGACATTATGATTGCGATACGTTCAGCTGTCAGTGATGCAGCTCAGGCACCAACTTCGTCACAGGTCTGTCGTGCTACCAACCTAACAATAATACATTGTAGACCTAAGGCTATAGGTATTACTCGAAAGAGAATGTGAACAATAACAAATTAGGCCTAGGCTAATAATAACTTAATGAATAGGCCTAATGATAAATAAAAGATAAATAAAATGAAATGAAACAGGATATAATGTATATTGTCAGAGGTATTGGTGTTTATATTTAGGCAGAGATTCTTGAAGCGAGTAGAAGCCTTTCGAAAGCGTTGAACATTTTAACAGATTTTTTTTCGGTTCACCGTTTAAATGCGACTGGTTTACACGTTCGGCCGATTCCGTCCGTCCCTACCTTGAAGTACGCCCCGTCGTCGCTCCTGTTGTAGCGGAGCACGTTCTCGTCCCACTTGTACGTGACTAGAACGCCCGCGACCGCAAGGCACGGTATCGCCACGAGGAACGGACTGACGGGTCCCATCGCCAACGTCTCGGCGACCAGGTTGGCGACCACGCCCGCCACTATCGCCAGCACGGCGTTGTAGAACGTCGACTTGGACATGGTCTGCAATGTATTTATTTCGTAACATTTATTAAAATATAGCAAGAAGGAAATATGTGGCAAACCTTAATAGGGCAACTAGGCAGAGAATGGCATAAGTTCCAACTCTGGGTGTTCGAAAGAAGAAGAGAGAAGATTTATTTATTCACCCCGCTGTAATGTTCTTAACCCGAAGGTGTTTATTTAAAATAACACCACGTTAATTACTAATTACATTTCGTCTCAGCCTCAGCTTCCACACACACACGCCGCCTACAATCAAACAGACAGATGCCTCTTCACTTCTCTAGTCTCTTCAACATCTGGGCTCATTAGGCCTACTCGATCAACAATCAACATATGTATATTATATATATAGAAGGCACTGACTTTTTAAATGTGAAAACTACAACAAACACTACACCCGCGACTTGTACAGGGTACAAATATTGGTACAAACTACAAATATAGATAGGCCTACTATACATACAAAATAAAATATAGCCTACTTACAAAACTACAAATATACATGTATATTAAGAGCGTTGACTCTTACACAATGTGATCGGAGTATTACATGTCAATTACTAAAACTAACCTTAAGAATTATTCTTAAAATTTAGCCTACCTACAACACACATGTTAACCTACCTACAAGTACTCATGTACACAACAAGCATTGAGTTTATCACATATAGTCTTGCAATCGGCCTCTAGGGCTATTAGGCCTATATTACAGATACATATCAATACAATTGTGATTCCATGTAGTGGCATGTATTCTATTGTATATTATTGTATACAGTTTACTGTAGGGCCTATGTATTGTATTGTATACAGATACATATCAATACAATTGTCATTCCATGTAATGGCATTGTAGGCCTAGTAGTAACACAGTGATATAATATAGGACAAGTGATTAAACATACAGCATTCGTTTTACCGATCTGCATTTTTACCTGGTTGATCCACTGTTGCGGATAGTTTGCGCGCAGGTGCTCGTGGATGTACCACGCCTCGAACGTGGAGAAGAGTATCGACGTGCTTATCCCGCCGAAAATGCGGCCCACGAGAAGGACGTAGAAGTCGGACGAGACCTACAAATAAAAAAGAAATTACAGACTTCAGAAGAGATTTATTCAATAGACGATTCTTTCTAGTAAATGTAAAGACCGATGCGAAGTAGTTGCGTAAACCGATAGGCCTAGTGCTCAATAAACTTATGAAACACACTTGCAAACTCACATCTCCTTCGAGAATGTATGTAGACCTAATGGAATGTCAATTTTGTATATTTAGCCTATAGGCCTATATATAGGCCTATATATATATCTTGACCCCGTTTCCAATATTAATTAATTAATTAATAAATAAATAGATAAATAAATAAATAAATAAATAAATAAATGAATAAATAAGTAGGTAAGTAAGTAAGTAAGTAAGTAAATAAGTAAGTAAATAAGTAAGTAAGTAAGTAAGTAAGTAAGTAAGTAAGTAAGTAAGTAAGTAAGGGCCGGTATTTCAATGTCCAGTTAAAATCTACTTCTCAGTTGAATTGTTTTCACCATGACAACGGCCAATAGAAATACACCAAACTTGGCTTACCTGACAGTTAAATTTACTTGACACTTTAACTGGACATTGAAATACCGGCCCTAAGTAAGTAAGTAAGTAAGTAAGTAAGTAAGTAAGTAAGTAAGTAAGTAAGTAAGTAAGTAAGTAAGTAAGTACGTAAGTAAGTAAGTAAGTAAGTAAGTAAGTAAGTAAGTAAGTAAGTAAGTAAGTAAGTAAGTAAGTAAGTAAGTAAATAAATAAATAAATAAATAAATAAATAACTAAGTAAATAAATAAATAAATAAATAAATAAATAAATAAATAAATAAATAAATAAATAAATAAATAAATAAATAAATAAATAAATAAATAAATAAATAAATAAATAAATAAATAAGTAAATAAATAAATAAATAAATAAATAAATAAATAAATAAATAAATAAACAAATAAGATTATGAAAACTGCACATACATAGGCCTACACTTGTTTTTAACTGTGCTTGTGTAAATCCACCAATTATGAAAAAGTTGATTCGAGGATTTTGTATTTTACTGTCGTCTTTATACATGTAATTTTACAACTGAGAATAAAAACTAAACTAAACTAAACCTTGGTCAGGCAGCAGAATGAGTAGAGGGCGCAGTAGACGACGCAGAGCCGCCTACGTCCCAGCCGGTCGGCCAGCGACCCGACGAACGTTCCGAAAGTGACGCTCGACACGAAACCCACGACGTAGAGCACGGCGATCCTGCTCTCCGAGTAGCCGTAGTGCGAGTAGAGCTTGTAGACGTACGGGCCCTGGAGCCAGTCGGCAAACGACGCGAGGAAGAAGACGGCGAAGTAGCGTCGCTGGAGGCTGCGGAAACCTTTCGAGTCGGGACCCACCTCCAGCTGCGCCTCGGCGTTCTTGGCGAGCGAGTGGACCAGCGCTGCCACTATCGCCAACAGGCACAGCACGATTTGTACGACCATCGCGTCCGTAAACGGCTCCAGATTCTGAGGGCAGAAAATGTGCCTTCACTACTTCTTACCAGGCTCAGCCGCAGAAGATAGCTTTACTATTACTATTTTAGGATTTTACTTTAGAACGAGGAATACTCTGTCAAGAATGTACTCGAAATCGAAAATCTGAGTCTATAGATCAATGTATATGCTTAGTTTGGTAGCCAGCTATGGTGGTGCTATGCTAGGCCTAGCTGGGCAATGCTAGATTCAAATATACCGGGCAAAAATTGTGTGATGGGGGCGTCGGCTGTAGGCCTCTGCATCCCAGGTAGGGTTATTATTCCCGTAATAAAACAAGTAAATCAGCAATTTTCTTACCCTGTCACGAAATCAAATTCATGTCTAATAATCTGTCTACGATCCGCACACAATGGCAAACGTTATTTAGGTCAAGTACCGTGATAACTTTCATAAACAACATGATTCAATCGACGACATCCCAACCCCTCCATTTTCTCATACCAACCAAGATACTCACGTCGGTTATCAAGGAAGCCATGGCCTCGAATCGTCACGCCTGCTAGAGTTTCACTATTCTAATTTTATCTGTGCCGGAGTAGGCTGTGGATTTAGCAACTCGAAGCAACTCGAAGGTTGTGTCAAGTGCGACTTGTGACTTGTGAAAGAGTTATTGACATGTTGATTGTACCGTTCGTATGCTAAAGAATGATTTATTAAGGTAGGCCTATTTTAAACACGTTTTTTCGCTGCACCACACTTTAGTCTTTGTGCATGATAATTACGTATATTTAGAATAAGATAAAGTCGAACGATACAAAACATAACCTAGAAGTTGCGGATAACCAGTCCTAGCGCCTAGGCCCTACTTTGTCACACAATCACACGTTTCGTTTGATGTGGCCTAGGCCGTAATGGATTTGCAATAGGCATTGTTATGTAAACATCACATATCTAATCAGCTGAGCTCGTAAATGTTAGCTTGGCACTAAGCCCAGGATGTCTGCAGCTAGGTAAGCCTATTGCTTCGTCAACTTGGGCTAGCCTAGGCCTAGGCCTAAGCCTAAGCCTAGTTCTTACTTATGCGGATTTTCGATCAGGCCTGTGTATATCTAGCACCTATTGATAGGCGCTAGATACACAGTAGTAGCTTAGCTTACTGTTACAGTTGAAGTTTTAACAAATATTTACAACCTAGTGACTTTTTAATTCAGACTCCTACACACAGTAGACTGTTGTAGATTTGAACACATCAAGACTACGCATATCACGCAATTCTAACGCGCTTGGGATGAAGGCGCCTTGCTTTTAATCGGTAGCCGAGTGAGGAATCTGCTCCGTATATCACGTCAATCTGAAGCCCCCTTATCTACACCGGCTGCGAATTCAGCCAATCACAACACAGGTCGTGCACCGGGGAGCCGCTTTGACGTGTATATCACTTAAATCAAAGTGATTTCTAACCTCCAACTCGCTTGCCCAAGCGAGTTGGATCGCCGCCGCCTTGAGGTAAATTCGACGTGTATACCACACTCTGCAACCGATTGGAACCAAGGCGCCTTCATCCTAGGCGCCTTAAACTTGCGTGATATAGGTAGTCAGTGTTAGCAAAGATTGGCGGACATTCAGTGTTTTAATCGCCTTGTTTTTTGTCCGTAGGTAATGGCTGTTCCCAAAGTGTACACGTCGTTTCATAATGATGCAGATTTCAGGGGTACTAGTGGCCATATTTGTGACCTTGTTCCACGCTTGCTTTAGTGAACAGTTGTTGCATTCCGTCGATGGCAATGTGGGACGGGGCAACTACACCTATTACAGTTTGATGTACGAAGGACCGATTTCTCTCTACCTGCATTCAACGTAAGTAATCGCGTTGTCATTGGACAAGTTTGTCTAGTCGTTGTCCTGATGATTTTAAACCAGCGGTGGACAAAGCCTGTACAACTGGGGTGAAGGCGATTAGTTACGTGAAATACGACCTTGGCTTGTTTCAGCATTGGAGACGCCGATCTGTATGTGTCGCAACTAAACACCAAGCCCACCTTCGAACCCGAGTCCTACTGCCTTCAGTCATCCACGTGCGGACTCGATCTCGTGCGAATACCCAGAGAGTAAGTCACCTCTGAGCTGTATTATTGGTTTAGTTCTTGTATTCGAGGTTAAAAGTTGCAATACACACTCATGCGGTAGAAACAAGAACTAGCAAATGGAGTCATGATGCCAGCGCCCTCTGTGTATGATTTTAATGTCGAATAGGTTGTCTAAAAAATTAGAATCTCAACCAATATTAATGCATGAAGACCTAAGAATTATGAAAGTACAAAACAAATTGAAAAGGTAAGTTAATAGATTGTAAAAAATAGTAGGGCCTACCGGAAGAAGATTTATGTTTAAGAGAAAAAATAACCTAACTTTTAAAGGAGAAAAAAAAAATTGTAAGTTGAAAACAATATTTGAAAAATATGTCCCAACCAACATAAGAAACGACACGCTCCTATGGTGGCTACGTTGAGTAACCTCCAAAGAGCTGCCATCCCATCGCACACTTCTGACAGTTACTAAACTCTATCTCAATTCTCAACCCAGCTTGACAGTAGTCAAACCAACCGGTTTTCCTGATCTCCAGATTTTGTGCAACCCCAACTGTAACATGACCAGCCCCTAACAAATTAATGAAATGACAGCTTTCCTAATTGATTCACAAGACCAGTGAAACACCGGAAATAACCGCCAACACAATTTATCGGCAACTGAATTATCACTACCACAATATTCAAAATAACAGTAGGTTTTTATTTTTAGTATTTCATGAATGTTAAATTTTGAATTGAAACTACTGCAAAAACTGGGCCAGTTGTTCAGTCAAACAATGGCCACTCGAACAGGTGTAGATTCTAGTGTGCTGTGTTAGACCTGGAGTGAGATAAAGTATGGGAGACCGTATGACAGCAGCGCTGTGAGCGTTCCTGTTCACACAAATTCAGTATGCCCCTCACTTGACGCATGCAATAAAGATGTCGTGAGAATACAGATGGCTGTGGGACGGCTTAACCTTACCTGCGTGCGAAGAGTGTTGTAGACTGTTATTCCATCAACCATTGTACCAGGCCACTTGTTTTTTGGATTCTTCAGCTGATTTTAATTTTAATTACATAACACTCATTAATAAATAAGTATTAAGTGCGTCAATAATAATAATTACATTATTAAATAATCCATTTGGCATATAAGATTTGGAGCACTTAACTGAAGCTGAGCTAGATATAATAGGCAAACTGAACGTCATCGCTCACAGCACACTCTACCTGTCATGCAGTCTCCCAAGGTCTACTTGATCTCCGCCTAGCCGGAGGCTCGTCAAACTCCCAAGTTAAGTCGTCGCAAGGGAACCAAAATCGCCATTTTGGATCCCACTAAAAAAACTATTATAATAATTAAAAATTAAATATCCGTTGTAGATAATGTAACACAATACTTAAAACACCTAAAACAGAAATTTTGATAGAATATAATGATTGAAGATTATAAAATATGATGATTTTTCCTTTTTGGGAGGTAATTCTATTTGACATCTCTTCATTTGTTTTCTTTCACAATTCTCCCGTTTGAATAACGTGATTTTTAACATTGTGGAACGGACTGCGACGACCTAACTTGGGAGTTCGACGAGCCTCCGCTAGGCGGAGATCAAGTAGACCTTGACAGTGTCCCATAGCAAGGAAACGCGCGTGTTGCAGCTTCAACCGGCCGGTGGGTATCGGCGTGTACGGTCACCCCTCGCACGAGTCGAGCACCTACCTGCTCGAGGTCTACCTGTCCGAGAACGACCACAACGACTCGACCGACTCGTTCCCCGACCTCAACCAAGAGTTCGATAGCTTGGAGGCGTCGGCGAGCGGGCGTAGGGGGCGAACTCACGAGTCCATCTCGGACGACTATTACGCCCACGAGAGGCGGAACGAGGGCGGAGAGGCAGAGGTACGTTCGTTCGGCTTGCACGTTCCCTTACGTTTATTTATTTGTTCATTTTTTGTTTATTTAGGTATTTATTTTTTATAGTAGGCCTATGCTCCTCTTGAGAGAGAGTGAATAGACAAGATTAACAAGAAACACAGGAATAGAATTAAAAGCACGAATTGGTACGTGTGATGGTTTAAATATTAGTTCTATCTTGGGTCGTATAAAGAGTATGGACGGCTGAGATTATTTATAAGCTATAAATCGGCATAATAATATTAGTAAACAATAATAATCTCTCATTTCCAACTAATGTTGGGCCCTTATCTAACCCTTGTCTAAGACATGAAACTTTCAATGACTCAGCTTGCCAGGCTCAGCATTTCTTCCTTATCTTCCTCCTGCTTCTCCACCAATTTCTTCCACTCTTTTCTGATTGTCACTTGTGACCATACGCAATGCAAAGACGATCGTATTATCTCATGAAGTTTTAACACAGCGTGTGATGAAACAAGGATTAATTTAAGACACTATCGAGTAAAGTTAAACAAGATCCTCGTGGAAATACTTGACATTACGTCCATACAAGATGTTAACACCGAGATGTCATACATTCAGTAATAATAATAATAGGCCTAATAATAATAATAATACATAATACGAAATACTAATAATAATGGAAATACGGTACTTGACATTACAACCGTATTGTCCGCATAACATGTAAACACCCGCTTTGACCGAGACTGATGACTGTTTAAACTAGTATTCATGTGATTAGTGAAGATAATCCTTGACATTACGTCCGTATAACATGTTAACGCCGGTTTTGACCTAGCTTATATGATTGTGAATTGTGATACATTCAATAAAATAATAATAATAATACTAGTGATATTGATATTGCTACTAAAATACGGCAAACAAACTCACCAGGAGGTCCATTAGGCCTAGCTATAGCACTGCTTGAAAATAATTACAGGTGTGTGAGTAGCTGTACCAAAACAAAACTGTGCCTGCAATATACGTTGGTTCATTGTTTCCCAATCGTGGTGTGTGCGTCCCCCGACCTTGAATTGAATGCTTTGTTATGTAAATGTTGTACCAAATGAAAAAGTTGTGAAGTTTGTCTGTGGCCACAATCTCTTGCGTATAGGTTATTGTTAGTCTAGCTAGTACAACAATACAGGAATATTTACCATAACAAATTCTTTGTCGGGGACTGTTTTTCAATGCAAAAGGATCATGATTGTATTTCCTTCAATTTAAACTTTAATATATACTTTAATAAACTATGTAATTTGTTGGTATATAAACCAACACATCGAAGGAAATACAATCATGATCATTGTTATTTATGATTTCATTACTATACATTGTTAGCATAGCTTAGTTTTATTTAAGGTCCTCCTTTGAAAATCAGTTTTTGTAACTGAATAGGATAGACATTAAATAAATAAATGTTGCATTGAAAAACAAGTTACTATGTACCGTATATAAATGTTATACCACAGCAGAACAGCTCAAATCATGGCCAACAAATAAATACACATATACAGCTACCTGATAGTGCAAAATTTATAGACATTTTGCTTTTGAGCTGTTCTGCTGTGGTATATAACATTTATATAAGGTAAATATAATAATGAAATAACTTTTAGTTCCATTTCTGAAAGGCAAAGTGTTAACCTACATATGCGATACAAGAAGTGAAATATACAGTATGTTTACAAGAGCTACATATAGCATGTTATGAGAAAGCTGGCGACTAATACAGGAACATATTCCCGAGAATTATGTATTCCTTGATATATAAAATATAAGAAGGTGACACGCACAATCTCACTTTGTAGGCCTAGCCCAGGGATGGCGAACCTTTTTGAGCTTGAGTGCCATTATTTAGGCCTACAAACTATCCAGGCGTGCCAATTTCTCCAAAAAGGCACCGTCAAATTTTAATGACATTTGTATTATAGCTTTTTGAATAATTAATGTGCTTTGCAGGGAACAAATAGCCACTTTATCAGTTCGTATTGTTGTTATTGTTCCACGTAATGCAGCATTTAGGCAAAATCCCGCTGGAGGAAAATTTTTGTACCCAAAATTTTATAAATTCATTGAAAACGGCTGTGAAGTGTGGTCAATGTCATCCTGATGCAACATCTTTGACACATTTCTGCGTGCCACTTTTGGCACGCATGCCATTGGTTCGCCATCTCTGGCCTAGCCAGTTGAGAGTCCTCCGAAAAAACAAAACGCGATTTAAATTCGAGCGTAATGACATGCGTAAGTAATTGCAGTGAATGTATTAGCTAATTACATGTCATTCACCAACACAATGTAAGTATTTTTTATTTCTTTTTTCGACTATTATACTAATTGTAACCTCTATGGCACAGGTTGCCACTCAGTGTTTAATGTATTAACTGTTGTAGAAACGTTGACTCTAACTGGGCTTTGAACACAAAACCCGTGGCAGCTGTTTTGAGTTAATAGTAAATTGATTTTACTTAACTCCATCTACTATATTTAGTCAACTTTCAATGTGTTTACTTATTTTTCATAGGCTAAAACTGATAAATCCATGCACTTAAAAGATAACAATGATTGCTAAGCTGCTAATTGTTATTGTAATATTTAATGTTAATCCCTTTCCTGGTTAACGAATGATGGTATTTCCGGACATGTTTTTCTATCGTTAAAGGGGGGGGGGGGGGGGGGGGGGTGTTAGTAACTGTAAATGTGCACTGTTGGTCTTTAAATGGAAACTATTGATGAAATAATAGTAATTTCAATTTGATTATTGATCGACGTAAAAGATAATGAATAGTAATAATAGTAATCTTTAACTCGGTTCCAGCTGTGTCGGGTTGAGTGCTGGTTTTCTACCGTTATCTAGCGCATGAAACTTGGAGCTATACTAAGCTAGCTTAACTCGGCATTTCTTTCTCATCCTCTCCACCAATTCATTCCACTCTTTTCTACCTTCCCACAGTTGTATTCTTGCCACCTCCTCGCACAATCTATCTCTTCTTATTCTTCTTTATCTTTTTTTTAATCTTCCCCATTTCCCGCTTCCCGAGACGTAAAGGATGTTGGATGTTATTTGATTGATTGTCGATTTAACGTGCATGATTAATTATTAATTGTCGATATATATATATTGGCCTCCTTTCCAACCTAACTTTACTTTTTTTTTAAATGTTACTTTTTGTCAAAATTAAAATAAAAAAATATTTGTCTTCAGGAGAGGGAGGTGGAGGAGTCGTTCTTCTGGACTCTGCTGTGGTCCTTCTTCGACATACTCGTCGAAATCCTGTTCCTCTAGGGGATAACGGAGACGACCATCCGCCATGCTCGACTATGAGAACCAAATATTCCTGGACATCCTGAACGAGGATGGGCTCGTGGTCACCGCCAAGTGAGTGATTCGTTTCAGCTCCCCCCCCCCCCCCCTTCGAAAAAAAAAAATCTGCTAAAAAAGTTTTTTTTTCCTGTGCAGAGTTGGCCTTTCAGCCATTCTTCTTTCTTGCTATCCAATACAAGGCTGCCTCCTTCTCTATCCTGCTCATTTTGTCGGGCAGGGAGTCAATGTCCTTCTTGAGGGCGGCGCATCTAAAGAGTAGTCCCAGCACTTTGTAAATGATCCAAAGTTAGTTTGACCTTAAGCGGCTGTTACACGGAGAAGTTAAAAAAGTGAAAAGAAAAAAGTAAAGAGAAAAGTTCTTTTTCTAGCCGTCACACGGGACTACACAAGTTGAAAGAGAAGAGCGCGCGTGTGGCGTAACCTATCGGTATTTCTACAAAACTACAATGCGCTCTTGCGGCAAATGGTGGCAACTAGAAGACTGTAGTCGGTTTCCACGAAACTGGATCGTCGATGCATGTAAACAAATCACTGTTTCTTCTTCTTCGTCGCCGTCTTCTTACAATGGCGATAATTACATTAATATTTACAGCAATTGCAGCCTACTCCTCCGACGAATCCATCGGCATATGCGGTTTTAACTAGAAGGCTACAAGCTGTCAAAGTGACAAGGTTCGTAGGTTAGAATAGCAATGTCTGGACGTCACAACTCTCCCGAATCGTACACAATGGCCGTGTCAATCGACCAATCAGCTTCAACTCTTCAAGGTCGTTTTTCTTTTCACTCTTTACTTGTCGAGCAGTGTTCAACTTTTTGGAGTACTTTTCACTTTTCTCTTTTTTCACTTCCTAGTGTGACAGCAACGCAAAAAGTCCCATAAGCTACAAGCTATCTCTACAAGTGAAAGAGTAACTTTTCTCTTAACTTTTTTCTTTCCTCTTTTTTAACTTCTCCGTGTAACAGCCGCTTTACAGTTAAGACTAGAAAAAGACTAGGTAATTCTTGTGATCGAGGTCCCGGCGAATACGTAAACGATGACTTCGGAGCCATCATAGCGATGAAGAGGATGATAATACAGTGAAACTTCGTTATAAGAAACGTCTTTAGGCTATAACAAAATGATCTATAACAAACTGTTTTTGAGGTCCCAAGAGGTTCTTATGCATGTAAAGTACCCACCTTTATAAAGAAATGTTCTTTCTAACAAAATAATTCGACACTAAATGTGTCAAGAGATAGCACCACTGCTGTGCAACATGGCTGACAGTTAGAGGGTAACAAACTGACAGGAGATCATGGATCCGCCTAAACATGTTATTGCGCAAAGTAAGTTTTTAACTTTATTCTGAAATATACATATATTTGAAAGCAAATAGAGCCCAAAGGAACCTCAATGAAAGAGAGGCAGTGTTTATCGGTGGCCTTTTCATTGCATGTGGTCAATTAACATTATGATCAGAACATGAACTTCGGACCTTCGGATACTTGGTGTGTCTCCTGATCCAAAATCCCCATAATATCAAAGGCATCTTGGATACAAAACGCAACCAGCAAATATCCAGCTTTCTGGATATTCACTGACGCAACAATATCGCTTATGTTTCTTTGGAATCGTTGCCATTCTCATATAAACAATGACAAATGACACTGACAAATGACATCCAGCGGCTCTGTTGCCCTCTAGCTATTACTTCACGATTTCGCCGCCAGAGATCATATCTGCAACATTTAGTGCCGAATAGTCTTGCCCCCAAGAGTTTGTTATAAAGAAGTTTTACTGTAACAGGGTTTAATGTCTCCCACTGAAAGTCGGTTCTTGTAACTGAGTGGGTAGGCAATACAAATGTATTTATTTTGTTTATTACCGTATTTTATTATTTTGTATTTATTTTGTATTTGTTTACTTTTTTATATATATATATCTTGACCCCGTTTCCAACATTAATTTATCGGGTAGGGGGGAGTGGGCTAATGTCTTCGTTGCCGGCTAGCCAGGCCTGACACAACCACCTCCTCAACCTCTTCCTCGATCACTTCTTCCGTTACCAGAGGGCTGTTTAGTAGTTCCCTCCATCTCTCACGGTTTTCCCATAGTCTTTCTGCTATGTATAGATATTTATTATAATTATTATTTTTTATTTATCTATTTACTTCTTTTTATTTATAGATATTTTATTATCTTTTTACTGTTGTTATTTATTTTGTACTAATCGTCGAGTACCTAGAAGTGAAACCTGGCTCTCTGATCGGTCCAGGGGTCTCGGCCTGGAGAACGTCTTCGCGAACCTCCTCAAGGTGTACTGCGACCCCGGCAACCTGGTGCTAGTGCTCGGAACCAGCGGCCACGAGGAGCGCTACTACATCTCCCGGCTGGAGGCCGAGGGCGTCTTCCCCCTTCCGAGAGTCATCACCTCCGAGTCGTGCTCCTCCACCGAACGGTAACTTTGCTTTAAAATTTTTTTTTTTTTTTTGCTTTTTGTTGGTCTTACGGAGGTGGGGGGTCCCAGCCGCACAGGTGATGGTAATATTTATTTATTTATTTACATAGCCTTCCTTAAAACACTCATGTGCACGTCACAGGAACATGCGAGTATGCGAAGTTGTCATTTAGGATTAAAATAATACATATATACACACATAAAAACACATATACACACAGTATAGTACAAAAGTAGTATAAGTACAAGAGTCAAACTTCCACGAGTCATTACCACATTTCATATAACAATTCATACACTATACTAATAACTAATAACTATATTTCAATTACTACAGTACACTAGAAGTAGTTGAAATATCATGATTCATGACATAAATTCAGTGACAGAATAGAAACAGTGATCCATTAAAAAACCTTTTACTTGATTCTTAAATAAAGTTCTGGTATTTATATTTTTTAAGTTATCAGGTAACTTATTGTATAACTTTATACCAATATTGATTGGATCACTGTCCAATAGTTTTAACCTATGGTGAGTTGAGTGCAATTTGTTCGAGTTACGGGTATTAATATTATGCACACTGTCATTTGTTTGGAACATGTCTGGATAGTCTCTCACAAACATTAAAACTTCTAGAATATATAAGCATGCAACATTTTTTTTTTCCCTGTGCAGAGTTGGTTTCTTCAGCCATTCTTCTTTCTTGCTATCCGATACAAGGCTGCCTCCTTCTCTGTCCTGCTCATTTCGTCGGGCACACACATAACATAGTCACTATAAGTGTTTTGTAACTGGATAATCTAGGGATAGGATCCAACAGCTTACCTTAGATATAAAATGGTGAATTTGAGAGTAGAACGTGCACATTGAAGACAAAACAAAAATTATGAGATGTTTCGACATCTTCTCCTCTTCTTCTTCTTTTCCTATGCCTGCATTTTTGGCTGACTGGGCCATCATGCAACTTGAGGTCTTCAGTATCTAAGATTGGGATTCTATCCCTACATTGTAGGCCTACTATTCCAGCTGATCGACATCGTATCAACGTAACCAATGTTTATGTAACCGAGCGAAAGGGCTCCAAACAAGGACAGCCAGAACTTTATTTAAAAATCAAGTAAAATTTTTTTTTAATAGATCACTGCTTCTATTCTGTCACTGAATTTCTGACATGATATTTTATGTATTGAAATATAGTTATATATAGTTATATAGTTATTAATAGTATAGTGTATAGCCTTGTATATAATAACATGTTGTAATAATTCACATCAACTTGATGTATATATATTAGGGATGTCATAGGGTACCTGGGTACTCGGATCCAGAAATTACCCGAATCCATTTTTAGGATCCAAATCCTTATTTGGTAGTATTATTTGTATACAAAAAAAAGAAAATACGTGATGATATTTCTGCGGCTACTTTCCTTGAAGCTACAGTGCTTGTGGGCGTGGCCAGCTGGTCGCTGGTTAGTACGCGCTGCCATTACTGCGGGCAAGTTCTGTGATGCCATATACACTTCCCCCGCCCCCCTCGCCCTTCCCGCGCGCAGCGGCCGCACAGAGCCCAACCCACACAGCGGCCGGCAGCTGACACGGGCAGAGAACGACCTTCAACCGCGTGGTTTCGGGGGGGGGGGAACCAAGATAAGATGACATAATTTAGGCTTTCAGGATTTGGGTAACCCGGTTCTTGGAAGGTCTGGAAACGGATCCGAATTTTCCTACCCTATGACATCCCTAAAATAAAGTAACATGTCGTTGTTCCCAGGTTGAACGTGTACCTCCAAGGCGGAGTAGTGTTTGAAAGTAGGAAGTGCTCATTAAAGACAAAACAAAAATTATGAGATGTTTCGACATCTTCTCCTCGTCTTCTTCTTCTCCTATGCCTGCATTTTTGGCTGACTGGGCCATCATGCGACTTGAGGTCTTCAGTATCTAAGATTGGGATTCTATCCCTACATTGTAGGCCTACTATTCCAGCTGATCGGCATCTATCAACGTAACCAATGTTTATGTAACTAAGCGAAAGAGCTCCAAAGTGGACGGACAAATAAAGTAAAATGTCTTTTATTATTATTATTATTATTATTTGTTATACATTGACAACAGGACTCATGTCCCACGAGTGCAATATATAATATATTAGATTAGTTCAACTAAAACTATAACTAATCTACGAACTAGGACTAAAGTCTAAGATAAGAGTAGCATATATTGTGTATGTATGTGTGTTTGTATGTGTGTATGTTTGTCTGTATATGTATACATGAATGTGTGTGTGTGTGTGTGTGTGTGTGTGTGAGTGTGTGTGTGAGTGTATGTATGCGTGTCGTGAGTAGGTGTGATTCGGTGTGCGTGTGCGTTTATTAAATGTTTTAAGTTATTTGCCCTAGATAGTGCAAGGCTGATCAGTGACGTATTTGTTCAAGGGGGTGTTATGTATGTCGATGTCTGTGTGGTTACTGAGCGTGTTGTACAAGTTTTGAATACGATTTATACATGAGTTTTTATGGATGTATTTTTATATATATCATATATTATATTTGTTCCCAGGCTGAACGTCTACCTCCAGGGCGGGGTGCTGTTTGTCTCCCCTCGCATCCTCGTCGTAGACCTGCTCAAGGACAGACTCCCCGTCGCTCACGTCACCGGCATCATGGTCTACCGGGCCCAGTCCATCGTCAAGTCTTGCCAGGAGGCGTTCGCGGTCCGTCTCTACCGACAGAAGAACAAGGTAGACTAGAACATCGCGCTTAGTGCTTACGAAAACACACACACACACACAGCCGAGAGCAAGAGACAGATAGATAGATACAGTAGATCATGGTCTACCGGGCGCAGTCCATCGTCAAGTCTTGCCAGGAGGCGTTGGCCGTCCGTCTCTACCGACAGAAGAACAAGGTAGACTAGACCACCGTGCTTAGTGCTTACGAAAACACACACACACAGCCGAGAGCGAGAGACAGATAGATAGATACAGTAGATCATGGTCTACCGGGCGCAGTCCATCGTCAAGTCTTGCCAGGAGGCGTCCGCCGTCCGTCTCTACCGACAGAAGAACAAGGTAGACTAGAACATCGCGCTTAGTGCTTACGAAAAACAGCCGAGTCCTACTAAAGTGGCCGTCATCTAAACAGGGTTCCCAACAACCGCGAAAGTCAGGGAAATAAAAACTGGTCAGGGAAAGTCAGGGAAATGAGTAAAAATGCTATTAAGTCAGGGAAAAGTCAGGGAAATTTGTTTGTGACAGTGTCTAGTGTTGCCACCAAGCGGCAGTATTCGAAGAATCCAGTGGCAGAATAAAAAAATCATAATCTGTTTATAATGTTATTAGGGGTGAGCGAATACCAATTTTCAAAGTCGAATACGAATATCGAATAATGAGACCAAAATATTTCGAATATCGAATTCGAATTCGAATATTTCGCACGTTATCGGCATTTAATACATAAGGAATCAAGTTGTGTAAATGACATGAACGTAAATGTATCATGCATAAAGAAATAATACCAAGTCAGTTATAATATGGATGGTTGAGGCCCTTACCTAATTAATTTGCCTACAGAAATAAGCATGGTTGTTTATTGAATTTCAAAGACAATTTAGGGACCTACTAGGCCTAGGCCCAAGCCTATACAGTATACACGTCTACTGTTTTTTTTTAACTTGAAGGATAGGGTTAGGAGTTAGGACATAATGTCTAGGCCTAGCTAGGCCTAGGGCCTAGTCTATCCCATCACAGTTTATTGGATACAAAAAAATATACACCCCAATTTTGATCCAGTTTACCTTTCCTAGGCCTAGGCCTAGCCTATCCCATCACAGTTTATTGGATACAAAAAAATATACACCCCAATTTAGATCCAGTTTACCTTTCCTAGGCCTAAGCCCTAGCCTAGGCTATCCCATCACAGTTTATTGGATACAAAAAAATATACAACCCAATTTAGATCCAGCTTACCTTTCCTAGGCCCTAGGCCTAGGCCTAGGCCTAGGCCCTAGCCTATCCCATCAGTTTATTGGATGCAAAAAAATATACACCCCAATTTAGATCAAGTATACCTTTCCTAGGCCTAGGCCTAGGCCTAGTCCTAAACCCTCTACACGAGGGAATGGTTCCGACGGATTGGAAGGAGGCGGTGGTAATACCGATACACAAGGGGGGGGAGAGGGGTAAAATGACTAACTACCGACCAGTCTCTCTGACATCAGTGGGGTCAAAAATAATGGAGAGGGTAGTGGGTGACTTTGTGAAGGAGGTGATAAAGGAGAAGGGATGGATGGCCGAGGCGCAGCATGGTTTTAGGAAGGGTTATTCGTGCGAGACTCAACTATTGGGAATGACAGGGGACATAGCGGAGGTATTGGATAGGGGAGGGGAAGTGGATGCTGTGTTCATAGACTTTGAGAAGGCGTTCGACAAGGTGCCGCACAAAAGGCTGTTAGGGAAGGTGGGAGGGGTGGTGGATGATGGAGGGGTAGTAAGATGGATAGGGGATTTTCTGAAGGGGAGAACACAAAGGGTAAGGGTAGGGGAGGTGTTGTCAGGGGAGATAGATGTAACCTCGGGAGTGCCCCAGGGCAGTGTACTGGGGCCCCTATTATTTGCAATCTATGTGAATGACCTGGCGGAAGGTATGAAGGCGAAAGTTAGATTGTTCGCGGATGATTGCGTGATCTATCGGGAGATAAGGGGAAAGGAGGATGAATTGCTGATGGGGGAGGACATGGAGGGACTGGGCGATTGGGTGGATAGGAATAAGATGAGGCTAAATGCGGGGAAGTGCAAGTGGATTAGGTTTACTAGGAGGAGAACGCAAGGAGGGATAAATGAGGGTTACGTGTTGCAAGGACAGAGACTGGAGAAGGTGGTGGAAATAAAGTACCTAGGAGTGTGGCTAGAGGATACATTGGATTGGGGAGGGCATGTGGAAAGAATGGTGAAGAAAGGGATAAGAAATCTACATTTTGTGATGAGAGTGCTGAAGGGGGCGGGAAAGGATTTAAGGGATCATGCCTATAAGACACTGGTTAGGCCTGGGTTAGAGTATGCGGCGGCGGTCTGGGACCCGTATAAAAGTAAGGATAGGGAGGTGTTGGAGGGTGTGCAGAGGAAAGCGGCAAGGAAAGTACTTGGGAGGGGAAAGAGATGGGAGGAGGTTGAAGTGGGTGAAGGAGGAAAGGAAAGGGTTTATGAGAGTGTGACAGAAGTGGTGAAGGAACTGGGGTGGGAAAACCTGGAGGATAGGAGAGCAAGGGACAGGCTGGGGAAGATGTTTAAGGTGACAAGAAATATGGAGGGATGGGGGGAGCTGCATAGAAGCACTGCACCTGCGGCATACATGGGCCGGGGGGATAATACGTGGAAACTGGAAAGAAGGACCTGGAGGACGGACCTCGGGAAGTTTTCCTTCCTGGGCAGGACGGTTGTGGATTGGAATGGTCTGGGTGAGGAGGTAGTGAGCCAGGAGAAGGCTAAGGGTTTTATGGAAAGGCTGAAGGCAAAATGGGAAGAGGAGGTGAGAGGAGGAGAGGAGAAGATGAAGAAATGAAGGCGAATTCCGAGGAGAAATAGGAAGAGGAAGGGGACGGAGCTAAGGAAGTGGAAGGAGAGAAGGAAGAAAAGAGGAATGGAAGGATGAAGAGGAATGGAAACCTGCCACCGGTCCACAGTGATCAACAGCGGGTGAAACAATAACAATAAACAATAAACAATAAACCAGCAAGGAAGAACTCCCATACCACGCTTTTCTTTCTTGTATTACTCTGAGGCTCACTTGGACCTAGGCCTAGGCCTCTGTCATCTTCAGCTTCACTCATGGTGCACAATAAATGAAATTAAAATAACCCTGGATCCGGAAATGCTTCTGCAAATGTATTTCTACAGAAATACAGGCGGCCATATTGAAAAATGCAAGTCAGTAGTCGGCGGAATGGTGGGAGATCGCATTTCCGGTTTATCGAAAAGGCGGGATATTCGAATGTTTGAATACTTCGAATTTTCGAATAGTTAGTATTCGAGTTTCGAATCGAATTATTTCCTGAACTATTCGTCGAACTATTCGAAAAATTCGAATATTCGACCATCCCTAAATGTTATGTATCTAGGCCTATATACCATTGTAATAATAACAAGAATAGTCTCAGTAATAAAATGTTACATTTTAAATTGTAATCACTAAAATGATGTGCTTATTTATTTTAAGAGTTTTAATGGTGTTTAAATTGGTCAGGGAAATGTAAAACAATTGGTCAGGGAAAGTCAAGGAAATTATTTTGACTTTTTTGTTGGGAACCCTGTCTAAAGAGTTCATTCGAGTTCTGCAAAATGTCTTCCCCTCTTACCCCCACCAGGGCCCGCTCACGGACGAAGAGAGTCAGTGAAAGATCTAATCTCTATAATAGACCATCAAGCTGTCAACCAAAGCTGTCAACGATCTTCCAATAAAATAAACCATCTTTCAATACAAATGAATTCTTTTATTCTAATAACATTAAATGTAATTCTATCGTTATTAATTTTACGTAAGTTGATATTCGTCGTTGTTGTTGGTTTGTGCGCGGGCACTGGTGGGGGTAAGAGGGGAAGGCACTGGCGGGGGTAAGAGGGGAAGGCACTGGTGGGGGTATGAGGGGAAGGCACTGGTGGGGGTAAGAGGGGAAGGCACTGGCGGGGGTTAGAGGGGAAGGCAGTGGTGGGGGTAAGAGGGGAAGGCACTGGCGGGGGTAAGAGTGGAAGGCACTGGCAGGGGTAAGAGGGGAAGGCACTGGTGGGGGTAAGAGGGGAAGACACTGGTGGGGGTAAGAGGGGAAGGCACTGGTGGGGGTAAGAGGGGAAGGCATTTCGCAGAACTCGAATGAACTCTTTAGATGACGGCCACTGCCAACTTAATTTTCAATTTGAACTCGAGTTCCTACTTCCTACCATCTACTTGTGACATTACGGATAATTGACGACCTTGGGTTTGATTGATATTTGGGCTTTACCTCTCATATTTTTGCAACTTGGCTAATTGAGATGACGAGTGGGTGAAATATGAAGATGAAATCGGGAGATCCCTAGGGTGAGCCACCCAGCATGCGTGAAGAGACGCCGAGGTTGGCATAAGAGTAGTTACGTTGGGACTAGTTTACAGGTGTTGCTTCTGTATTCCAGACGGGCTTCGTGAAGGCGTTCTCCAACTCCGCTCAGGCGTTCACCGTGGGTTTCGCCCAGGTCGCCCGAATCATGCGAATGCTGTTCTTGAAACACCTGTTGTTGTGGCCGCGGTTCCAAGCGATCGTGCAGAGCTGTCTCGGCACCTTCAAGGTAGGCCGTTCGTAGACGCACTTACATTATAGAGGACTCAAAACTAACATAGATAGCGCTGCTAAGCATCCTTCTTTCAGATGATTCATCATCATCATTATCCATTGCCGTTTCCTGCTTCTGGCAGGGTCAGCTTGGGTTTCACAACCAAATTTTTCCACCTCTTCCTATCTTCCCTCAATTGTACTTCCTCTACTTGCTCCCAGTTCTCTCCTCTCGTCTGTAGGTCTTCAGCAATCTTTTCCTTCCATCTCATTTCATCTTTCAGATGATTAGCCTAATAACAGTAAAACAACAATGAAAATTGACAGCTAAACCACTCCTTTTAGAAGTTTATTTTCCTCCACCAGAATGCATAGCTAGTATTGCTCTATAGTTGAACTACAATTGAGAAACAAGTGACAAAACCTATTTCGACTTGTTATTTGTGTTTTGTAACTGTATTGTGTACCTCTGTATCAACTACGAGACCTGCAGTCACCGACCAGGTAGGCTGTTCAGTTTCCTAGCATTACCTAGCCGACACTGTCAGGTAAGGGGGTGTTGCCACCAAATACTTGGGCATACAGAATGAGCACCAGTCTGCCAATCTTGGTGCATCATCTTCTTCAGTGTTCTCATATTCACTCATTGTGTTTCCAACAATGTTTTACTAAGTGAATTATGTACCAAGTTGAAGCTAAACACCCCCGTTGTTCTTCTTTCAGCCGGAGGTGATCGAGATGCATGTACAGCCCACCCCCGCGATGACTCGCATACAGAACGCGATCCTAGACCTGATGAGTTTCACCGTCAAGGAGCTGAAGAGGATAAACCCGTCGGTAAGTCCCGGAACCTCTTGTTGACACTCGATGTTTCTCTGTCCGGGTTGACGGCTTCCTTGAAAGTACCGTTACTCTGGATACTTGCCCAGAGCATCTTGTTGACGCTCGATGTTTCTCTGTCCGGGTTGACGGCTTCCTCGAGAGTACCGTTACTCTCGATACTCGCCTCGACGAAATTACACACGGATTCTCGGTCTTGGCTAGATTACTTTCGATTAATAATGACATTTCGCCGTGAGCCGCCTTCCTCTTGAGTGATCAATACTTCGTGTCCAAACGTCTCGATATGTTTGTTTGTACTGTATTATGTGTCTTTAACGTGTACTTTCAAGCTTCAACTCTCGGATTCGTCGTCTTACACAAAGGTTATCTGTTGGATCCAATATGTAAATAATTAAATTACTGAAATAATTAATTATAACAAAGCGTTCTCGCGTAAACACGTGACTCGCCAACAGTAGAACGTCGTCTCGTTCCAGATGGACTTTGACGAGTTGACGGTGGAGAACGCGATCGCCAAGTCGTTCCACAAGATCCTGCAACTCCAGTTGGATCCCGTCTGGCACCAGCTGAGCTCCAAGACCAAAGTGCTCGTCGCCGATCTCAAGATATTCCGAGTGTTCCTCAAGTGAGTGAAACTTTGGTTTTAGGTCACATAATTTATTCATGATAATTCATACTCATCGTATTATTGACGTTTACTGAATTACCGATGTCTAGTTTCTTATTCTGATTCATGTTGGTGCCATTTTCTCTCATTATTCATCTTTCAAACTTATATTTTATAAAAGGAAGCTGTTTTATATTGGATAGTTAGATAAAAGAATGGCTGAAAAAGCCATCTTGGCACAAAAAGGAAAAAAAAAATATTATTTTTTCTTGTAAAAACATTTAAGCCCACAAATATTCCTAAAATCTCCTAAATATTCCTTTAAGTCCTTGTACTTTTATACGTAAATGCCATTATTCTTACTTATGGGTCAGAATGATAGTCGCGATTGCCGATTAGAATTAAATTAGGATTGTTTCAAAACGTAAATATTGGTACTGTTTTAAATAATTTTGCAAACAGAAATAGAAAAGTATAGTCTTTTATTCAAGATGTTATTCATTTCGCTGCTAACGTGTAGAAAGAGGAGACAAATGATTATCAGATATTTTTATATTCCATGATTCACTCCAAATAAGCAAAATAGGCCCAAATTGACTGTCCAAAATCTCTAGGTAAATATTTTTTTTTTTCCTCTTATGCAATGATGACTTTTCACTTTTCAGCCATTCATTTTTCTTGCTATCCAATACAAATTAGCTTCTTGATCTGGCCTGCTCTGGTTGTCATATATTCCCTAACATATGAAATATAGCTAGGACTTGGCTAAATATTTGCTTACTTGTCGTACGTATGTTTGTTGCAGCTACCTGGTACGCTACGACTGCGTAACGTTCAACTCGTTCGTCTCTTCCTTCCGGTCCCAGTCTTACGCCATCAATAGTTCGGGCTGGCTGTTGCTGGACTCCGCCAACATGTTGTTCTCGGTGGCCAATCAGAGGGTTCTCGGTGAGCCACGCAAGCCCGGTGAGTTCTAGAACATTCCCTTAGTTCTAGAACATTCCCTTTGTGGTATTTGGGCTTTACGTCTCGTATTTCGTCGACGATTATTATTATTATTATTATTATTATTATTATATTGTTGCAATAGGCCTACATACAAACTCGGTCAAAACCGGCGTAAACATGACTGTTGTGCGGACATAAATGTCAAGTATTTCCAGGTGTTTACCTTATTAAACTCTACTTAGAACTAATTAAATATACCATTGTCCATATTATTTTTCCAAAACAAACTGTGGATGCTATGTACGGTCGTGGCCGATTTGTACTCGTCCCAGCATTCACTCGGTGTATAGTGGAAACCACGAAAACCACCATAAAGATGGAGAACTTCTTGAAGTCTTGATTCTTCTTAGTTCAAAAATTTTCTAAAAAATCATTTTCATTATTATTATTATTATTATTATTATTATTATTATTAGGGATGTGCGGGTACCCGAAAAACGGGTATTTTTCGGGTAGCAAAATTTACCCGAGGTCGGGTCGGGCCGTAAATTATGCCCGAATTAACCGGGTCGGGTAGCCTAGGCCTAGTACAACATAATTTCGAGGTTATGATTGGTCGAAATTGTGAATTTCAATATGAAGCTGCAAGACGAGGAAGCTTGGGAGGAACTGATATTTATATGAGGATGCCTTACCTTCTATCTTACTTTATTATTATTTCATGAATATAGTGTAGCCTAGGTTAATAACAATATTTCACCATGATTTCACGATGTATTTGACATTTGACCATGATCTAAACAAAGGTGGCGACCATATGCCAGAACTCCCCACCGCCTTCTTGGCGAAAATAGCGTGAAATACGGCGGGAAATTCAAATTTTCAAATAACTAGAAAATTCGAATGTGTTGAAGTAGATTCGGATCGTAGATTCGTACACAACTACATTTTATGTAATGTATTTTCTATTGACTGATACATTTTTATTAATTATTACTAAAAACTTTACTTATAATATATTTGACTGATCTATACGTGTGTATTAATTTTAGCACTACCCGACCCGACCCGACCCGAGGTTAATTTCCATACCCGACCCGAGGTTAATTTCCATACCCGACCCGAACCCGACCCGAGTTAAAAAATCACTACCCGCACATCCCTAATTATTATTATTATTATTATTAATATTGTTTCAGTTAAAGCACAAGACAAGCGGGAGCCGTGCAAACGCCAAGTGTTGCAAGAAAAAGAAGAAGAAGTTGAGGACGAGACCAGAGTCGCGAGGGCCAAGAAGTCTGACTTAGAGGACGAGGCCAGGGTTGCGAAGGCCAAGAAGTCTGACGTCGTAGAGGACGAGGCTAGGGCTGCACGGGCCAAGAAGATCTCCAAGCTGAGTCTGTCCCAGCGAGCGGGCAGCCAACGCAAGGCGGTGCTCGCCGGCCTCACGAAGGCGGCGACGCCCCCCAAGAGGAGTCAGGCGGTGACCGTCAGAGAGAGCGACTCCGAGGACGTCGACGGAGAGCTGGAGGAGGTCGTGGAGAAGAAGGAAGAGAGTAAAGAAGCGGGCGACGGCAAAGAGGGTGAGCGAATTGTTCGCCTCGTTGGGGGAAATAATTAGCGTATTGTACCGCATGGCGAATATAGACCTATAGATGGATCCAGACTTTGATTTGCATCCTGTATTCACCGCAAGTGCATAATAATTACAAACGAAACACAATTACGTATCAAAACTTGAAAGTAATTTTGTAAGTAATTTTATTTTATTTTTTTAACAGTTTTTAGTAGACAAGTAGCCTAAGGTTCAGGCTTCTTGCAGAATTAGTAACAGACCTAAGTAATTTTAATAATTTCATTGGAGTAATGAATAGCTAGGCCCTATTATATATTCATTTTCATTTATTTTAGTTTCCATTACAAATCTGTACAAATTGTGTCAAATTATTATTATATTTACAAAAGTGCATACACTTTATCATAAGTACTCGTTCGTTCATACATCACTACACTTTGTCAATTTAACTAACTTCTGTACCATTGTAAAATATGAAGAACTCGTCAATTGAATAAAACTCACTTTCCGAAAGCACAGTTCTGACAACTTTTTTAAAATGTCCCTAACTATTTATTTGTTTAATTTCTACTGGCAAAACATTATAA
The DNA here is from genome assembly GCA_945910005.1 of Isoperla grammatica. Taxonomy (NCBI): domain Eukaryota; kingdom Metazoa; phylum Arthropoda; class Insecta; order Plecoptera; family Perlodidae; genus Isoperla; species Isoperla grammatica. The sequence continues at coordinate 30,038,748 of OX246747.1, forward strand.
AATTGTATACAATTATAGTTCGCTCCTTTCTTGACCAATGATAATGAATGTTTTGCTTGATAAAAATTGTTTCCACACTGTATAGTATTGTATTCATGAACGTCACTAACACTACTAAAATACTCCTGGTGCTTCTTTATGTATAGTAATGTATAGTAATGTCAGTCATTACCGTTTTGGCCCGAATATAACGCGATCTCGAAAATAGTGCGACCCCCAGTTTTTAAAACAATATTCATGGAAAAAACTTTTTTGCACAATTAAAGTGAACAGTTGATAATTTAGAGTAGGTCTACCTAAATTGTCTTTGGCCTAGGCCTAAATATTTACATGCTTGGAAGTACAAGGTTGCCTAACTTCTAGGCTTAGAGCTTGCAGGGCATGAACTGTCTCTAGGGCTTCTCTAGTCACTGCACATGATTTGAATTCCATCCTCATTTTCCACTCTTTTATGACAAGATTGATCACTGGCCTCCATCTTGAATGCCTGTTCCACGCAGACTTTCTCTTCCACCCTTAGAAGTTCTACAAGTTAATAAGTGGCCGCGCTAGCGTCACTACACTGGAACTACTTGACCGCCCTGCCGGTATGGAAAGTCACTACTTTATCGACCTTAAGGCGGGAGTTTGAAACATCGCGAAATGCTTGTGGAAATTCGTAGTCTCCGATTGTAGTGCGAGTGGAGATATAGAATGTATTTTTTCGGAAAAAACATCGCGTTATATTCGGGCCAATACGGTACTTCTTAAAAGTAATTTGGCTACCCAAACAAAAATTGCATTGGGCTCGGGCCCTTTGCCGCCTGAGATGCGGCAAGTTCTACCATGTCTCCAAGTCTACGTGTTGGTTTGTCTCACTCTCACCGTGGTGCGTGCGTCGTGTTTCAGCCGTGGACCCAGAGCCGAGTCCCAAGTGGATGGTCTTGAGGCAGATTCTAACGGAGATCAAGGAGACCCTAAAGGCGACGAAGGAAGACGCGCTGGTGCGAGACAAGGTGTTGGTTCTCGTGCAAGACAAACGAACGGCCAAGCAGCTGCAGGACGTGAGTCGAGCTGTGTTTTTATTGACGAATCATTTAGGAACGTTGGCTGGACGTCACCGGTTGTGAGATTTTGAAAACGAGTGCTTGGGTTGAATAATTTGAGAAGCACTGGTCTAGACTCTGTCTTGTTATGGTAGAACTATTTGTAATACCTATATCGGATAGGAATCACCGACAGCAGTATGTGCAGTCTATGTGTGAGGGAAGAACAAAACAGAGAGCATCTGATGAGATGTCCAAGTTTAAAAGATGAAGTAGATGCCCTTCCACCTGGCATGAGCTATGAGGAAAAGGAAGCCTGTCTCTACTGGAAAACCAGAAAATGCATAATGGCTCAGTAAGCCAAAAATGCAGACATAGGAAAAGAAGATTTGTAATTGTTTTGCTGTGGGCCTGTATTATTTGTTGTCCTTGCAAATCAATTTTATTGGACAAGCAGACATTAAATAAAACTATAACATTTAAAAACGTCATGTAAAAATAATCTAGCCTAAATATTTATTTATTTATTTATTTATTTATTTATTTATTTATTTATTTATTTATTTATTTATTTATTTATTTATTTATTTATTTATTTATTTATTTATTAAAAGGTGCTTTGTATTACATTTTTGTTTGTATTTTCCATTTGTATTTGTATAGCAGATGTTATTAGATAAATAAATTATCAATACAATAATCAATCAATGAATGAACGCTGGCGATCGTCGTATCCGAAGTGACAGTGTTGTCTGCGTGTTTGGCCCGTAGTTCCTGGTGCACGGGTCGCGGGAAATGCTTCTAAAGCTCTACGAGAGGTCTCGCGAGAGAAGGGTCCACCTGCCCGGACGATGTTACGCCGGGCCCAACGCTAAGTCCCCAATGAAGCTGTTCCAGAAGTATCAGTCGCACCTCGGCGACGGGCTCGAGGTGGAACTGAGCACCCAGATGATGGCCAAGCACGGGACTCCGGCGGAGGTACCCATCTGTCACATGTCTTCATCTTCACCCATTAAGCACTTTTGTTTTTGTAAAATTTGTTTTCATTATTTGTAAAAAATTTGTGATTTTTTTTTATTTTTCGACAATATTTACCATATTTTGCCAAATCTTCGATTCGTAATGAACCCCTAATTTGCAATAAAAAGATACTATTTTTAATTCAATTTGGTAAGATTTTTTTTACATCAGGGTAACTTCAAAATCGAGGAAATTATTACATTACTGGGACCTTTTTCGAATTTTCAAAAAACATACCTAAGGTAAAACATGCAACATTTATGACTTTTTAATTTCTATTTTTCTTGACAAACTTTTTATCAGCTTTCACCTTTCATTGTAGCTGTTTAACTTTATACTTTTAGCCGCAAAGCTTTTCGCTGCTTTTTGCGAGGCAAAACAATAGAAGAATTTCTTCTGATTTTTGTAGTTCTTTGTTCATTTTTTTTGTGTCATTCTTGTGTCATTTTCATAGTTCTTTGTACATTTTCCGGTGGAAATATTTCCGATTGACGTCCGTAGGTTGAGGGGACGCCCGAAAAGGAGGGGGAAGTGGACGAGGGAGGCAACGAAGACGTCCCCAATAGTCCCGCGAAGGACGAAGAGTATAAAGATGTCTACGTACTGTCTCAGTGCGCCAAGAAGAGTGCCGGCAAGAGTAAACAGGACGATAGCGAGGAATCGTACCAGGTCATTGCAAACGAGGTGAGTGATTGTCTTGTGATTGATTGTATGTAGTATCACGTTTAAAACGGCACACAATAGGCAACACACGTACGATTTTTTTTTGTTAAACCAAGCACTTATTAATAGTATCAGATACAAAAAGTATATTAATGCAAGTACTAAGTAAAAGAGAAATTTTCAAATAGGTTTAATGTGGTCGCATTTATTGAAGTTTCAACTCGCGGATCTGAAACGCGTACAGGTGGCTGTGACGTCATGATTCAGTAGACGTGGCGTAACAGACCAATCGCTGAGATGGTGAGCGTACACAGACACAAACCATGACTTCAAATCCCATCAACATGGTGGTGGCTCGTTTTTCTTCAAATTCACTCTCTTTTCTTCCCACCAGCTAAAAAAAAAAACTCTTGATTGAAACCAACTTCTTTTGCATGTATTGTATTTAGTCAGTTGTTTGAGTGTTTTGTGAGTGTCTGACTGAACTTGTGAAGTCTTGTGAGTGACTGAAGTGTCCGTGCCCTAATAATAATAATAATAATAATAATAATCTTTATTCAATAGAACGTATGACATTCATACATAGATAAATACATTTGTTATAGAATGCGTCAATTAAATCTAAATTAAAACTAAAAGTCCATGTAGTCTTTGACAGTATATGGGCACATCTGGACTAGATAATTTTTAAGATGCAGCTTGAGGCTGTGCCTGGTCATGTCCTTGAGGTGGCTTGGGAGCTTGTTGTACAGGATGATGCTTGAATACGCTGGATGATCTGTTTACTAATGCGATGGAATATGAAAATCTTTTTTACGTCTGGTATTGTGGCCCTGTGCAGACCCGCCAGCTGGACATGAGTCTGGGTCCGGAGGGCTTGGATGCCGCCTCGTCCCGCTCTCCGCTGGTGATAATACAGACGTTCAAGACCAACGGGGATCCGCTGTCGATGCCCCAGGCGCTGGACGAACTGAGACCGAGGTTCGTCGTCATGTACGACGTGGACGTCTCCGCCATAAGGTAGGCGCAGTGTTTGAATCAAGGCCGTTTGTTGATACTCAAGCTCAGAATTAGGCCTGTGCGAATAGTGATTTTTCACTTCGAATCGAATTTCGAATATTCAAACGAAAAAAGTTCGAATATCGAATAATTTTATCCACAAATAGTTTCGAATAATGACGTGAAATACAGTATTCCTTAATTCAGTACTTTAATTAATTTGTGTGGCTTTGGTTCTACTGAGTTTAGTTACCTTGGGCCTATCATTTATCCTTGTGGATTGGCTAGGCTGAGCCTATGGTCTAGGCCTAGGCCTAGGCTAAGCCTAAGCTAATGTCACGAGATGGTTGTGAGCCAAGGAGACCTGGATGAACATAATGCCTAGGATGTTGGGGGCACATATTTTGTGCATAGGCCTAGCCTAGATAGACCTAGGCCCTACCACAATCACGACAAATCTTACTTGATAATTATGAAGCCCTAGCCTAGGCCTAGGCCTAGACCATAGCCTAGCCAATCCACAAGGATAAATGATAGGCCCAAGGTAGCTAAACTCAGTAGAACCAAAGCCTAGGCCTATCGTATAGGTCTAGGCATAAAGTTATAAACTGTAAAGTGAAAACACTAGAATATTATCTAGGCCTTGCCTAGGCCTAGACCCTTATGGCATCTTCAGATGCTTTCCATAAGTTTTGCACTTGGCAGAACCTTTGTCTGCCAAAAAGGGGTTTGAATTTCTTTGCCAAAGCCTTGCAATTGCGTCGAAATTCAAACCCCTTTAGGCAGACAAAGGTTCTGCCAAGTGCAAAACTTGTGGAAAGCATCTGAAGATGCCATAAGGGTCTAGGCCTAGGCTAGGCCTAGATAATATTCTAGTGTTTTCACTTAACAGTTTATAACTTTATGCCTATGCCTATACGATAGGCCTAGGCTTTGGTTCTACTGAGTTTAGTTACCTTGGGCCTATCATTTATCCTTGTGGATTGGCTAGGCTGAGGCATGGTCTAGGCCTAGGCCTAGGCTTCAAAACATCGCTCACGCAGGCGCCGGGCAGTCGCAGTGTTGTCACATTCAAGTCGAAGACAATTTTTCGTTTGATACCCGCGCGCTCTGTGGACAAAACTGTAAACCTCTTACACTTTCAAGATCTGCTCTCTAGCGGCGAAAATTCAAACTTCTTGTACTTTTGGCGGGCTTTTTAATACACACATCCTACTAGTGAGTGCTGGACTCAAAATAGTTCGAATTTCGAATGGTTACTATTCGAATTTCGAATCGAATATAGGTTATTAATTATTCGTGAATATTATTCGAAATTCGAATGTTCGCACAGGCCTTTTTAAAACACTTGTACGAATACTTTAGTTACTGGATAGTGGATATGAGTTTATTTTTTCTACTCACGCTGAGTGATCAAGACCACTAGTTGGCCGAAACGTCTCTGTATTTTTATTTGTCTTCTCGTCTATATGTTTCTCAAAGCGACCTATCTACTTTCTCAGGTAAACTTCCTTCTGTACCTTTTCCCTCACTGGAACATGTTTATCTTGTTCCGAGTTCCAATTAGTTACTGCATAGCTTTATATAACCTACCTTAAAACTTTTCCAGTGCAATTTTTAATTTTCTGATAAAAATGGATCTAGTATATGTGAGGAAAGGATCCAACAGCTTACCTTCGTGTAAGATGACGGATTTGCGAGTTTGAGGTACACATAAAAAAAAACATAATAGCCTACAAATATAACGAGACGTTTCAACCGAGGTCTTGTTCACTTGAGAGAAGAATGGCTAGTGACAAGACCTCGGTCGAAACGTCTCGTTATATTTGTATTATGCGTTTTTTTTTTGTGTACTTCAAACTCGCAAATCCGTCATCTTACACGAAGGTAAGCTGTTGGATACTTTTCTCACAATATATACCATTCCAGCCGATTAACCAAAAACCAAAAAATGGATCTAGTTAGCTCATAAAAGTTACAAAGAATGTAACGTGTTATTTTGTATTAAGTTACTACTCACCGCTGTGTGCGTGTTTCTCTTACGTTGTTTGTGGTTCTGTCCAGGCGTATCGAGGTGTATCAGGCTCTGAACCCCAGTGTTCAGGTCCGAGTCTACTTCGTAGTGTTCGGGGGGTCAGTGGAGGAACAGGCCTACCTCACGGCCCTGCGACGCGAGAAGGAGGCCTTCGACTACCTCATCAGAGAGAAGGCGGTAAGTATGTCAGTGACAATACCAGCAGAACGACGACGGTCGTTTTAGTCGTACAAGGACGTGTATTGGATTTAAAAAGGTGTGTCTCTTGTAATGTAATGTAATGTTCGTTTATTGTAAGTAGATCCCTGAGCAAGACTCATTTAGGATATTTTACATGGTCAAAAACTTAGAACTAACTTACGTAACTTTAGAATAATAGGATCAATACAATAAAAAATACAGTCAATAAGATGATACTTTACAATAAAATGGGAAACCACTAACCAGCATTAAACTAAAAAAACAGAATTCTTCAATGGAGTATAAACAACTGTTGATAAGGAAGGCCTTCAGACTGTTCTTGAAACAGTTATCACTCCCAATAGACTTAAGTTCTTGGAGCAGATGGTTATAGAGACGTAGGCCACGGTTTTCAGGGCATCTTCTTCAGGTCAACGAAGAGTTGCCTTTGAATATTCGCACAAATATAATGAATAGTCGTGGAGCAAGAAGGAAATCACAGTAAAATAGTTATCAATCTGTTACATTTAATTCAAAACATTTGTATGAATACTTTAGCTACTGCATAGCTTCTTTATATAACCTACCTTAAATGTGTAAAATTATATGCAGACAATCAATTTGTAACTACTTATAGGGTTAGTACTTCTTAACTAAATCTCAATAGTAACAATAATTGGTACAGGTTATTTTTTCGTAAAATTTGCATTTTGTAGCAGTTTCAAAAATACATGTTCACCGATTTTATTTAGCGTCTAAAACCTAAAACACGTAACTCTACAAAACGAATAAGTAAAATAACATATGTTACAGTAATCCCCCTTTAATTCAAATTTCAAGGGACCCTAGCTAGAAACTCCAATTTGAATTACAAAATTTCTGAATTAAAAGAACTTTAACACTAAGCACTAACACTAAAGGTTGGAATTCATAATCGGCCCCTACGCCTAGGGGCGCCCATTGTTACCAAGGTAACAGTTGTTTCCATATTATTTCCTATAGAGCACTCAAAATACACTAGATGCATTCTGGTGGCAAGAAAACAAACTTCTAAAAAGAGTGGTCTGACTGTCAGTTTTCATTGTTGTTTTATTGTTATTATTCATCAATGGCGCTGAAAGGAGGTTGCTTAGCAGCGCTATGTATGTTAGTTTTGAGTCCTCTATAAACAAAACAAGTCCATAGCAACAATGGGATCTGCTGGGACTCCATCAATAGTTTGAATTGAATTATACATAATTGTTTAATTAACCGAGTTTGAATTAACGAGGGACTACTGTAGTAAAAATCCTAAACAAAGAGTTGAAAAAATTAAATAAAAAAAAAAAAAAAAAAAAAAATAGAACGCAACGCCATGTTTGTCTGCAGACAATGGTGATACCAGAGGACCAGGACGGCCGCAGCGATCACTGCGAGGCGTTGAGCCGCGACCCCTCCAAGCCTAGCGACGTGGTCAGCACGCGTAGGGGGGGAGCGGAGGTAGCCCCGCCCCCAGCCAGGCGGTCGACCATCGTCGTGGACATGCGGGAGTTCAACAGCGAGCTGCCCGCCATGATACACAGGCGGGGCATCGACGTGGAGCCAGTCACGCTGCAGGTCGGTCATTTGTTTGTTTGGTGTAATAGGGAACACGCGTATGAAAATTTTAATCAATTTTTAAATACCTTGTCTCTCATTTAATAATTTTGTGTCTTTGAATTTTGAAAAAATGGATCAGTCTATGCCTCAAAATAATTGGTTTAGTAACGATAAATAAAAGGGCGCGAAAAACGAGCCGCCGCCATGTTGATGGGATTTGACGTCATGGTTTTGTTCTTTGTACGCTCACCGCCTCAGCGATTGGTCTGTTATGCCACGTCTACACAATCATTGCGTCACAGCCACCTGTATGCGTTTCAGATCCCCGAGTTTAAACTTCAATAAATACGACCACATTAAACCTATTTAAAAATTTATTTTTTACGTGCGACTTGCATTAATATACTTTTTGTATCTAATACTATTAAACTAAGTGTTCGGTTTAACAAAAAAAATTGTACGCGTGTTGCCTATTGTACACATGAACACACAATATTGTTTTTGCTCACGACACAAAGCTTATCTAATACTAGTGGAATGTATGAAGGTGGCTGGAGATATTGACTAATAAGTACGCTGATAATATTTGATGCTACGGTTTAATGAAGGACAAGAGTGCAATAGAAACGATGGTAAAAATGAATGAATGTTGATAATACTTATAAAACGGTGCAGGTAAGGAGTACAAATACGCGCGTGAAAATGCTACATCGTGGTGTAGTAGGGGCGAGTTGCCAACGCGTACTGGTCTGGTCTTGACCGCTGTGGGACAGCAGAGCCAGCCCTGAGCCAGGCACACACAAAGCCCTTCACGCTTCCTTTTTACAACCAGTGTACATGAGTGATAATATTGTTTATAATAGAGATGTGCATGACCACAACACTAGAGGTTGCAGTAATTTATTTATAGACAGGAGAGCGAGGGTAAGGGCCCAAAATACAATCTACTATAGAGGCTTTAGAGATTATAATAAGTTACCTGTGTACATAAAAAACTCTAAGTCGGTCTCTGAAATGAGGGCTTTGCTGCGTGGGCTTAGGATGGCTGAGCGTGTGCATTCCTAGTTCTGTGACCTGGCTGGGAGCATCCATGATATGTGCATGTATATATGTATATATCATGGATGTTCCTGGTTGGGTTGCGGGATTGGGGGTGTGCGCGTTCGGTTGTCTTGGGCTTGTGTAGTGAAGTTTTCGTTTCAGAGATTGAAATAATCTGTAGACCTTAAATGTAATGTGAATATGTAATGTGAATGTAACTATAAGCAAACTGCTAATAAAGTAAATTAATAATTAATAATAAAGAAGCTTACACCCTCTAGCGAGGGAGGAAAGAACGAATACATAAAACAAGATATTTAAAATTCACAAAACAAAATATGTTGAGCCACTAGAGGGTATCTGACAAATACAAATACAGGACTAAGTAAAATGAATAAAATACACAAATAAAATAAAAATAGTTCGATGCCGGAACAGTAATAAAACTGCAGAAATAGTGAGATCCGCATAGTAAGTCTTACCTTGCGGATTGCAGCATTCGCTCCTAGGTGCGGAAAGTGTCTTAATACGACACCGTTTGTCAGCTAGATGTTACTATAGTTGGTTGAATAAATCGAACCAATATCTTTATTACAATAGCCAAGCTTACCTTGCGGATCTCAAGATTTCTGCTGCATTCGCTTTTAGGCGCTGGAAGTGTCTTAAGAGCGAATGGTAATCTCTACGTCAAAAACCACAGACAGTTTTAATTATTTAATTATATCTTAAGATTGCAACAAGAAATCGAAAATCTAAATCAACAGCGCACTGTGTTTTGGTAAGCCCTATAGACTGAATGAAATATAACCATTAGCATAGTTATTTTCATTATTAATTCGATATTTAGTAATAAAATTAATTATTTATAAAATAACATACTCATTACAATGTAAGACAACTTAGAGCATTCAGTATGTAGGGCTTACCAAACCACAGTGCGCTCTTGATTCAGATTTTTTATTTTGAAGCCCATTCTTGTGATATAATTTATAAATTACAATTTTGTGCAATTTTTGATGTAGAAATATCCTTCCCTGTTAAGCTTTTCGTATAATCACGCTTCGCGTAAAACGTACGTATCTATAAATTGGTGATTGCAGGTGGGCGATTACATCCTGTCACCCGAGATCTGCGTGGAGAGGAAGAGCGTGAGCGATCTGATTGGCTCGCTGAACCACGGCCGGCTGTACAACCAAGCCAAGGCCATGACCCGATACTACGCCAGACCGATACTGCTTATTGAGTTCGACCAGAACAAACCGATGACTCTTCAGGTATTTGGCCTAACCTGTAAAATAGGCTACACTAGGCTAGTCTCGACGAATCAAGCCATCGTCTTAGCTACTACAGATACATCAATAATTGATGAGAAGAAGAATGAATCTCAATTTCTCCTATTTAGAGTTTATAGTAAAAAAAAAAAATTATTTAGTTCTTTTTTTTTACTATAAACTCTAAATAGGAGAAATTTAGATTAGTTTTTCTTTTTTGAGGTAGCCTACCTATTTTTCAGTCTTTAGTCTAGATTCATATCAATTTTGTGACTTATTTTTAAATTAACAATTATTTTAATTATGCTAACTTCTCCTAAAAATACTTTTACTTCATTTCAATACAAATAAGCCCGCAGAGATTCAAATTAACAAAAAATAGCTAGGAAATGAGGAAGTGAACGGATCAAATCTGTGAAAATTGGCAACTTTGCCGAGACCCATCTTACAGTCAAGATTCGAGTTGCCAAATATCGCCGTGCTGAGCAGTGCGCTCTGCCTTCTTACGATATTAATTAAGTATTAATGTCGGACTGTATCTTCCGCAGGGGAATTACTACATTAGTAACGACATGTCTTCCAATGACGTCTCTTCCAAACTGATCCTACTCACGCTCCATTTCCCGCAGCTGAAGATTGTCTGGTCCCCGAGCCCGTTTGCCACCGCTCAACTGTTTGAAGAGTTAAAGGTGAGGCCTAACTTTTTTTTTTTTCTTGCAAAATAATCAGATGTTTGATTTTACTATATTTTTACTTTGACTAGGTATATGACTACATAATTTTTCTTTTGATAGGAATTTGTTTTTTATTTTAATTTATTTTAGAAAGAAACACCAAGTCTGGCAAGCTTAGGCTTGGTATCTACAAGTTTCATGCCCTAGATAACGGTGGAGAACCAGCACTCAAGCCAGAATTTATTTATTCAAGCCTATTTATTTATTTATTTATTTATTTATTTATTTATTTATTTATTTATTTATTTATTTATTTATTTATTTATTTATTTATTTATTTATTTATTTATTTATTTATTTATTTATTTATTTATTTATTTATTTATTTATTTATTTATTTATTTATTTATTTATTTATTCATTTATGAATTTATTTATTATTTAGTGGTATAAAATGTGAGGAAAGGATCCAACAGATTACCTTCCTGTAAGATGACCGATTTGCGAGTTTGAAGTACACATAAAACATAATACAAATATAACGAGAGTTGTCTCGTTATATTTGTATTATGTTTTATGTGTACTTCAAACTCGCAAATCCATCATCTTACAGGAAGGAAGGTAATCTGTTGGATCCTTTCGTCACATTATATACCATTCCAGCCGATTGGCACCTACTTTCAAAACCTATTTACATATTTATTTATTTAATTTGTTTATTTATCTGCTCAGCAAGTCCGAGACGAGCCCGACCCTCTGAAGGCGGCGGAGGTCGGCGCCGACCTTGAGCAAGACCTTGACATCGCCGAGAAATTCAACCCGGGTATCCACGACCTCGTGGCGCGCATGCCGGGCATCACCACCAAGAACATCCACGCCGTGCTCAAGAAGGGGACGTCGCTCGACCACGTTGCCACGCTCTCCAAGGTCAGGGGTCTTTTTATATATTTTTTTTACATTTATTTATTTATTTTATTTTTATTTTGTTTATATATATATATTTTTGTACGTGCTCCCAAAGTTAATTTCTCTCTTCAACGTCTCGTTCGATCAAGCCTCTCCACTTACTCTTCCTAGCCTTCATGTAACCCCTTTGCCTGCTGCATAGTCTTGTCTCGGAATCCTCTCCATTCCCATTTCCCATTCCCTTTTTTTTTCCGATGCCGAAAGTTTGATTTTCAATCATTTTTCTTCCTCTAGCTATCCAATAAATATGTGCTTCCTTCTCTGACCCGCTCAGGTTATTTCGCAGGGCGACTCAAGTGGTGCTGCAGGACATCGTGTCCTGTGGCCAGCCGGAACTGCGCTGTTGCCACCTTTCTTGTCCATGATTTGTCCGGCCCTTTGAGCACCTTCCCATTCCCTTGATACGACAAAACAACCACAGCTTGCGAGATTAAAATAAAGTGTAATCTCTCCAGTCCTAGTTCCTTTCTAATCGCTGTGCTTCGTATCTTCAAAATATAAATAACAATTTAAAATCTTTTGTTTCGAAAATCCAGCTCTCGACTGATACACGAACGCTTCTCCGTTTCAGGAGGAACTTACGAAAATGTTGGAGAACAGCCACGAAGCCGAGAGCCTCTATGATGCCTTCCACGAGAAGTTCAAGCCGGTGGACACAACGGAGGGGGTCTCTAAGCGTGGAGGGGGGCGGTGGAGGGGGAGGGGGCGGGGCTTCAAGAGATGACGGGACGCGTTGTTGTGCCTTAGTTTCTAAATATGCCAAAGTCACTTTGTATTAGGGATGTCATAGGGTACCCGGTTCCAGAAATTACCCGAATCCATTTTTTGGACTCGGATCTTAATCGGGTAGGTAGTAATATTTGTAAAAAAAAAGAAAAGAAAATAATCACGCGACGATATTTTTGCGCCTACTTTTCTTGAAGCTACAGTGAATTCGTAGCTGTGGGCGTAGCGAGCTGGTCGCTGGTTAGTACGCGCTGTCATTACCGCGGGCGAGTTCTGTGATGCCATATACACTCCCCTCCCCTGCCCCCCTCGCCCTTCCCGCGCGCAGCGGCCGCACAGAGCCCAACCCACACAGTGGCCGGCAGCTGACACGGGCAGAGAACAGCCTTCAACTGCGTAGTTTCGGGGGGGGTAACCAAGATAAGATAACGTAATTTAGGCTTTCAGGATTCGGGTAACCGGGTTCCTAGAAGGTCTGGAACCGGATCCGAATTTTCCTACCCTATGACATCCCTACTTTGTATAGTAATATACGTATACGTATTTTCGGGCTCTACGTGTGAACGGTTAGGCCCGCCTACCCACTTGAATAATACCTGTCGATGTAGCGTATAGCAAAATGCCCCCGGTCTAGTCTGAACTCCGAAGCCGAAGTCGGGTAGATTTATTAGTCGATTTAAGGAGTTAAAAAACGCCGTGCCAAAGCGGAAGGGAACCTAACCCTAGACTTTCTGCATTGAAAGCAGGAACCAGTGTGTGCGTTATTTTAGTTACAATTATTAATTAAGGATGTTTTTGAGGCTATCGTGGCCCAGATATTCTAATGAGTCGAGAGGTGGAAACTCGGTTTCTCTCTCTCTCTCTCTTGATAAATGCGATAGAGAGAGATTGTGAAACGTCAAGTTGAAGATCATCGAGCACTCCAGACATGGCATTCATTATATTCTGTGAAATCGGGTTTTGTAGCAATTGCCAATTAAGGAATTTAATAATTTATTACCTACCCAATAAATTAATGTTGGAAACGGGGTCAAGATATATATATATAATAATTTATTAGTATTAGAAATAACAGCCTTACTGTCTGAAGTAGGTAGTTAAAACGTCTTTCAAGCTATGCTGGCGGAAGCGTATGCTTCTGGTAGGGCCACCCTAGCCCGAACAGGTCAAGGTAAAGAAGCCAGAGGAAAGGCAGTCCACGTCCTCCTCCTCTTTCCTCCCCATTTACGTGTGCCTTCCTAACACCTCCCGACATCATGTGATCATAGTTGACGATAATCGAATTAAGTTCTTACAAACCTCATGACCAGAGATGGTATTCTGGTGAATTCCTGATTTTGATTTATTTTTTAGTATGTCTGATTTTGTTTTTAGTGAAGAGACTGTGTTCTCTCTAGTTACTGTGGAAGGTCGCGAGGACTAAAAACGTTGTTTTAATTGTGTTACCATGTCTTTTACGTTCTCCTATCGTCTCTTGTCAGACAAGGGGGCTACCTGTTATCTTCCAATTTCTTATCGTTATCTTTATTGTCGCTCGTGGAGTCGATCCTACTCGATTCCCAGGGTTTCGGAGCCGACTTCAGAATTGACTATTCGATGTGATTCCTGCTGGGTACCAAACCAACATTGTTTAAGTTTGGTTTACACACTTTTCTAAGATTTAAGATTCAATTTTCCTAACTGTTTTACTTGGGATCACTACCATTGGCCGGATTTATAAAATCTTGCCTCTCATTGGCTGGGCTAAGAACTTTAGGTATAAGAGTTTATGTTGCTATGGTTTCCTTAAATCTTAAATCCTAGGAAAGCGTGTAAACGCCATAATGCTTTTGGCTTGTATTGATTTTGTTAACCCTTAAAAATCGTTAATAAATGTGTAAACCGACCTTTACTGGAAGGGGTTGGCCAAAGTAACGGGCGTGGTACGTCTCTTACTTACTGGCTGGGCCAGGCCTTCTTATGAAATGGAATCTGGTACGTACTGATCCAGTGGCATTTTGTTATACCCTCATATGCATGGTTGACCCATGACCACACAGTCTATCATCGTAACTATATCATTGCTTGTCTAGGATTGTACAATATTGTAAGAATGTAATGTTTTTACCGCCAGGCCTATCATACAATAATGTTATCAGGATTATTTTTAATAACGAAATTCTACCGAAACTTACAGATACTAGTGTGTATTGGAAAGTATATATTTTATCCGAAAATGTTCCTCAGCTTACCCTGTGAATGTACTATTGTATTTAAAATGACATTATGTATTATATAAGATTGTGTAAGGTTATGGATAGTATGATTGTGTATAGTGTGTAATGAATAAAAATTATTCTTTAAAAAAGTGTGAAGGATCATCCATTATTAATAAGGGCCTAGATTCAGAATCATTCCCAAATCAAAGTAAGTCCGTGTAAGTGATTCCATGTCTTCGTACTATAATACAGTACTAATTATTAAGGGTGCATGGCACACTTTTACAGTTATAATGTGTTCTGCACTGAGTAATAATGATATCTGTATGAAATGTTGCATAATGAACTAGTGGAATAAAGAAAATACATCATATGTTATAACAGTGTGTGTTAAGTTAAAGAGAGGCCAAATTGCTGGTAATATGATTGGTAGATAGATAGATAGACCCCCAACAGTTTGTGGTTGTGAAATTAAATAAAAACATGGAAAAAGGAAGCACAAGTTTTTTTCATCATCACTAATTCGGGTAGTAAATTCAAACTCTTAATTTATCTTATTTTGTCTTAATTTATGTTTATTTACACATAGACATAGCATTTACATAGCAATACATAGTTTTCTAGTTGCTACCAAAACAATTTGTCATGCAATACTACTTGATTGTATGTATGAGGGGGGGTTATCGATTCTTGCTACTGTATAAAACGTCAAAAGTTGCAATATCTTTCAAAGAGCTTAATTTTCCTGGCGTTGAGGTTGGGATATCGCTTGTATTGGGGCAGAACGTCGAGATGGACACCTCTGATCAACTCCCAGCGTTCCAGGTTGGCCAGCTTCATTGCGGTTACGTTAAGTGAGGTTATGAGCTGCTCCAGCTGACGGCGATCGAGGGAGGAAAGCGACTCGACTTGTTTCCCTTCTCGACTGCGGAGGATCGTCGGCTGGTGTCGAGACGTTTGTGGCCTAGCGAGGGCGCCGCTGTCTTCCATCGACTGGTGTAGCCGAGGCATAGGTAATAATAATACTATAAATTCTTTCAGTAATACTTGAATTATAACTGATTCTTCTATTTACTACATATTTCAAGAATACTTCCAGGAATATTCAAAGGTCTTTACAATGAATAACAATATTGAAACAGTATTTAATTATTAAGAAATGGATAGGCCTAGGCCTACTTTATATATTAAACCTTTGATTTAAGTAATAACCTATATTTGGTCTTGAAGAAGGAAGTAAAAACAAGGTTCAGTTATATTCAAGTAGGCCTAGCCTATTAAAGAAAGGTGGCTGCTGAGTGCTGACATATTATCTATAAAACCAAATATAAAACTATTATTATATGTATCTACACTTTATTCCAACATCATTAACTTTGCCTACAGGAGAGATACAAGCATATAATTAATTTTAATCTGGATCAATGATGTTCAAACTGAAATCCCCCTAGGCCAGGACATATCACAAAATATTTATAGGGTACGCTTAACTGACGTAACAGCCGAACTACAACAATGGAATAAATTAATTTAACTGGTGGACAAACAACAAGCTGTCAAATTAATATTTTTGCAAATAATGAGGATAAACAATTATTATTTAACTGCTCGCCAGTTAAAATTTATGTTCAAATGGAAAGCATCTATCTGAAAGTTTATAAACCAAAGATATTTGTTGTAAACGTTCTGAACGTTTGTTTTTTCTAACTTCAGAACTTCATATTTTTTTTTACAGCTTGTTTGTCCATCAGTTCAATTAATTTGTTTCATTGTTGTGTTTTGGTGTTGTGCATACCCTGTACTAGGATATTGTTAACAATAAACATTATTACACTACTTACTGTGGATTGTCTGTTTTCTTTGTTGTTGTCTGTACAAAATATAAGATCCACTTTGTATTGGAGCAAGTCTTGTTGGATTGTTGGAAAATAACAATGCAGTAAAACAAAACACTCCTTTTCTACTGTTTCAAAGATCCAGTGAGGTTGTCGATTGGTCGAATGAACTATAAAGCACAGTTGTGACATCACACGCAGACAAACAACATGTTGCTAGGCAACTCCATTGTTGTATCTTTCTTTGATTGGTGCACATTCAATGTTTGTCCAAAACAAAACACAGCAACATGGCTATTTTTGGATTTGGGTCCTGTGCTATTATAATATAAAACCTACTCAAAACGTGAGTTTAATTGAATTGATCAAATAAAATGTTAATAAATAGGTACAAGAACAAATTATGTGCAACACAACTACGAAAAGTGTCCTGCGTATCGCATTGATGCCCGACAAAACGAACTTTGAATGTGGCCAATGGAAGTGAGACAACAACGAAACAACCCAGCAACCGATTGTTTGTCCTACCTTTCGTCGCAGCCACCTTATTCGTTATTAACCAGTTATTAACGCCCTTCCATAAGTTCTTCGGAATCCAATAATAAAAAAGTTGGATTCAAGTTCAAGACTAGCGTTCCGGTGGTTCCGGTCTCATTACACAACAAGACCCAATTCCAAAAATAGCTATGTTGCTGTGTTTTGTTTCGGACAACATTGGATGTGCACCAATCAAAGAAAGGTACAACAATGGAGTTGCCTAGCAACACGTTGTTTGGCTATTGCTTCTCAGATTATAAATGGATGGGAAAAACACGGAATAAAACTATTTTCCACTTTTAAATTCTCAACCGCTAGCCCGGGCTTTCGACACCGCCTTGCCGATGAGAGCGGCGGCCACAAATGAAAGAGTTGTTATGATCGTCAAAGCGGTGTAGTTTTAAAAGATGGCAGACCTTGTAGAGGAAAATTTAAATAATTTTACAAATTTGAAAACAGATCTAACCACACACAAAGCGAGCTCTAAGACTGGATTGTTTTTTGTCGGCCTGACAGGTGTGTAAGCTGTAAAACGTATGCACTTGTTTTAAGTGTTCACGTACACATTATGTGGATCAGCTAAATCAAGTACGAAAGTAGGGTTATGGTCGATATGTGTTTTACACACTAGACCCTAGAACTAGGCTAGGCCTAGTAGGACCTAGCAATATAGACTACATAATTGCTGACTGCAGTAATGTGAAGCATACCTAAACATAAATAGTCAAATACTAAGAGGGTGGTGTGTAATGGGGGAGAGGGGGGCACATTGGTACAGTTCAAAAGATTTACATTTTGTATGTACTTAGACGTTTTATTAAGTACTGAAACTTTTTTACAATGCATTTCAGACCTTCCTGTTTCATTCTGAAAAATGCTGCTCATAAAATGATAAAGCTATACACTATAAATGTATGATTAAAAAAAAGTGGAAAATGTACCAATGTGCCCCATGCTGGGGCACATTGGTACATGCATGGGGCACATTGGTACAATACAATCTTAATACTAAGTTCTTTAAGTTTTAATCTATAATATTCCCATGTAAGATAATAGGGTAATGCCCTAAATTAGTAGGTCTAAGTGGGAAGTGATCATTTAAGTTAAGATAAATTCAGGCACGTTCAAAGACCGCTTTAATTGCCTTGTCGAAAACATAACGCACTCGTTGCCCACTCGTCGTCAAATTCTCTGATCTGAGTGTATTTTTTTTTTCCTCTTATGCGATGATGACTTATGTCATGCCATACTGAATTGAAGAACTTTTCAGTAGATGTTGGTTCCTAAATTATCAAACGTAATTAGTAAAAGCCAAGTACCGTAGTGCTAGAACTGTGTACCAATGTGCCCCAACATCAATGTACCAATGTGCCCCCTAAGACATTCCATTACTAAAACAAATTTTAGATTTTTTAGGTTATGAATTGCATTTTAAGGTAAAAACACATGTTACAATCAATATCTGTTGCATTTCATACTATCATTACATAATTAGCACAGTTTGTTTATATGTAACCAATATCCTTAGGCAAAAGAAGTGCATAACTTACTTTTATGGCTCCAAAACTTGAAAATGGTGCTAAACCTTCATTTCTATAGGTAAGAAGCTGAAATTTTGACAGCTGATGCAAAGTATCACAGCCTTCTATTGCAGCTTGGAGTAAAAATTCCATAAACAAAACTGGGGGGAAATTCAAAGGTGTACCAATGTGCCCCGTGTACCAATGTGCCCCCCTCTTTTACAGCTACGCGTTGCGAGCGAAGCGAGGGCGCGAGCTCGTATCAGCGGCCGAGTTTCAAGCAAAGAAGTTAATAGTTTCACGCAAACTCGGCCACTGATTGGAGCTCGCGCCTTCGCTTCGCTCGCAACGCGTAGCTGTAAATCGACTCTAAGACACGGTGGGGAGGTTCTTGCTCATGGGGTGCATAGTGCCCAAATGGAAGGGTCAACAGAGGAGCCCTAGGCCTAGGGCCTACAAATTTACAGCTGTACTGATTCTAGTAAGGTTTCGTGGTAAGGTTTCATTGACTGTAATCTGTGAGAGACTAGTGCATGTGGATGCCTATAAAGATGCCAGTGAATATTGCCGACTAGCACCATAGAATGAAAAGCTTGGTCATCTTTCCCGTTCTTGTTCCCCGAACCACCCTCTCACCCTTCAATCACCAGTTCAGTTCAGTTCAGTTCCTCTAACGTCATACGACCTAGTTGTCGAGTACATTGTTTAGGCCTAACACCAAATAATGATACCTAGAGAATGAAGAAGTCTAAAACTACTTTTAGATGGTTAAATGTTCCGTTCAATTTCCATTTATTCAAGGACAAAACCGAATAAAACAAATTGGAGCATTGACCCTATCTGAGAAAACTGCAAATAAAATTCGTTTCTAAGTAGTCTCTTGTGTTTTAGGTGGCGTGGCAGTTGGTTTAAGTGTGATCTGTTTGCCGTTCGTCTCTCCCGCACTTCGACGGGTGTGTTTGCCGTATGTGCCCGCTACAACCACACAAGTCAACAACGTACTCGCTGCGTTAAAAGGACGATCAGGAAAGCTGGTGGATCTCGGTAGTGGGGATGGTAGAATTGTAAGTTAACCTATCACTTACGCTTACACTTTCCGTTCATGCTTTTTTTGTGTGTGGCTCGTTGGTCTAGTGTTTCCAAACCAGAAGGTCCAGGGTTTGATTCCCAGATGGGTGCTGGGTGTTTTTTTACTTTGGAAATTGACTTAAATATGATAAGGTTTATAGGCCTACGTCAACGGTGACTTTGAAGTAGTCCTAGCAATGAAGTAGGCCTACCTACATGTAATAAATTGTATATAAATGTCCCCCACTGAAAATCAGTTGGTTCTTGTATCTGAGTGGGTAGCCGGTAGACAATAGGTAAATGCAAATTATTTTTATTATTACTACACTTTCACATGGTTACAAGCGTAGGCTTCTTAGAGATAAATGTCTTCTGTTTCTAGGTGTTGTCTGCTGCCACCGTCGGCTTTCGTGCTGATGGTGTCGAGCTGAATCCATGGCTGGTGGCTTATTCGAGGCTACAGTCGTTCAGATCAGGATTCCACAAGTCTACCAGTTTTTACCGACAAGATTTGTGGAAATTCAGTCTTCGTCCGTACCCGAACGTTGTTATATTTGGTGTGCAGGAGATGGTGAGTTAATAATTTAACTTCTTTAAATGCTGCTGGTAACAACATAAAATACTAGGGTCCTGCTGGGAAGCCCATTTCAAGCTCGGACTGTATTTTTTTTTAACCGCCTCGGAATGGAGTCACGAGGCTGTGTCGTGTTATAATATCTAGACATTTTTGTATGGCACATCACGTTATTCATGGTACTGTCTGTGCAGAAGAGTTGGAACTTGATTCCCGACTTGAGAGCTGACTTTATCTACGTAGGCATTCACTACAGAATGTAGGTCTACTGCTAATATGTTTTTTGGGTTCAGTTCAGTTTGCTACTACAAAGAATTGTCTAATATTGTCGACATTTTAAATGTTGTTAGTGGCGAGCTAATAGAATTTAAAAAACTGAAAATCTAAACAAATCCAGTATTTTACGAAAAAATAAGTATACGTTGCAAATAGCTTTAAATATACCGCTACTCATAATAAAAGTACTAGACCTAGATAATAATTTGACACTAGCTGTATTTTACATCTTCATAGCTTTATGTAATTAATTATTTTTTGCCAACCTGAAAACTAAAAACTACCTTGCACATCTTGTGAAGAAATGCACCAATGCCTGCTCGACTCATCTCGTTTCCAGATGTCCGAGCTAGAGTCTAAGCTGGACAAGGAACTTGAGAACGGAGCTCGCGTCGTAGCTTGTCGTTTCCCCTTCCCCACGTGGGAGCCCGACGCAACCCTCGGCGTGGGGATAGACACCGTGTGGGTCTACAATAGGGCGTAAAGTGACGTCGCATTAAAACACTTGAAACTGATAGTGTGGTCAACTACAGTTCCAGTACGACAGGCAGCATCCAGGTAAGCCGAGAATAGTAGTTAAACTATAATACACTCATCGACATACAGTATATGCCAATGATAGTAAAGATGTCTTTGTTATCACCACCTAGGCTTTAGTTCCTTTAGGATAGCCTTTGAGCTTACCACGTGACTTTACGATTCCTGTATCCCGTAAAATCTAGCAATGGATCCAGGTTGTCTATGGATGCGTATTTCAAACTACAAACAACAGATTCTTTGCAAGTTCCAGACTTGAAATAAGCCTGTGCTTAAGTTAAAGCTTATTTTAATATCCTCTCCAGTCAGGACCACTCGAGAAGATGTTAAGTGTTAACTAAGAAGGTTTCTATACTACTACCCTTGATTTACATATGTCCTCAAGTACAGATGAAAGACGAATGAGATAAAATGCTCATTGGCAATGATCAGAAAGGCATAGCCAGCACAGAGAGCGTTGCGAGCGGTCCGACCAACAGTCACTGTGTTGGATACACTACAGCTTTCAACAATAAGAAGTGTCTAATTCATTGACAAACTATTTGACTTCTTTGGAATCAGTGGATATTCCTCCAATAATAATGAGTTAACCGCCTCCTCGAGGGGTTGTCGCCTGTCGGTGACTTCTAACAGGCCTTGTTTAGTGGCCGGAACGCTCGCAGCGCTGCAGTGTCATATTACACCTCCCCATAGGCTCACTTCTATAAAAATAAGTATTAACAGTACCAATTCTGTCTGGTATGAAAGAATATTATTTATTGTACAATTTTAATTAAATATGCATAATTCATAAACATAGGCTACAGTCTACACTATCAACTATCAATGTATCACAAACAAAATTACGTAGAAAAAATCCAGTTTCTTAACACCATCACACATTTTTTTAAATATAATATGAATCACTTCTAAACTAGATCTCAAATTTTGAGATAGGCACAATAAAATGTACATAGACAACTGTCTCAAGACAAAGCATTTTTTGTACTACATAAATTACACAACCTAGCTAAAATATTGTCTAAGAAATATGAACACATGTTTTGAATGCTGTTGAAAAGCTGCATAGTGTGACTTAAAAACATTTTACATTTAACATTTTTATTTAACAAATTAGCTACCCTGTTTCCATAAGTCTCGTTGGCATTTCCACTTTGCTTGATTGTTTTTGCTGTGGCACTTAAATTTGTGTATTGTCTTTTTATTGTCATTCCTGATTTAAGGACAGTGTGATGGCATAACTTGTTACTAATGCTATTCAAGTCAACACTTTCAAGCTAAATTATGATAAATAATATTAATATGTATTTACAGATATTACTGTCACAATGTCCAGACTCCAGCAATAAGCAATATAATCTAAGTCAGTACTATAGGAAAGCTACCACTACGGAATCAGTCGATGAGAACGAAGGTGCGAGTCAGCATCCACTATGGCAATCAAGAGTAACATTATGAATGATGTACAACGTTTAATACGAGGCATTATTGAACGCAATCAACATGTTGGTAAAATAGTAGTAGCAATACAGGCAAACTAAAACTTGCCTTGCTAGTAGCCAATGTAAAAATTTACTTAACTTTCTTTTAAGAATTCAAGCAAGACGGAATATCAAATATTATTTCATGTCCGCATCCTTAAAATATGACGATTTATAAGAAATGTCTTGCACTGAAAATCAGTTATTGTAGCACGTACCTAATTATAAGTGGGTAGACAATAAATAAACGACTTTATTTATTTTCCAACCATTGTTTTACTATACAATAGTCTCCCCTTTAATCACATTTCAATGGACCGTAAAATCCCGAATTTTAATTACGAAATATTTTATTAAAAGAATATTATCACTAAGCATTATACAGGTACCATACTTTCTGCAGGGACTTCACCACAAGTTTAAATTAAACATACCTAAATTGAGTTAACAAGGGAAAGTACCGTAATTGGTAACTACGGTTTTATACCGCAAGTTTACAAACCATGATTAATAAAAAAAGTTGGAATTAACTTTGTTCTACCGTGGTACGTATGACAGCCTTCGTCCGCGCCCACATAAGGATGAATTTAGTTTGGCACTGCTTAAGTATGAATACTAACTAAGTAAAGTACTACAGTAGCTGTAAGCGGAATAACGACGTCTCGTTGATTAGAACCACGTTGGCTTTTAATATGGCCTACATTGGGCTGAATAATGCTCTGTTGAACTGTTGACAATCGGAAACTTGAACCAACCTTTTGCACCTATGCATCGATTCAATTTTATTTCTAGAAATTTTTGCTACAATTCTATATTATATATAAATAAACATTTAGCCTATTTTGAAGTCTTAGTGAAATATCACTCAAATATAAAAAGTAAAAACACATAGTTTTTGTTACGCTACAAATTACAAACTAAAGTACTGTACGTCAGTCTAGTAATATTAATGGTGGAATGAGTTTCATCGTACATTTGTGGACCACTTTGATGGTTCAAATGAAATTAACTACATAATAGATTTTTAAATAATTAATAAATCTGCACACATAAAAGCTTTACACACATGTTTGGCACTAAAAGTAAATAAATTAAAAAAGCTGCCTACAAAATCTTACACTCGTTCACAATGAAATGAAACATATCGTCTCGGTGAAGTGGCAATAGCGCGTAAGTAACGTTTAGTGCTTGTAACGTTTTACGAATCGTTCGGGAGAGGCAAAACATGAAAAGGCGCTTTCAGATAAAATGACCCAAGACTAATTTTAAGGTTTAGGGAATTACCCTAATAATATCAATCAAATATTGTTTAGTGCTTGTTAAGTCCACAGAAGTTGTGATTTTGATTACCGGTAACATAGATAGGCCTATATAATTTATAAATTAAAAATACTAGTTATTTAAATACGTGGTTTTAGCATTCATATTCTGAGTAATTCTGAGTATTTGCGCGGTATTACTGAAGAGACACGCAGTTTTGCCATAGCATTCCTTTGGTTTTTGCTCATACGCTGTGTAATCTCTTGTCTCTACACCATTTCTATTGGTTAATTTAGTATTAGCGGGAATCTAAACTGCGCCAATGGGATTCATGATTTCAAAATAATAAACAACTAAGTTTCGTCAAAAAGGCGACTTACGCGGTATTGTCACTTCACTAACGATATACCTAGTATTATTTCCTAGGCCTAGTAGGGATGTCAGTTTCCCATTGGTACACAAGTCTAGAAACAAACGTTGCCGATCAAAAAGTTTGTTCAATACGTCGGTAATTATAACCAATTTGGTTTGTGGTTTGAGTTAATTCATTAATTAATGTCTATTCTATTCGGTTATAAAACCACGGTGGAATTGATTTAAATCAAAAGAAAAAACATATGCATGAAAACAGTATTTTTCACTTCTACGGTACCTAAAATTCGTTTTATGTCATCAACGATCGCTACTTTACCGATCGGTTCTCATTTTATGGCTACTAGAGTAGATGCAGTTCATATAGACACCAATAGAAAGAGATTCTCCCTTTTGTGAAATACTTCTTATTGTTGATTTAAATTTTAAAAAAGTCATATTTAAATCAAAAAGTTGATTAAAAAAAAAAAATAAAAAAAAAAATTATCCACCCTAGGCTATAACTGATTTACAACTTGGGCCAAGGCCCAAATGGAAATTTGGAATGGAATGAAAATTTCCCCAGTGCAAATTTTCAAGAAAAAATGGTCACATCCCTAAAAGGCGCTGCCCATAATTTATATATCCCGGGCATGCAAATTTTCAAGAAAAAATGGTCACATCCCTAAAGGGTGCAGCCCGTAATAAAAATATCCCGGGCATGACCGCCGGTCAAGCAGTTTCCGACGAGTACGCGATCGTACGCCGGCAGAGTACGTCAGTGTTCCGATACGAAGAACTGCGCCACGAAGTTGGCCCCCCCGACAAGTGGTATCAACAGGTGTACCAACACGGACGTCGCAGTCAGTCGACCCTGTTTACGCAGCGACGCGAGATGGAGCAGACACGGCAGCGTGAACACGTAGATCATGCCCGCGAGCGCGCCCGTGAATCTGCAACACAGAGGGCATTGAAGAATATTATCACAAATCACCACAACATATATATAAAGATCGTATGACAGCAGCGCTGTGAGCGTTCCTGTTCACACAAATGTCAGTATACCCCTCACTTGACGCATACAATTATAATGTAGCGGAAATACAGATGGCTGTGGGACGGATTAACCTTACTCGCGTGCGAAGAGTGTGGTAGACTGTGTTATTCCATCAACCATTGTACTAGGTTTCACTTGTTTTTTTGGATTCTTCAGCTGATTTTTATTTTAATTACATAACACTCATTAATAAATAAGTTTAAGTGCTGAAGTATGTCAATAATAAAATTTACTGTAAATAATGTATTAGGCTTATAAGATTTGGAGCACTTAACTGAAGCTGAGCTAGATACAATAGACGCAAACTGAACGTCATCGCTCACAGCGCACTCTACCTGTCATACGGTCTCCCATACCGATTTTATTTTATTTTAAAACAGGCTGAATTCGAAAGAACCGAAGATTTCTGTGTTCCACCACAACGGGCTTCGATTGTTTCTCCATGCCAACGTCAAAGTTTGATCACAAGTGTGGCCGCCACGCGCAAAGATGTGACGTACGTGCAACCTATACATATGTATTGTATATTTATTAATTGGCTCAGTTAGCCATTTTTTTTTTTTTTTTCATAAAATACATACGTAGTATAATATACAATATTGAACAAAATTAATTACTTAATTAATTAATCATAAAATAGTTATGGAGAAACAATTGAAGCCTGTTGTGATAGAACCTTAGACCAGTAATATAAGTAGACGGAGTATGACGTCATCGCGAGTGAGACCATCATTGAAACCACGTGATGTGGGGACACAG
Source organism: Isoperla grammatica (assembly GCA_945910005.1). NCBI lineage: Eukaryota > Metazoa > Arthropoda > Insecta > Plecoptera > Perlodidae > Isoperla > Isoperla grammatica. Next base: position 30,064,379 of record OX246747.1, read on the forward strand.
CCTTCTTGACGGGTCAATCCGCGATAGACTGATTGTTGCGTGGGGTACCTTTCAATAAAAAGCGAGAAGTTCGCAGGTTTGCCGCTAGATGATGTTAAGTGCGCGGCAAATATGTTTGACATTTGACAAAGGATGTATTATTATTTGTATTTCCTCAGAAATGATAAGTGAACGGACTGTTAATCTTAGTTAACATATTTTAAATTTTCACTAATTGAAAATGATCATTTTTCTTTACACAACCAATGATGTACTGTTTGTACTGTTCATACGCAGTCGCTTTAAATTCCCGCGCAATCTTGTCCCCACATCACGTGGTCTGCCTTGATTCAATGTTGGTTTCACTCGCGGCCGGGCGCTATCATCGGCTTGCTCCGTCTACCTATATTACTGGTCTAAGGATAGAACACAGAAATCCTCAGTTCTTTCAAATTTGACCTGTTTTTGAAAAAAAAAAAAAAAAGTTTTTTAGAACGCTAAAGAATCTAATCCTAAAAGGTCGAGCATGGCTCTCACCCAATGATCGAGTCTAATCCTAAAAGGTCGAGCACGGCTCTCACCCAATGATCGATTCTTATCCTAAAAGGTCGAATACGGCTCTCACCCAATGATCGAGTCTAATCCTAAAAGGTCGAGCACGGCTCTCACCCAATGATCGAGTCTAATCCTAAAAGGTCGAGCACGGCTCTCACCTGATGATGATCGAGTCTAATCCCAAGAGATCGAGCACCTGATGATCGAGTCTAATCCCAAAAGGTCGAGCACCTGATGATCGAGTCTAATCCTAAAAGGTCGAGCACGGACCTCGCCCAATGATCGAGTCTAATCCTAAAAGGTCGAGCACGGCTCTCGCCCGATGATCGAGTCTAATCCTAAAAGGTCGAGCACGGCTCTCGCCCAATGATCGAGTCTAATCCTAAAAGGTCGAGCACGGCTCTCGCCCGATGATCGAGTCTAATTCCAAGAGGTCGAGTCTCACCTGATGATGGTGCCGATGCGCGGCAAGTAGATGGCAAACACGACGCAGATGACGATGATGACGGCGTTGAGGATGGCGACGTGAGAGAAGCCCGGGTAGACGCTCTGCATCAGAGTCTTGAACATCTGCACGCGAAGCATGTACGCTATCAGCGGGTAGACGGTCACCAGCTGGAAGAAGAGGAACACTCTCGCGACCACCGTCATCACGTCCCAGTCGGGGAAGTTGTTGAGCAGATTCTATAAGAGAAGATGTATTATTATTATTATTATTATTATTATTGTACGCTATCAGTGGGTAGACGGTCACCAGCTGGAAGAAGAGGAACACCCTCGCGACCACCGTCATCACGTCCCAGTCAGGGAAGTTGTTGAGCAGATTCTATAAGAGAAGATGTATTATTATTATTATTATTATTATTATTATTGTACGCTATCAGCGGGTAGACGGTCACCAGCTGGAAGAAGAGGAACACCCTCGCGACCACCGTCATCACGTCCCAGTCAGGGAAGTTGTTGAGCAGATTCTATAAGAGAAGATGTATTATTATTATTATTATTATTATTATTATTGTACGCTATCAGTGGGTAGACCGTCACCAGCTGGAAGAAGAGGAACACCCTCGGCACCACCGTCATCACGTCCCAGTCAGGGAAGTTGTTGAGCAGATTCTATAAGAGAAGATGTATTATTATTATTATTATTATTATTATTGTACGCTATCAGCGGGTAGACTGTCACCAGCTGGAAGAAGAGGAACACCCTCGCGACCACCGTCATCACGTCCCAGTCAGGGGAGTTGTTGAGCAGATTCTATAAGAGAAGATGTATTATTATTATTATTATTATTATTATTATTATTGTACGCTATCAGTGGGTAGACAGTCACCAGCTGGAAGAAGAGGAACACCCTCGCGACCACCGTCATCACGTCCCAGTCGGGGAAGTTGTTGAGCAGATTCTATAAGAGAAGATGTATTATTATTATTATTATTATTATTGTACGCTATCAGTGGGTAGACTGTGACCAGCTGGAAGAAGAGGAACACTCTCGCGACCACCGTCATCACGTCCCAGTCAGGGAAGTTGTTGAGCAGATTCTATAAGAGAAGATGTATTATTATTATTATTATTATTATTATTATTGTACGCTATCAGTGGGTAGACGGTCACCAGCTGGAAGAAGAGGAACACCCTCGCGACCACCGTCATCACGTCCCAGTCGGGGAAGTTGTTGAGCAGATTCTATAAGAGAAGATGTATTATTATTATTATTATTATTATTATTATTGTACGCTATCAGTGGGTAGACGGTCACCAGCTGGAAGAAGAGGAACACCCTCGCCACCACCGTCATCACGTCCCAGTCAGGGAAGTTGTTGAGCAGATTCTATAAGAGAAGATGTATTATTATTATTATTATTATTATTATTGTACGCTATCAGTGGGTAGACTGTCACCAGCTGGAAGAAGAGGAACACCCTCGCCACCACCGTCATCACGTCCCAGTCAGGGAAGTTGTTGAGCAGA
>OX246747.1:30071887-30121887 GCA_945910005.1 Isoperla grammatica
TTTATTTTGATTAAAAAAATCAGTTGTCTTTGCTGAAAATAATGATATATGACAAGTATAACATAGATCATTATTCAGTTGTTGAATAAAATTATTTACTTACATGTGTACACACAAATATTAACGATTTTCCAACAAAATCCCCTATTTTTACGGTATTTTGAGCATTAAATAACACATGTTGTAAATAAACTAGAGAACTGTTTTGTTTTTTTTCATAGGTTGGTTAACACTTGGGGATTTTTGTATTGACAGGCAGCTTGCAATATTAAACCACGCAAAATTAACGGTATTTCATTGATATATCGAGAACATCAGCCAACGTCATCAGTCCTTGCAGTGAGTTGCATTAAACATTTTTTTTTAAAATAATAGAACATAGAACTTTTTTGAATGAAAACATATTTTTTGGGGAATTTCCACCTTGTGGCATTTACCTAATTCAGTCCAAAATGAACTTGTTATGAGCTACCGTTTCCACTGATTCTAAATAATAAACAAAGAATGAGACTGTGCGTCGACCCTACCTTGCGGGACTCGCGATTTAAAATGTCAAAAACAAGAACATATCATCCGCCTAGAGAATCAAATACTCATTCTTGTATGGTAAAAATTGTTCTGTCCCAATGATAATGTCAATTTTTTAAATTTTGTAATGTGTTGCAGGACACCTTTCACAATTAAATTTTCTTTTTCTTTTCCTATGCCCGCATTTTTGGCTTACTGGGCCATCATGCATTTTCTGGTTTTCTAGTAGAGACAGGCTTCCTTTTCCTCATAGTTCATGCCAGGTGGAAGGGCATCTACTTCATAGACTTGGACATCTCATCAGATGCTCTCTGTTCTGTTCCTCCCTTAAAATTAAATAAGACTCCCTTCTAATTAAAAAAGTAATTTTAAATTTTTTTTACACATTTATAAGAAAGAGCATTTGATTCCCTAGGGGTCGACATATTTTCGTTTTTCTTTTCGACAATTTTTAAGCATTTCAAAGCGGATTTAACCGACGCGAATCGGGAATTCCGCTAGGAAGGTCGTGACACGGTTTAACAGGGAAGGATACCTCTACGCAGTGGCGTAGCGGAAGGCCCCGCAAACCCCGCAAGGCGGGGGGGAGATCGTATATTATGAACATTTCAAATAAGACAACAAATCAATTAAAATGTATTTTAAATAAAATTACAAAATTCGCGCCCTCCCCCCCCCCCCCCCCCAAAAAAAAAAATAAAAAAAAAAAAAAAAAAATACGGAAAATGTTGAATCAGCCAGGAAATCAGTCACAAGTCTCAAGAATATTCACACAACTGTCAATTTGAATGTCATATTCATTATAAAGAAGACAAGACACCATTGAATTCTCTAGACAACCAACAATTCCTTTTTTGACAGCGAAATATTTAGACGCTATAGCGAGCCAAGTCATAAACGGATGGCTGCAGCTAAAAGGGTGATTGTGAGGGGATCGGTAGTGGGTTGCCATTTGGCATTTGGTCTGTGTTGGTTTGTATGCGAAATACGTACTTATGACTAAAATTAATATTTAGTTCCAACATGTTGAATGGTCTGTCTTTAACCACTACGGGCGGTGTGCTCCCTAAATTACACGATGCAATAAATATGACAGCAATAACTGTAAAGTGTAAACATTCGAGGACGGGACGGGGCCAGTCTTGCTCTCAAATTCTAAATTTTTGGGATCGTCCACGATTTTATACCGGATGTATGGGTTAGCGAAATGCACTTGTGTTGTAAAACTAACAGTCTGATGTCACCGACAATGCCAATGAACCTTAAATTTTACCCTTACCCCCACCAACAATAAACTTTCTTTTGTAGCTAGTTTCCACCCTACACAAAATTATTTCAGAGGTCAGTTTTCTCTCGGACTCCCTCACTGATAGAGGCATATCTCAGCGTGGGAGTGAGACTGTAGGTGATACGATTAATGAAGTGGTGTCAAATATGGTGCTGGATCGGATGTGTTGATAACAGTGCGCAAAGTTTACATTCTTATTGTGAATTGAGTGAAATCGTAGTAGTTTTGTGAATATGTGTTGAATGTTCTCTTCTGTGTGGAGTCACAAAGTGTTATGTTAGGTGTTTCTATTTTATTATTCTGTTACTATGTTATTTGCTAATATATATATTATTAACAATGAGTGGTAGAACTTAAAAAAGTGCCCGTGACTGCAGCGGGTGCCGGAAGATCTTTTTCTAAATTAAAATTAATTAAAAACTATTTGCGACTCAGTGGTTTGGCATTGCTCAGTATCGAGGGTGAAAGAACACGAAAGTTAAACATAGATACATTGTTCAACGAGTTCGCGGACGCTAACGCACGCCGAAAAGCTCGATTTGCCAGACAATAATACACTAAAAGCCTAAACGGCTAGGAAACGTTCCAGAATTGCAGTTGGAGGATCAAAACGTAGGTTATTTGATTTATCAATACTTAAAATTTATCATAATTGTTGTTGTTGTTGTTGTTGATGATATAATAATATGTTATTATGGTTTTAGTAGATAAATGTATACATTATTATTACGTCGCGTGGAAGTGGTGGATATGAGGGGGGGGGGGGGGATGGAAAATAAGATCAAACGTTAATATGTTGCCATGTATGCTGTGAATTGTAACTCGACATGACGACAAAACAAATTGACGCACACAAACTACATTGTTTCGGTATGACATTCAGCCCACCACTTTTTCCTAAAACGCATCAAATTCACTCTAAAAACGTGCTTTCAAAATTTTTTGCCTGCGGCGCTTTTCATGGGCTCCGCCCCCCATACCCCCCGTGCTTGATCCTACCATGTCCAATGGCCAATGTCGCGGGGGGGGCCCCCGACTTCTGCGCTACGCCATTGCCTCTACGTCAAAAACCCCAGAAAATTTTCATTTTTTAATTATATCTCAAGAATAGACTTCGAAATCTGAATAATCAACAGCCCACTGTGGTTTGGTAAGCCCTACATACTGAATGCTTACATGATAATCAGTATGGTTTTTCAACTTAATTAATTTTATTACTAATTATCGAATTAATAATCAATATATAACTACGCTAATGGTTATTTCATTCGGTCTGTAGGGCTTACCAAAACACAGTGCGCTGTTGACTCAGATTTTCGATTTTGTGTTGCAATCTTGAGACATACCGCATTTATCCGGATAGAAGACGACCTAGAATTTAAGACGACTCCCTATTTTCAAGAATTTTAAACTGAAAAAAATCATAATCATAGGCCTATTCATAATCTTAATACGCGAATTTAAGACGACCCCCGATATTTTAACCATACAAAATGGAAATAATTATAGTCTTAGATTTAGGTAAATGCGGTAATTAAAAAATTAAAATTTTCTGCAGTTTTTGACGTAGAGGCACCCTTCGCTCTTAAGGTAACGTAAAACACGGCCGGCCGCTCACGTTGTTCTCCTGGTTGCGGTTGTTCCGCATGATGGTGATGATGATGTTGTGGATGAAGAACGAGAGCGCCAACATCCCGCTAAGCGCCGGGAAACTGGGCAGGCCGGCCGGGGTGTAGACGGGACTCGTCTTGTCCCACGACTCTACGTTGATGCCCCACTTGGACGCCTTCACCAGCACGAACACGAGCAGGTACATGACAGATAGCGTTCCTGGGGGGTCAAACACTCTTTATTATTTATGCATTAATCATCAACAGGGACAAAGCCCCACAAGTGTGATATAATATATTGAAATATATATATATATATACACAGGTATACATAGAGATGAGATTGTTGTATTGTATTTTTAAAAAAAACGAAAAAGTAAAAAGTTTAAAGTAGGTAACGAAAATCATAAAATAGCAAGAATAACGAAAACAAAAACTACTGTAGTACCTACTATATAAAAAAGTGCCAAGAACAATAAAAATGAACTGAGAAATGAAATATAAGCAAATCAAGTGTAAGAATATTTGATACTGAACACGTGAATGAACGTGTTCCAGTGAGGGGAAAGTTACAGGACGTCAGCTTACCTGAGAAAGTAGATAGGTCGCTATGAGAAACATATAGATGGGAAGACAAATAAATAAATATACTGAGACGTTTCGGCCAACTCGTGGTCTTGATCACTCAGCGTGAGGGCTACTCACGCTGAGTGATCAAGACCACGAGTTGGCCGAAACGTCTCAGTATATTTATTTATTTGTCTTCTCATCTATATGTTTCTCAAAGCGACCTATCTACTTTCTCAGGTAAGCTGTCGTCCTTCTGTACCTTTCACTCACTGGAACATGTTTACCTTGTTCTGAGTTCCATATCATATATATATACATGACGGCAAAGAAAACAAGAATTGTACACGCGCACTGAGCTAGGTTTCTTTCCTACCTAGAGAGTTGAACTTGGTGAAGAACGTGGCTGACTTGAAGTTGACGAGCGGAGCGATGATGACTACCAGGAATATCGGCACTGTCCCGTACAGCTTCCAGTACCGATGGTACAGAGACTCCGTGAGGAGGGGAGTGTTCGGGTCCTGGTAGCTGGTTATGTTGTCCATGACAATAGACGACGGACACACCACTAGGACAGACGGGATTATTATTACTTATTTATTTCATTTAATTTCATTTAATTTATTAGCCTCTTTAAAACTCACGGTTACACATAAGTGTATAAAGTATTCGAGTTGTCATTAATTGGTTAAAATTACAAATTAGGTACTACATACATTATACATATAAATAAAATATTGCATTAATGAATTACAGTAGCTGTCATATTATATAAAAAACATATACTACATTTATGTAAAACAAACATGTGTGCAATAAACTAGGAGCATTCCTGTTATAGTCCTCCCAACGAAACTATTCTCATGCTTTCATCACAGGCCATGTCCAGAATGGCAACTTAACTTGTCATTCCTCTGTGTGCTTGATGGAAGATTGCGTCGGATTGTTCTCAGTTCGTGAGTTGGCCAACTTGTCTGATGTTGATAAATGGTAATTCTCTCATTTGTGTAAGTTTCTATTAATAATATTAAACGATGAATATTTTTAAAAATTGAAAACAAATTTAAGTTTGTAGTAACAAAACCAATAAGTCATGTTTGAAGAGAAGTGATAATTGAAAATAGATCCCGGGCACCCAGCCATTCACAGCTTTCGATACCAAGAAATGGCGGAAACGCCGGTGTTTAAACGACTTTATTTCATAAAACTAAAGTAGGACGGACTATACCTTTACAGTTTAGACCTACCTCTAGAACAAAGTGGAATATTAGAATAAATACTTGCTGCGAGTAGTTACTCTATGGATCATACAGTGTGAATTTTTATTTATTTTGACAGGCTTTCAATAAAAACAAAAGACTACCAATGTTGCTCACAGCTTGCTAGATTTTGATAGTTCCTGTGAACTTCTTCGAATTCTCGAACTCTCATTGGGTACACAACAAGGTCTAGTTGATCTCCACCTAGCGGAGGCTCGTCGAACTCCCGAGTTCGACGACCCTCCGCCAGGCGGAGATTAAGTAGATTTCAACGTTAGCGATCAAAGTAACATGATTGCAGTGCGGGAGCTGCTAATTTTGTCGTGCGCCATCTTAGTATTTGGCAATAGTACGCGCATGGACACAGGCAGTAAACCGTCCGCGGAAGTTTACTTCGAGGCCTCAGGGGTTATGACGAAAGCATGAGAATAGTTTCGTTGGGAGGACTATACCAGAGTGTAGCTGATGTTCACTTTACAATACACTCTAAGTATTCTTCTACTGAATAATAACACTTATTTATTAAGAGGTTCTTTAATTTACTTTTTAATAGATTAATGTTTTTTATAGTCTTTAGGTTTTCAGGGTGGTGATTGTATAGCTTAACTCCCATGTAGTCAAGTCCCCTCTGTCTTAAGGCCAAATTGCATTGTGTTATACAGAGTTTATTTTTGTTTCTCGTATTTACACTAAGGACACTAGCATTTGTGTTAAATAAATGTAAGTTATTATGGACAAACACAATTACTTCAAATACATTTATTTAATGTCTATCCTATAGGGCAGTGGTTCCCAACCGGGGTGCCGCGAACTTTTTTTAACTTTTTTTTGTAGGCTTACTGATAATTGCACACGAACTTGCACCAAATTGATGTGTAATTAAATTTACTTAATTATTTTCTTTGGGATACAACACCATTTAAGACATCAATTACCTACTAACTACAAATAATTAGCACAATAAGCTACATTTAGTGCAAATTAGCAATGCAAACATGTGCTTGCATTTATTTATAGTACCACATTCTAGCATTAATTAGAAAAACGTGAAGGAAACTAACCGACACACACAAGACCTATCAAAAATTTGCGAAATTAACTCGACGCCCAATTTCCTCTCGTCTATCAATCTTCTAGTTTAAATAAATAAATAAAAATAACTTCACATTTAGAGTCTACCCACTCAGTAACGAAACTGATTTTCAGTGGGAGACTTTAATTTAAAGCGACTAAACCAACCCTGTAGGCTCCGAACACCATCGACGAGTGAGCGATAACCGATCAAAGACCGATATTTCAAATACGAAACACATGAATCAGTGATTGGACAGTGCGAACACCTGCGGACAAATGTCAGAATCAGCAAGACCGATTCAGAACAACTATGAATTTATTGAGTGCTTCGTTGCTGGGACGGCTCCAAAGTCACTGTTTACTTATTCCTAAGCCAAGAAGTGATGGAACTGAATATGGAATTTAACTGTGAATGCATGTGCGGCTCTGTCGATGTGCAATGCCGACGCGATGGTTTCCACTCACCTGCAGGAGAGTAGGTGCCGTTATTCAGGAACGGACCCAGCGGAACTCCGTTGATACGATCTAGAAACAGAGATACATACGTTACTGACAGCACGAAACACAACCGGTCGCGCTCCTCTTCCGAACAATCAAACATTGTGTAACATATATGGAAGGCGGTTGTGATTGGTATTTAGGAAACTTGATGGAAAAGAAGGGTTTTGAAAATGAAGTAATTGTTAAAAAATTGTTGTGAAGGGTGGCTAGGAGGACAGAAAAGAAACAGAGTGATATACAGACGGATGTTGAGTCTGAAAGATAGAGATAATCATGGTTTGGAAAGGAAATAACAAGTAGAGCTCAGTTGGCGACAGACGTGGACTTGAAGACGAAGGCTGCTCGTGCCTGCGAAGGGGAATTCGTCTTCGAGAACGACAGTCTACGTGGTGAGCGGTCATCGAAGGCATCAAGGGTAAGTGCATGCCATTCTACTGAGCTAGAATAAATAGTTATTGTCTACTCGATACCGGGCTTGAGTAATTTGTGTGAATTGTAACTTTAAAACAATAAACAACACAACGGTAAACAAAGACTAATCTCATCCCGTTTGCACGGCAGGAAAACTCGAGATTAACCCTCTAGGAACTACAGGAAACATAATTTACGTTACTTTATTTATTTAACAGGGAAGGATACCTCTATGTCAAAAACCGCACACAAGTTTCATTTATAAATTACATCACAAGAATGGCCTTCGAAATCCAAAATTTGAATCAACAGCGCACTGTGGTTTAGTAAGCCCTACATACTGAATGCTCTAAGTTGTGTCTAACATTGTAATCATTATGTTTTTTATATATAATTAATTTAATTACTAATTATCGAATTAATAATCAAAATAGCTACGCTAATGGTTATGTTTCATTCAGTCTGTAGGGCTTAGCAAACCACAGTGCGCTGTTGATCTAGATTTTCGATTTCTTGTTACAATCTTGAGATATAATTACAATTTTCTGCGGTTTTTGACGTAGAGACTACCCTTCGCTCTTAATATCTATCCTATATTCAGTTACAAAAACTGATTTACGAAAGAGGACAATAAATAGAACCATGCAATCTACAACGAAACGATAAAAAAGAAAGCTCACCATAGAAATAGTCGACGGAATGGTAGAGGAAGTTCGACATGAGAATCCAGTAGACGATGTTCGCTCCGAGTAGAACGATCATCGAGAAGAACTTTGCGACCATCTCCGCGGAACGTCCGAGGAGTTGTCTGCTGAGATCGGCCACCTCCCCGTCGATACAGTTACCTGCGCAACAACGCACAACGGTATAAACGTCGCCCGCTCGAAATCGGTTCTCGTAACCGAGCGGATAGAGGAAAAACATAGATTTATTCATCATCCACTCGGAATGGGAAGGCGTACAACAAACGACTACACTGCGAGCGTTCCGGCCACTGATCTCAGCCTGCTAGAATTAACGTAAACCCCATCGAGGAGGCAGTGCACTACTTGTTATTGTGAAATTATCCAAAGATTCCTAAGAAGTCAAATAGTTTTGCAATGACTTAAGAATTTGTATTGTTGAAAATTGTGTGTATCAAATATTCAGTGACCGTTGGCCGGATCGCTCGCTACGCTCTCTTGTGTACTTGTTACGCCTCTCCATAGACTAGATATTATATTCTGTTGGGCGGAAAATTAATTTGGCATTATTTATTAATTAATTATTATTAATTTGAACTAAGAACTATTACGTACGAGGTTCCCTGTCAATCGTTCATTTTTGTTATATTGTTAAATCATCAAAGGTTGCTTAGCAGCCTAGTTGTTAGTCGAGTAAGTGAACGAACGAGTGTAGAGTAGTCTCGTACTTACCGTGCATCTTCTGCACCTGTAGAATGCGGAACGTCGTGTAGAGACACAACGTTCCCATCAATACCATGAGCATGATGCCGGTTGCCAGACCCGATCGTTCCATCCCCCACGGCATCGTCAGTAACGACGAGCCCATTATCGTGTTCCATATCGCGAATCTGGAACACACGTACACTTGACATAAACATGCAATTTTTTTTTTTTTTACAAATTTAATTTCATAACGATAGTTTTATAAATTTATTTGTTTGTAGGATGAAGGTATCTTTAGTTTGACATGGTTTAAAGCTCCGCCCCCTAGTTGTGTGATCACTGTCCAGCATAACAAATGATTGATTATAAATAATTTACGATACGATTTTGTCAGGTTGTCGCGGTGGTAAGGGGGGGGGGGGGGTCACAAAAAATGGAGAGCAGCGTCAAGTTAAGAAAATCTCAAGTCTAGTTGTCCATCACTTTATGTAGGATATTTTTTTTTATCTTTCAGCAATAATTGTGTTTGTTATTAATTAGTGTTAAAAAATAAAATAAAAATACATAAAGCCGGTCGACATCAACCTTGAGAGAGTCGGAGCCAACTCAGTGGGTGGGCGGAAAAATGTTAGTTTGTCATCACATTTGGGATTTTAATCCTGTATTAGATCAATAATAAAATAATAATATTTTAATTATAATAATAGTTATAATAATAATTACAAAATAACAATAAAAATAAATAATATGAACAATGATATATTTAATTAGTTCTAAGTAGAGTTTAATAAGGTAAGCACATTGGGAAATACTTGACATTTATGTCCATACAACATGTTTACGCCGGTTCTGACAAAGTTTGTATGTATTGCAACAACAAACTAATAGTAATAATAATAATAATAATAATAATAATAATAATAATAATAATAATAATAATAATAATAATAATAATAATAATAATAATACTAATAATAATAATAATAATAATAATAATAATAATAATAATAAAAATAATAATACAGATAGGCCTATACGAAACATTAGACACCACTCCCATTTGTACACACAGTACGAACACAAATAGACCTGTAAAGCAAACAAACAAACAAAGACGCGATCCCGGCGCGGTCAGCGATTACGTCACACAGCACAATAGCGCGTTGCTGTTGTTGTCGGCTGTGTGACCTTGGCGCGCCGACCTACCGCAACTACAGTGACGCGGCGACCTTGAGCCGGCTGTATAGCTCAGGGACGTCTTCGCGCTCCACCTCGAGCGGGCCCCATTGTGATACACTCCGCCGCTCTAGGGCTACCATGAAGTGGAGAGGACACTTGCACTCGGTGTTGAATTCGGTGGGGGGGAAGCCCCCTCGGGAATTGTCATTCGCCCACCCCGGGAATAAATTGGCTATATAAATAAAGAAAATTCACATTTAGAGTCTACCCACTCAGTAACTAAACTGATTTGCAGTGGGGGACTTTAATTTAAAGTGACTAAACCAACCCTGTATAGGTTTCGAACACCATCGACGAGTGAGCGATAACCAATCAAAGATCGATATTTCAAATACGAAACATATGAATCAGTGATTGAACAGTGCGAACACCTGCGGACAAATGCCAGAATCAACAAAGCCGATTCAGAACAACTTTCAGAAAAATCAGAGAAGGATCAGGCTTATCTTATCTAAACTTCGCTACTTCTCAAAATACATCAAGTGACCAGCTGCGAGTACTTTCACATTTCTTTAACATATTTTTATGCACGAATAGTATTTTTGTATCAGAATATTTACGACAGTTCATTAATAAAAACAATGTGGAAGATGTGGTGGTTTTGAAAATTCACCCCCCCCCCCCCCCCTTTCATTTGATGTCTACACCCCCGGGATTTGAAATAGCACCCACGGGGACAAAACTCTGAATTCAACACTGCTTGTACTACTCTGCGTGCCAACCTAAGAAGCACCCTGTCAATCACTAACCTCAAAAAGAGGCGATGGAGATCATGGATGACAATCATCCTCATTATTCAGCAAAGCATTCACCTTCTCAGCCGGTATACCGAGACAGCTGAATGTGAAGAATGTCGCCTCCACTCGACTAAGGACGGGTATCGCTCCCTGTATATATAAGGGTAGGTCCCCTTTTTGTAATTGTGTGTCCACCCCGTTGAAACTGCCGCTTGAGATTTTAGACAAGATTGACATTTACAACCGTCAACCAAGGAGGCGACGCGGCTAAGTCGCCCTTTGTGTCTAGTGATTGCAGAGTGGGTGTATGTTCACATAGTCTGCGGCAACCACGATTTCTGGCGGTTGAAACCGTTTTGAAATAATTGTCAAAAAGTAAGGTCGAAATATTTATTTTCTTAAAAAATTTGGTGATCTTTATAACTTTGTTATCAGATATACGGATATACTTTGTTACAGATATACATTGGGTATTAGCCAGACCTTGGTATCAGATATATAGGGATATAGACATGGATACACATTGGGTATTAGCCAGACCTTGGTATCAGATAGGGATATAGGCATGGATACACATTGGGTATTAGCCAGACCTTGGTATCAGATATATAGGGATATAGACATGGATACACATTGGGTATTAGCCAGACCTTGGTATCAGACATATAGGGAAATAGGCATGGATACACATTGGGTATTAGCCAGACCTTGGTATCAGATATACAGAGATATAGACATGGATACACATTGGGTATTAGCCAGACCTTGGTATCAGATGTATAGGGATATAGACATGGATACACATTGGGTATTAGCCAGACCTTGGTATCAGATATATAGGGATATAGACATGGATACACATTGGGTATTAGCCAGACCTTGGTATCAGACATATAGGGAAATAGGCATGGATACACATTGGGTATTAGCCAGACCTTGGTATCAGATATATAGGGATATAGACATGGATACACATTGGGTATTAGCCAGACCTTGGTATCAGACATATAGGGAAATAGGCATGGATACACATTGGGTATTAGCCAGACCTTGGTATCAGATATACAGGGATATAGACATGGATACACATTGGGTATTAGCCAGACCTTGGTATCAGACATATAGGGAAATAGGCATGGATACACATTGGGTATTAGCCAGACCTTGGTATCAGATATACAGGGATATAGACATGGATACACATTGGGTATTAGCCAGACCTTGGTATCAGACATATAGGGAAATAGGCATGGATACACATTGGGTATTAGCCAGACCTTGGTATCAGATATACAGGGATATAGACATGGATACACATTGGGTACTAGCCAGACCTTGGTATCAGATGTATAGGGATATAGGCATGAATACACATTGGGTATTAGCCAGACCTTGGTATCAGATATATAGAGATATAGACATGGATACACATTGGGTATTAGCCAGACCTTGGTATCAGATATATAGGGATAGACATGGATACACATTGGGTATTAGCCAGACCTTGGTATCAGATGTATAGGGATATAGACATGGATACACATTGGGTATTAGCCAGACCTTGGTATCAGATATACAGGGATATAGACATGGATACACATTGGGTATCAGCTAGACCTTGGTATCAGATATATACGGATAGACGTTGGACAGTGGGTATTGGATAGGACCTTGGTATCAGATATATACGGATAGACATTGGACAGTGGGTATTGGATAGAACCTTGGTATCAGATACGGGGACATTGGGTATCAGCTAGACCTTGGCATCAGATATATACGGATAGACGTTGGACAGTGGGTATTGGATAGAACCTTGGTATCAGATATATACGGATAGACATTGGACAGTGGGTATTGGATAGAACCTTGATATCAGATACGGGGACATTGGGTATCAGCTATAGACCTTGGTATCAGATATATACGGATAGACATTGGACAGTTGCTATCAGCTAGACCTTGGTATTTATACGGATCCAAATGGGATATCATTAGACAGACTGACGCATGACGTACACAGTTGAAAACCTAGGACAAGTCCGCACGTGTTGTCGACAGCGATTTTCCAGCAGGTTCAACGTACCCCACATTCAAGATCACTATTTTATTGTTTCGCCGTTTCGCCGTCTGGCGGCTAGATCGCGCCACCGTCGCGTTACCATGGCGACCACAGCGCCAAGTTGAACGACCTCCGGTACTATTTGACCGAAATAAGTTTACCAAAGATGAAAACCGGTGATAAAAATTTAATAAAAAAATATAACCGATGTAGATAGAATCGTTTGGCGTGTGTGAAACGGGTGGGTGTGAAAGGGGCGGGTTTTAAGGCGAGTGTCCGACCTCGGACGGGTACTCGCGCGAGGACGATGTTTGCCGAAAGGTCACGAGTGGTCATGTTGAGGTAGGTCGCAGTGTGAATGACATGGGTGGTGCGGCGTTGCGGTAGTCGGAGCCCGGCATTACGCAAGCTAGGAGGCTAGGCCGGCCGTGGCATGAATCTCTACGCAGACCACCGGTAAGTAAGTCTTCATTTGTAACTATAGGTCCCTCACAGCAAGAAGTAAGATAGTATCGGGACCGCCCACATTTAGTTTCCAACTTAACAAGCGCGAATCACTGACGTTTTTCCCGATAATCTTAGATAGATAGATAGATAGATAGATTTATTTTTCTTCTATAGACATGACACAATAGGCTACATTGCATGGTCTAAATCTCTTCCGAGATGTGCGAAGAGCGGTATAATAGGCCTAAAATAACCATAGTTTTCTTCAGGCCTAGTATACCTGGAGCAACGGACGCAACTATAGGTCCCTAGTGTATACAATTTCGTGGCGATAAGTTTTTTGACGGTAACGCACAAAAAAACGTGCACAAGCAGGTTACCGTCAAAAAACTAAACGCAACCAAATTGTACTAGATAATCGGGGAAAACGTTAGTGATTCGCACTTGTTAAGTTGGAAACTAATTGTGGGCGGTCCTGACTCCTCGGACACTATCTTACTTCTTGGTGTGAGAGAACTTTAGCGGCCTCTATATATTATAATGAATGTGTCATTGTGACAATTTGATTGGCCCTGTGGCTGCCATTCATAAAAACAATTTTTTTTTCATCAAAACACCGCGATCGAAGTCCAAGGTTTCGTTGATAAGCAGTGAGCGCCCGAACATATATTTAGTAGATGGTGTTTTTAACGTATAGTGCGACGTTAAAAAAAATACACGTTGAATGTGATTTACTTCTAACTTGGCCGTGATTCTAGATATTGTAATTGAACATTTAATTTAATTAACTATAATTATGAGCTGTTGATGATAGAATGTATCATCGCAAAAAAATACACGTTGAATGTTAGTTAAATTATTATTACTTATGACTTGAACTATCTTGGCCATGATTATAGATATTGTCATGAGATCTTGACGGAATGTATCGTAAAAAATACACGTTGCAAAATGGTTTTAATTATGTTGATAATATTGTGTTAGACGGCCGATTTTTTATACAATTATACCGTCCATGGTTATAGGCAAGAGTAATAACAGATTTGATTAATTATGTGATTTCAATCGAAGTAATATACCCACGGACTTATAATAGTAACTGCAACATTATAAGTCCATGATATACCGACCCCGCTCATTATTTATATTGATTCAATGTTTATATTGAATACACCTCATATATGTTGTCTATGTGACAAAGTAAAGGTCTCTCACACCAAGAAGTAAGATACCTTAGTGTCAGGGGAGTCAGGACCGTCCACAATTAGTTTCCAACAAGTGCGAATCACTAACGTTTTCCCGATTATCTAGTAAAATTTGGTTGCGTTAAGTTATTTGACGGAAACCTGCTTGCACGTTTTCTTGTGCGTTACCGTCAAAAAACTTACTGCAACCAAATTGTACTAGAAAATCGGGAAGAACGTCAGTGATTCGCGCTTGTTAAGTTGGAAACTAAATGTGGGCGGTCCTGATACTATCTTACTTCTTGCTGTGAGAGACCTATAAACGCTATGTGCAGCGTTGACAAGCGCGCAGTTCACTTGACTAGAATGCGAGGCGCTCAGCGTCGTCCGCCTTACAGTTTCACACGAGCAGTGCGGGTCGGCGATGTCATACTATCCCCGCTCGCCACACTACAATACTCATCGGATCGCGCTGAAATCAACATATTCGTGACGGGACGGGAATTCGCTACGAAATGGCCGTCTCACATTTTACCGCCATTTTGTTTTTAACAAATTATTTCGTCGTGTAACATGGCGAACGATGTTGCCACAAAGTAATGATGACGCTCAATCGAAATCGAAGTTTGTGGATGTTTCACATTTCAACTTATTGAACTCTCCGTTTGACCGTTAAATAGCAAAACAAAAAAGCACCTCATAAAAGTAGAATTTTTAATTGCTCTTTCCTATAAATGAGTTTTTCTTTCAATCAATATTTCCGTTTTGTAGATGTTCTTAATTAGGTGTGAAAGGTATCCAGCAACATCACATTACAACGGGTAATTAAGAACATCTGAAAAACGGAAATATTGATTGAACAAAGATTCATAAATAAATTCATCAGAAAGAGCTCTACAGGATGACATATTTTGCTTTACATTTCGTAAAAATCGAACACATTTTAATTAAAGCAAATTTAACAGACCGAAATCGGAAGTTCACTGCTAGCTGAACATACAGATTGATTGATATTTGGGCTACGTCTCATATTTTTGCAACTTGGCTAATCGAGACAATGAGTGGGTGAAATATGAAGATGAAATAGGGGGCTGTTTGGAGGAAAGGGGCAAGTAGGAGGGCGGGGTGGGAAGAGGAGGAAAAGGGAGTGGGGAGGATGTGGACTGCATTTCGTCTGACTTCTCCTTGACCTGTCCGGCTAGGGTGGCCCTACCAGAAGCATACGCTTCCGCCGACATAGCTCCAGGAATCATCAAAGCGCACAAACCTGCCCACCACGAAAAAGTAGCAGTCCCTGGACCCTTATTCTGTAAAATGTTCTCGTTCTCGTGTGAAACGAAAACGAAATCTGCACCCGTTCCGAGGCTAGAAGGTACCAGCAAATAGTATTTCTCCATTGTAGTCACGTTTACGGTCACAGCTGACTATAATTATCAGAATGCAGAACGAAATCAGCCGCCAATTATGAATATGAAATTCTGGCACAGATTTTAGTCACATGGCCAACTGCTTGCGACAATAGTAGTCCCCGTGGAGCTACCGAGACCTCCTATCTTCTAAATCATGGCCGACCGAGTTCCGCCATCAACTTAATGCTAAGGTGTAGTTTTATCTCTATTTGACAACACTTTGACATATATCTTTACTTACCACCTTGTACTATACTATTGAACTAATTATTGTAATTTAACCATGGCATATATCCATTTATTTACTTAGATTGTTGAATTTACATGTTATGTCGTTTGATTTGGCATTTCGAGTCTTTATTGTGTCAAAAATAACAAGTGGCAGTTGTTATGGACTTGATACCGCAGCCTACTGCATGTTTTAACAGATATAGTGGGCAGTGACCGTTGACACCACATACACATGACTTCGAACAGTGCTATTCCAATGTCTTTGGACTGCAACCGAGAAATACCATTGGCTGCTACCATCCTAGCCTCCAAACAATACCAAATCGAGATTTCGTTTAGTTCTCGTTTCGTTTCACACGAGAACATTTTACAGAATAAGGGCCCTGGGCTAGCTGAACAAACAGCCCATAAAATTATGATCGCCGTTTCATATTCAATTCACTGGTTGGTTCATTATGGCGTGCGCTGATTCTTAAAAAGCGCGCTCATTTTCGGGGGGGGGGGGGGGCATTTCTGCGAACAGCCGATGACGTCGACGAGCGCGTCGCGTGTTGTTCCTTGGGGGTCAAGGTCAAAGGTCATGCGTCGCAAGGATTAAGGCCTACGCACAATTGGCATAGCGCAAGCGTAACGGAACGTAAGCGCAGCGCAAGAAATATGAACCAAAGTTATCACATGGCCTCGTCTCCAACTGACACAAGAGCGCATGGCGCAGCATAACGGAGCGCAAGAGTTGGTTATATTTTATATTTTTGCGTTGTGCTTGTGCACGACATAACGATCGACCAATAGGAATCTTGATCCAACTAGACAGCTGTGGTCTCGTCATACTAGCTCAGTCAAATTAGTAATTGTTTTTAGTATATTATTACGTGACTTTCGTTTGTATCAGACTAGAGCCCTTTACCGTCACTAGCCTTCAATTTCAATTGATAAAATAAATTAAGAACAGATGTTACCTCTTCATTCTCAAGTGTGCACTGTATCAACATTATATCAAATGAAAATGTTTTACAAGACTTTGACTAGGCCTATCGCGGATAGAATTTGTTGAATGCGAGGTAGGCCTAGGCCTAGAATAAAACGGATACAATATAGGCAAGCCGTTAATTATAACTATATACGTCTTGTTTCATGCCTGTGAAAGCAGGCCAACCCTAGACCGATGATAACAAGTGGCAATATTGAATTTGTAGTATGTCCCTAACCTCAAACCATGGCGAGTGCAGACGACTAGACAGCCAAAACTTGCTTTGCGCTGTGGTTGTGTTACGTGAATTGTGCGTTGGCGTCGGCCTTACGTTGCGCTTGCGTTGTGTTTGTGCTTGCGCTGTGCCAATTGTGCGCAAGGCTTTAGATTACGATGTGTTTCTAATTCTACGCGTGACCAAAACCCTCGCATGCTGCGTGTGCTGAGGGTTATGACTGAGGATGCCTGATCCGTCGGGCCCATTATCTTGGCAGCCACACATTGTCACACACCACACCAACAGATGTATTGGCCGTCAACTAATTACTCTTAAACTAATAGTAGGGTTATTATAAATATTTTCCTCCTTGTAGAGGGATGTCATATCTATGCATGCATGGTATTAAGTACATTTGTCACATAGGCCTACCTAATCAAAAATAATGTAGGCTACCCATTTTTAAACAGATTTTCCGTATTATTTCGACGAAAGTAATTTATTAGCATAATTCAAACATGAGTATATTATTTTTGAGCAGGCTTGTCACAAATGTATTTAATACCATGCGTAGATATGACATCCCTCTGCAATCATCCCACTGCAAATCAGTTTAGTTACTGAGTGGGTAGACTCTAAATGTAAATTTATTTATTCATTTATTTAAGTAGGTAAATTTTCATAATAATCCTATTATTTGTTTAAGAGAAATTAGTTGACTAAAAACATCAAATCAACTTTCGAACGCTAGTCTCTATGGTAGTTTTGAACTAATTTTACACCTTTTTGCATCACCAAATAAAATTTGAAAACAAAATCATATTTAGAGTCTACCCACTCAGTAACAAGACTGATTTTCAGTAGGGGACTTTAATTTTAAAGCGAGTGAGCCAACCCTGTAGGCTCCGAGCACCATCGACGAGTGGGCGATAACTAACCAAAGATCGACATTTTAAATACGGAACACATTAATCGGTGATCGGACGGTGCAAACACCTGTGCGGACAGATGCCAGAATCAACAAGGCCGATTCAGTTCAACTTTGAATTTGTTTAGTGCTTCGTTGCTAGGACGGTTCAAAAGCCACTGTTTACTTCTGCCGAGACAAGAAAATTTGATGTTTGCACTACAACGGTTTGGGAGTTACTCTTATTGCAAATCAGGGGGGGGAGGGGACAAGTTAATGAGAGCTCCCCCACTTTGGAATTCGAACTAAAATCTATACCCACATTTACGCACTAGTTTTGCTCCACCACAAACCTGGATTTTTGCACCCTTTAGCCGAGTCGATGGTAGAGCCACTTTGTCACACAATGATTTTGAACGCACAAGTTGTCTGTGACTGATCCAGCCAGCATGGGATAAGTTTGCCATCATCACCCTATGACCCCTGTCGCTCATATAAACCGAGACCAAAAGATGAACGTCAGTCCACCAAATCCGTACGATTGATTGATTGGAGAAGAGACCTTGAAAAACTATCATGTAAACAAAACACTCTTGACTGATGGAAACGCAGCTAGAGTAGCAAAGCAGTCTGTTGGCATAAACCACATATCAATGCTAAATATTATTTTTATATACATTCGGTTACGGTGTGGCTTGCATTGAAATGAAAACTGGTTCACTTTGGGTTGAGGAAAGTATGTTTTTAAGATTATAGCCAGTTCGATACCCTGGTAAAACAATGTTTAGATAAGCCTGGACCATCATATATTGAGTATTCCACTTTTAGCCGACATTTTCTCCAACATAGCCTGTGATCTACATCTATCAAAAATGCAACTGAAATATATTCAAGTACAATTTGAGTACAATGTCCCTCACAAAAAAAAATACATCCCCCCCTCCATTAAAAAAACAGAAAATAACAATCCTAATAATATAACAAATTTATAACAGAAAATAAAAAATCTTAATTAAGGTTTGCAGCAAAATTTACAAATTTAACGCAAACAATAAGAATTTCATTTTAGTTTGTAACTATAAATCTCTATTCCGAGATTCATTTAAATTTCAAACGCAAACACAAACAAAGCAGCCAAATTGCCGCATCACAACGCAAGCAGACCCATCGACACCGATATCGACATCGAAATAATGTCCGTTATGACGAGTCGGTCGGTTGCGTATCACGCTTTGAACGTGGCATTGGGGAACGCCCCTCGCAACAGAGAATAAGACTCTATTTTAAGGAAAGTCCGTCGGAAACAAATCCTTATCACGAACCCGGAAGTGCCGATGCATCTCACGAACCTCGAGACGTGGAAACCGCAACCGTGCTTTGGGAGGGGGAGGAGTCCCGTTAAGTGGACCAATCAAGCCACACTAATTAAACAAAGATTGCTGATGAAATAGCCAACAAAGTGACATCACGGAGAGATGATTTCACGATCGCGACACTTGCATCAGCTTTCGAGATTATGGGCCAGATAAGAAGGATCCAAAGGTCGCGAAATGAGACGTGCATCGCGAGTTCACGTGATGTACTTGTTATTGTTCTTATTTGAGCGAGTTACGACTCGAAGGAATGGCCACGAGGGCACGGGTGAAATTTGGGTTAGAGCAGAAGGAAATATCGGTTGGGACGTGTAAATTGTTTCAACCCTTCCATTAAAAAAAAAGAAAATACAAAATAGTACAAAGTGCAGCAGATAAGCTGGTATTAATGTGTCAAGGGAATACTTGTGACAGAAATATGCACTTCCAGTGGAATAAAATGATGTACATACATGCAATATTTCTTGTGCATCATCATCATCATCATTATTATTAATTATTATTGTTTGCATAGCCTAGTTTTATTTAAGGTCCTCCTTTGTAAATCAGTTTTTATAATTGAATAGGACAGACATTAAATAAATAAAATCATCATCATCATCACCATGTCCTCTTTAGTTAAAACTATACACGCTAGAAAAATATTTAGTATTAATTTTGCCAAACTTTTGACAGGTTGTGAATGTATCTGATCATTTTGATTTTTTTAAATGATGCTAAAAATGGCTTCACTGTTATTGGTGATTTCCACAAAAAGCAAGCAATTCTTCGCTATAATCGAAATGGTTATTCTTAAATCGGAGAAAATAATGTAAAAAAAAAAAAAACAATTTCACATATAAATTTACTGCGAGTGAGTGAGTAATTTCCAGTAAATTGTCATTAAACATTAATAGATTTAGATAATATAATATAAAATTCAATAAGCGGAGTGATTAGGAATGCCAACGTGTGCCCGCCCGGTACAATCGACCCTCTACATTATTTCATCCTTGCCGCTTATGTGGAAAACAATGTAATTAACACGTTCTGATGGTAGTATAAGTATTTTTTTTTTTTTTTTATATCTGCTCCCTGTGTCCAACAATGAAGTCGGGTAGGGGATAGGAAATTAATCCCATCATATTCTGGCCCCTAGGTACATCGAAGCCGGCTGGCCATGCCTGACGCTTCCCTCATGTTAACTAAGTAATAAAAAATATTAATAATAATAATAATAAAAAAGAAGTTATTAAAAAAAAAATTAAAACAAGACAACATTTGTGTTAATTGGAACTCAGAATGTGCACTATTAATTTATGTAGAGAAGGAGTCCTGTCTCTAATGGATAAAAAAAAAAAAAAAAAAAAGATGAACAAATCACTCAATAAATTCAAAGTTGCTCTAAATCGGCCTTGTTGATTCTGGCATTTGTCCGCAGGTGTTTGCACTGTCCAATCACTGATTCATATGTTTTATATTTGAAATATGGATTCTTGATTGGTTATCGCTCACTCGTCGATGGTGTTCGGAGTCTACAGGGTTGGTTTAATCGCTTTAAATTGAAGTCCTCCACTGAAAATCAGTCTTGTTACTGAGTGGGTCGACTCTATAAATACGAATGTATGTTTTATTTATTTTTTATATGCAGAGAAAGAGTCCTGTCCCTATATAGGGAGTATTCACGTGACGTCACATCGGCCATATTGGAGGCCACCTATAGTATTATTTCAAGTTTCATTTAGCTGTCAAAAGAAAACGAATAATATTGTTTACAGGGAAATATGACAAGTTTGAACACGTATATCCCCGATAAAGTGTACGAAAATGATTATTGTATGCTTTTGTAAACAATTAAAAGAGTAATCGAGACAAAAGAGTTTTTTTATGTTGATTTTAAGTGATAATAGCAAACCTAAGTTAGAGAACAGTTGAATTTGTATCAAACGCCAGCTGAAACATAGTAACAATGAACTACCAATTACATGACATTGTGGCCTCCAATGTGGCCACCATGCACAATACGTGAATACACCCTATTGGATAACACGATAACGCACGATGGCCGAATAGGCCAATTGCGGCCATATGAGAAAAAGAAGAAGAAGAAGAAGTATTAATATTAATGTGTTTCCCGATGTATTTATAAATGATGACATAAGATATAAATCATATAATGACATAAACAAGAAAAACAGGTGTGAGAGAACCGGGTAAGATGCTGCCAACATAAACCAAGGCCAGCTAACAGTCTAATATATAACATAACAGACAAGGCTAACAGAATGAATGATTTGTATAAGTAGAAAGGAGAGGTTGCCAGGGAATGACATAATGTAATGGAAAGGAAGTGCTGAGAAAGACTACACTAGTCAGAAGATGACACGGCAGACAAAAACAACGTTTCGAATATTGTAAACTTGGTAATTGTTATTTTTTGGTAACTGATAAATAATTATAATAATAATAATAATAATAACAACACTACACGACGCAAAGAAGGCACACACGAGAACGACGCAAAGAAGATCATATCAATATACAGTTTATACTATGAACAAAAGACAGTAATGACTGAAATTGAACAAAGTAGGTACATCATGGAAATACTTGACATTACATCCGTATTGTCCGTATAACATGTAAACACCGGCTTTGACCGAGATTGATGAATGTTTAAACTAGTTAGTAACATGTGATTAGTGAAGTTAAATAAGGTAGACACATGGAAATACTTGAGATTACGTCCGTATAACATGTTAACGCCGGTTTTGACCGAGATTGTATGATTGTGATACATTCAATAAAATATTAATACTAATTATTATAATTACAATTTATATAATTTGGCCTAGTTCCTGAATAAAAACTAGAAAACAATTACAATTTACAATACCTATTTGAAACTTTTTTAACCAGTGTTTAGTGCTTATAAAATCACATCAAAATTATAACTCCATTTTCAATACAAGTACAGTACTCGAATATTTGCCCATGCCTGCAATGGATTGAATTTCCGTACAATCCACGATAAACGTTTTTGAAACCGCAACCGGTTCTCAGAGGAGTCGATTTACCGCCGCATCAAAGGTGTCGGACCATTGCGTGCGTATTGGCTCGTCGACCCCCCCCCCCCCCCCGAGTCTGAATAGCTAGCTCAACGCACGACAAACTGTTCGTTTATCTGCCGGTCAAACGTTTAAGAATCGTTAGCGGCATACGTGACAAACACGTTAAAGTTGTCCCAACGAAAGTATTCTGATGCTCACTACACAGCCGAGTCCAAGGTGACAACCTTATTTTCTACTTCCCTAATTCCTACAATCTAATTTAAACGCGTCCATCGGGGATAATTTAAAACCTTCCGTTGGTTACCTGTAACGGTGGGTGTGGCCAAACTACCTGTGCACTCGACTTAGCCAAACCATGCATTTACAAGTGTGTAAAAGAACGCCAGGTATCTGTTGATTTTCCTTCAATTGGCGCATTGAAAGGGGCAGTAGACAATTACCTCAGATCGGTATGCGAATACTTTCGTTGGGACTAGTATATTTCACGATTGACGTAACACGTTGTTACTAAAGGCATCGACCAAGGCCAAGTTGTACAAACGTAGGCGGTTACCAAGACCGAAACGGGAGAGAGTTTGGCACGAAACCAACATTGGTCGTGCATTTGTATTCCTAGTCATAATCTCTCTGGCAAACCACCTTCATGCATTGATACGTCTTACAGAGGTTGTAAACTAATCCAGCTTAACTCTCAAGACTGACTCAAGACAATTGGAAAGCGAATATGGGGCCCATGGAGGAATAAACATTTTATCCAACCTTGGGTCATGCGTTTAATTCATGAATAATAATAATAATAATAATAATAATAATGAATAATAAAAGGATTGAATTTTTTGTTTTTGTATTTTTGAGATGGATTTAACTACCAGTATTCTAGTAATTTTACTACATATTCAAGTGTAGCCCACTTTTTAAGATATGGCAGCAGCCGCCTGATTGTGAACAAAATGTATACCACCATATGACAATCACAGTTGCTTAGTAAAGAATCTATGTATGACATAGAATTCTATGTTTATCTTGTTCTGAGTTCCAATTATGTATGTTATGTATGTATGTATGTATGTATGTATGTATGTATGTATGTATGTATGTATGTATGTATGTGTATGTATGATGTATGTATGTATGTATGTATGTATGTATGTATGTATGTATGTATGTATGTATGTATGTATGTATGTAGACCTATGTATGTATGTATGAATAATAATAATAATTTTTTGTAAGAATCCCTGTTATGGGGTGCACACCAGCTTTACCTCCTGTGCCCCTCTTCAGGTGACTAACTATAGGTATATTAGGGTGTTTGGATAAATGGGGAGGAATGTCCGAGGGCTGATAGTATGACTCAATCCCAGCATTCACCTTTACGTTTGAGGAAAACCTCGGAAAAAACCTTCAGTCAGGACTGCCGGTGGCCGGAATCGAACCGGCGACCTCCCGAATTAGAGTCTCGCGTCTTACCGCTGAGCCACCTCTATCGGTATATGTATGTATGTATGTATGCATGTATTTATGTATGTATGTATGTATGTATGTAAGTAAGGTAAACAACGAAACTGGCCCCGGCCACTACTGAATTCCCCAACCACTACTCAATAAGAACAGTAATCATCCTTTCAAATTCAAATTGCAAGGTACCCTAAGAACTCCAGTTTGAATTACAATTTACAACATACAGTATTAAACTCAAAACTATGTATCGGAACCTACTGTACGGACTTCATCATAGTATGAATTATACACAATGTTCGAATTAACAAGGTATTACTGTAGTCGGAGTAATAAGTAAACGGTGACTTTGGAGCCGTCCTAGCAACGAAGCACTCAATAAATTCAAGGTTGTTCTGAATCGGCCTTGTTGATTCTGGCATTTGTCCGCAGGTGTTCGCACTGTCCAATCACTGATTCATTTGTTTCGTATTTGAAATATAGATCTTTGATTGGTTATCGCTCACTCGTCGATGGTGTTTGGAGCCTACAGGGTTGGTTCAGTCGCTTTAAATTAAAATCCCCCACTGAAAATCAGTCTTGTTACTGAGTAGGTAGACTCTAAATGTGAATTTATTTATTTTTATTTATTTATTCTCACGAGCGTATGTGGGTCGTTGAACATGTTGCCAGCTGTGCAGCTAAGGAGTCAGTCAGTAACAGTAGACGACGCGACAAGATAAGCTATCGATCGGTCCGTTTAACTGTGATCTATTTAACTCGTAAATGTGTTAATGAACCACTGGGGCGAAGTGTCGATGCCATAGCTAAGGGTCGATAGCTAAGCTCAGTATCTACAAGTTTCATGCCCTAGATAACGGTGGAAAACCACCACTCAACCCGACACAGTTGGAACTGAGTTAACGATTATTATTATTATTATTATTATTATTATTATTTTTTTTTTCTATATCTGCTCCCTGTGTCCAACAATGAAGTCGGGTAGGGGATAGGAACTTAATCCCATCATATTCTGGCCCCTAGGTACATCGAAGCTGGCTGGCCATGCCTGACGCTTCCCTCATGTTAACTTCCTCCGGCTCCTCCTCTTCACTTTCTTCTTCCTCTGCTCTTTCTACAAATTCTGTCCATACTTTTCTATCTTCCCACCATTGTTCCTGATTGACCTCTTCCCAAGTTGCATTTCTTCTTTCCACGTCCATTGCTATCACTTCTTCCCACCTCAGTCTTGGTCTTCCCCTCTTTCTTTTCTTTTTCCCTGCTTCTTTCTCAAACTCAATTTTATTTATTATTATTATCATTATTATTATTATTATTATTATTATTTAAATTATTATTAATAATTGATCCAAATGCCCAGTTGTTTACGCAAGACCCATTAACCCCGTCGATACCTACGGATGAAAACATCAAGCGGTCGGCTAATGTCCTTGTATCGTATCCCCTCGGCCTTCCTACGACGACCGTGGCTTATCTAGGAACCCACACGTTATCACGCTCTGCCGCGTAAGACACTGTCGGTCTTATCTCGCTGGCAGATGTCCCCACGTGTTTAGTGGCACAAGGCTCACCGACCATGAGTAGCGTGACACAGCATCGGTATCGCGCGGAGACAGTGGCATATACACGGGGGGGGGACAAAACCCCCCCCTTTTGCAAATGAAACATGGAAAATGACCGTTTACATTTCAATAGACAGTATTTCAATAGACAGTATCAAAAGACAGTATTTCAATAGACAGTTAGATGTTTTACTTTATAATAGTTGTAATTATTAAAAGCAAAAGCAATACGAAAAATATGCAAATTATTGATTGAGGTTCCTTTTATTAGTGGTGCTAAGGAAAAAATGTGTTGCCAGAAACTGAGTAATCATGTTTCAGTTGGCCGCTGTAAAACGTACAGATTTGCACTAAAATGACCTTGACGAGAATTTTTTCCGGCAAGCCCCCCCCCCCCCCCCCCCCCCCCCCCGGAACCCCAATTATGTTTCGGCTCCACTCTCTATAATATGGGTTGAAACCCCCCCCCTTTCCCAATTCCTGGATACGCCACTGCGCGGAGGCGAAGGGCAGGCAAGGGGTTCGATACTTGCTTGATTCCTATTCGTATGTTAAGCGTCGATTGTAATATTGGTCTAAGTGCCTTAGCTTCATCAGATGATGAAAACAAAGTAGATTACCAAATCACAGTCAACAATCGTCATCTATTGGCATAAATAAATAAATAAAATAAATTCACATTTAGAGTCTACCCACTCAGTAACTAAACTGATTTGCAGTGGGGAACTTTAATTTAAAGCGACTGAACCAACCCTGTAGGCTTCGAACACCATCGACGAGTGAGCGATAACCAATCAAAGATCGATATTTCAAATACGAAACATATGAATCAGTGATTGGACAGTGCGAACACCTGCGGACAAATGTCAGAATAAACACAGGGCTGCCACTCAATGCTCACACCAAAAATAGAGGAAATAGTGGCCTACATTAAGTAAAAAAGTGGCAGTTAAGTGGCCAAATATTTAAAAAATAGTGGCAAAATAATAGCATATAAAAATTATTTACCGTCATATTAACATCAGTTCAGATTTAACTACCAGACATAAAAACAAAATTTGATGGAATACAACATTGTTTATTGCAAATTCGGCTTTCATTATTAGTCGTCTCATCGTAGAGTACGGAAAAGAAAGACTTACGGGCATCTGCCACAATTTGTTCCTTAAAATAAGGACCTAACGCCTCACTTATAATGTATGCTAATTTTGTTCTTCCGAGGCTAAACTTGGCAGGAAAGGATTGAGGAAACATAGATTCGAAGACTTCAGCTATGTCCTCGCATGAATTTGCTGACATATTACTTTGCACATTTTTCAATGCCCATATAATTTCAGCTCTTGTTACAGCTTCACTAGCATTACATAGTCTTATTTGTGGATTAGGCCTAGGACCTGAAACTGTACTACATGTTGGTAAATTAGAATTATTGGCAACTGGTGATACCGTAGCTAAATGTAGCTGCGCTGGTCCACATTTCAATTTACAATTTTCCAAGTGCTTCTTAGTTTCTCCATGTTGCTTAACAGCATCAATCTATATCTATCTATATATATATATATATATATATATATATATATATATAAATATGATATACTGTATGTGAATTATGCTTTTTAGTTTTTACTTTTTACCTGAAAAATCACTGGCCTTTAACCTGTAGAACTGTACACATCATGGCCCAAGACATCAGCTATTATAACCTTCTTGATCATAACATGGCATATTACCAACACAACATGCTCAAGATGTCATGCCAACCTCAAAACAACTAGTAGAGCCTAAATATAGCACAATTAAGAGCGAAGGATACCTCTACGTCAAAAACCGCAGAAAATGTTCGTTTTTTAATTATATCTCAAGATTGAAACACAACATCAAAAATCTGAGACACCATAGCGCTGTGGTTTGGTAATCCCTACACACTGAATGATAAATGTATTTAACGTTATCATCAGTATGACTGTGATAACGATTTCCTCAAATTACTAAGGAAATCGTTATCACAATCATACTGATGATAACGTTGAATACATTTATCATTCAGTGTGTAGGGCTTACCAAACCACAGCGCTATGGTGTCTCAGATTTTTGATGTTGTGTTTCAATCTTGAGATATAGGTAATTAAAAAACGAAAATTTTCTGCGGTTTTTAACGTAGAGGTATCCTTCGCTCTTAAGAAGGCTGTGAAACAGGCGGGACAATTTGAACTAAGTGGAATACAGTTGCAATGTATACACATTTTGTACAGCTAGTCTCGGGAAAAAAATTACACAATTTTAGTGACTACACGTAATGTATTGGAATAGTTCTGTATAAATAAATGATAAAATACTGAATTTTTAAACAATCTGAATCAAAACCTTTAAAAAAGTGGCAAATTAGTGGCTTTTAAGCAAAATTCAAGAAAAAAGTGGCAAAAAAGTGGCTTACTAAAAAAAAGTGGCAAAATAGTGGAAAATAGTGGCAAGTGGCAGCCCTGTAAACAAGGCCGATTCAGAACAACTTAGAATTTATTGAGTGCTTCGTTGCTAGGACGGCTCCAAAGTCACCGTTTACTTATTCCTAAGCCAAGAAGTAACATAAGTCCCTCTCTTCGTTCGATGAAAACAAATTAAATTACCAAATCGCAGACAACAAGCGTAATCTATTGGCGTAAGTGCCTCTCTTCTTCCGATGAAAACAAATGACATTACCAAATCGCAGACAACAATCGTCATCTATTGGCATATGTGCTTCGCTTCGTTCGATGAAAACAAAGTAAATTACCAAATCGCAGACAACAAGTATCATTTAAAAACAAGACGTAATAGGATGAATGAAATTATCTATAAGTTAATAGGATAAACATTAAATAGGATATAACGTGATATAAAAATAGATAAGACAGTATTCCCTCTCTAGACAGACAACATATAGGCCTAACCGTTGTATATTGATCTTGTAAACAGAAAAATTACTTCGAAATCACATGTTTGCCATTTTACAGCTCTGAGACAGTATTCACATAGCATACTATTTATATTCCTTATCAGTTAGTTTGCTTTGGACCCAATATACTGTATAAACGTGGAACTTGGTCAAAGTACAAGACGAAAATTGTAAATGTTGGCGAACCACTTTCTTGGCCAGGACTGATTAAATACCCTAGTGTACAAGCCATAAATTACAAACCAACACTAGCAGATCACCTGCAGTTGTGATTGAATACGACACGTAGCTGGTTCTGCGCCAGAAATCTCTGCGCTACTTGCACACGCGTATACGACGACAGTTTAATTAATTGTTTACCTTATTTAACGTTTTGTAGCTCATTAATTAGCATTTTTAGCAGAAACAAGATAAAATTCATGTAGATACAGCTATTCACTCGCGACTCTCTCGATTGTAAGCCACTCTCCAGATGAATGAACTAACAAGTTTGTTGTATAGAAAGTGGTCATTTCTTCTGACCTATTTTCTTTACAAGAGCACTAAGGCCTGGTATTATAACGGCTCGCTAGACATTTAATCCGCGACTAACTTGCCTGAACCCCATGGCAACCACCAATCAAAAGCGTTGTTTCCACAGAGAAAACCGGTTAGCCCTGGACGAAATATTTAGCGGACCGGGTCTAAAACGTAAACATTCTCATTGTTTAAAATTATTATATCAAAAATAAATTAGTCAAACACTTACAATCACTAAGACCACTCTATAGTCTATATTAATTCTGTTTGTAATCAAAACTAGAAGAAAACCCTAAAAGAAAGAAAGGTGTTCGTACTGTCCAATCACTGATATGTTTCGTATTTGAAATATCGATATTTGATTGGTAATCACTCACTCGTTGATGGTGTTCGGAACCTACAGGGTTGGTTTAGTCGAAATGAAAGTCCCCCACTGAAAATCAGTTTTGTTACTGAGTGGGTCGACTCTAAATGTGAATTTATTTATTTATTTTACATTTTAGTTCCCCACATATTTTAGGGTGGCCTACCCTATCTCAAATTTCATGCCACACTTAGGCCTAACTAACTATATTGGCATAAACTGTAGGAAATATGTTTTAACGAACGGTCAACATGAGAACAGTATCCTACACCGAAAGAAACAAATAATTACTGCATTATTACCCTTAGTGAGCCGACCTAGATCGTAACTCGTGTTTAATTGTTAGGAAGCAACTTCCAAGGCCAGAGCCCGTCATGCAAGCACGTATCTATGTATGTGTCTATATGTATTTATTACGTAACGTGGACCCTTCACATAATGTGCAACGGATGCAGCAGAAGGAGACGACAACAACACGAACTATGGCCGAGCGCACTGATAACGGGCCAGATTAAAATATCGGGGCCGCACGCCTTGACGTTTTTCAAATACGTACAAACACACTTTTTATCAGTAAGGTTACTCGACGACGAACGCTATAAACAATTACATTTTCATTTTTAGAAATAACGTTAATTTAATTAATCATTAGTAATCTTAAACAAGCTAAGGTCAGAATGACAAGAACAAGAAGTCAAGAACATTACTCGAATCAATCAATTACTATAATAATATGACTGATTAAGGCTAAAATATTTACAATATAGGTCTATGCCTACCACCAATTAATTAAATACGAAAATAAGGACGTTTGGGTACTATGTCTCATGTTATGCTAACTACGTATTCAAATTGAGACGAATGGGGACCAAAAACGGCACTCAATGCCAGGATTCAAACGTGGCATACAGGAACTATGACCAATGACAGATGATATCAGACGTTTACACAACACGACGTGATGGCAATTATAGTAAAATACAGACGACACAACAGAACCGGTCCTACGCTCCAGCCTGAGTAAATTATGGTTCTTCAATTTTCAATGTTTATCATACTACTAGAGTACTACTAAGCTACTACTACTATTTTGCAATTTCAAAAGTAAATAAAAATAATAAAAAAAAAAAAAAAATAATAATAATAATAATCTTCAACTCAGTTCCAACTGTGTTGGGTTAAGTGGTGGCTCTCCACCTCCATCTAGGGCATGAAACTTGTAGATACTGAGCTTGCCAGACTCGGTGTTTCCTCTTCCTCCTCCTCCCGTTTCTCTATCACTTTATTCCACTCCTTTCTGTCTTTCCACAGTTCTACTCTTGCCACTTCCTCCCACGTTTTCCCCCCGTTTTTCCCCGTTCTTGAATTATTAATAAATAAATAAATAAATAAATAAATAAATAAATAAATAAATAAATAAATAAATAAATAAATAAATAAATAAATAAATAAATAAATAAATAAATAAATAAATAAATAAATTAATAAAAAACTAATTTATGAAGGTCTACTCATCATTTGGCTATCATCGCTAAAGCCTATTTCATTGTCGTGCACCCTACTCGTAAATTGAATGCAGCGCAACGCACAACTCACGTAACGTACCGCATGATCGCATAATAGCCAAATATGCGCATTTAAGAAGAAGAAGAAGATGTCCAACTCACATGGTGACGATGCTGCACTGCTTCCCACTGTCCTGGTCCGGACCGCCAGGAATGTAGGGAACGAACACGGACGACGGGATCACGTGGTCCGGTATCACCTGGGAACAAAGAGTACAGTCAAGGTCAACAACCTGGGAATCCCCTGGCAGATTCTTGTCAGCCATTACGCACCAATCGGACGATGTACTATTTTAGTTTCATTTTCTTCAAGTTTACCCTGGAGTTCACATTGGATGAGTGAGGTTGGGTGGGCTCAAATCCCACAAACAAATCAATTTGTTATAGTCCATTCTCACAACACTATGTACCGGTATATATAAATCTTGACCCCGTTTACAACATTAATTGTCAGGTAGGGGGGAGTAGCGAAGTACTCTATCAAACTATAAATCAAATAAATAAATTAGTATTTAGAGTCTACCCAATCAGTCAGTCACACATAACTGATTTTCAGTGGGGGACTTTATTTTGAAGCGACTGAGCCAACCCTGTAGGCTCCGAACACCATCGACGAGTGAGCGATAACTAACCATAGGCCTAGATCGATATTTTTAATTATGAAATATGGGAATTAGTGGTCGGACAATCCGAACACCTGCAAGAATCAACGAGGCTGATTCAGAACAACGTTGAATTTATTAACTACTGACTATCACAACAACTGACATACATAACTGCATTACCTACGTGGTACATACAAAACTAGAACAATACCGTCAACCCAAGGTCTACTAGATCGCTAGTAGCGCGCGCGCGAAGTAAGGTCATCTAACCTATTTCTATAATGTTAAAAATCACAAGTTATTCAAATGGGAGAATCATTCAGAAAAAGAAATGAATTGATCTGTCAAAACAAATTATGGGCCAAAAAGCCAAAATAACAATCTGTTATGAGATTTTGTCTTCACATTCTATATATATATTTTCAAAGGAAATACTTTACGCGTAAGTTCACATTATTGGTGAGGATTATTTAAATAATAATGCGATTTTTGTAGTTGGATCCAAAATGGCGATTTTGGATCTCATTCAATGACCTTACTCTGCCCTACGCAATTACTCCGCTAGGAGTAAATCCAGTAGACCTTGCCGTCAACCTACCTATACATACGTTAATATAAACAAAAAATTAACTTACTTTCTTGATCTGTTTTAAAAGAAAGTCACTATTCAAGTACGGCCCGACCCCAAAGAACGTACCGAAACTTTTGAACGTGCGCATCGTTCCTAACAGGTTGGTACAAGACTCAACGCTCGACAGTCAAATGAGACTGAAGCCTCAATAGTCTATTGAGTGTGTCAAGATTGACGTCAGCGACGTCATATGTGCGTCCGTCCAATTAACAGCTGGTCCTAATCTCGCAACTAATGAGAAAGAACAGACCTCGTCTTAATACCGTCTGCACTCGTGATTATTTCGAGATTATTTTCAACTGTCGACTGTCTGTCCACATGCTTTCTTAAGGAAACACAAAATTTTTTCGAAACTTCAAGAATTAAATAATGTCTTGTGTCCTAGGTTGGGGGTTTGCCCCCTCCTCCCCCTCAACCTCCTCAAACACAAGTCAACGGGGCTTGTCCGACTTCTACTTACTCTCTAACCGTAGATAGGCCTACATTGACAACATAATATGGGATGTCTTCTAGTGACGAGCAATTTACTCTCAGATGTAAACTCTATACTGGAGACTAGATTTTGGCAAATATTACTTATTTTCAGCTCTTGAGTAAATCCCTCTGACCAAAGACCGTCCAATCTGAGAGAAAGTAACAGGGTCCTCCCCAAACGTGCACGGATACATGTTATGTTGGTGTATGAAGAGGAATCATTCGTACAGATTATTGGTCCTGATTGATTTATCTATCTGTGTACATCAAGGCCGTAATTATAAGGTAAAGGTGGGTTGTCTGAAGAATCTATTCATGCATTTGGCGACAACGGATAATAGTAAGGGACATAAAAACATCTTCTTCTTTTCCTATGCCCGCATTTTTGGCTTACTGAGCCATCATGCATTTTCTGGTTTTCAAAACATGGGTGTAACTTTTCTCAGGCCACCCGATAGGATCGGACAGAGTTTTAAGTCACAAATAGTCTATTGTTAAACATATTCTTGCACCTAAGAAAAACTCTTCTCGTAATTTCCAACGTAAAATAAAAGGCATCGCATAATTTATGAACTAGTAGCGGACTACCTTGGTAGCTTTCATTGGAGATGAAGAATCATGAAATGCTCGAACACTGTGAGCCTGACTATTATAATATTTATTTAATTCTACTCTTACACAGGTTACTACTTTATAATATGGTAAGCTAACATAACCTGCAAATCACCATACTTGCTTCCTGGCACATAGCCTACTTAATTTAAAATAGCCTATAAACTAAAGGGACTAAACATCATCTGATGTTTCCGATTTAAAATGCGTTTTAATTAAAATGGTATTTGCCTGCACAAGAGCGTTAAATGCACATGTTGCCTTTGCAGTTATACATTATTTTTGTAAACAAATTTAAATTGAAGAATAATATACACTGAAACTTCTTTATAACAAACGTCTTTATAACAAAATGATCTGGGCCTATATAACTGTTTTTGAGCTCCCAAAGGTTCTTATGCATGAAAATGTACCATCTTTATAAAGAAATGTTCTTTATAACAAAAAAATAATCTGGCCCCCAAGAGTTTGTTATAAAGAAGTTTCACTGTAATAAAATACAATCAAGATGAACAAACAGTTAGGCCTATGATTAGAGATGCAAGAAAATGGTTTTATTTTTCTTCACTTTTCGTTTGAGAAATTGAGAATTATGGTGTTTTGTGGTGTTATTGTTTTTTTAATGGAAAATCATGTTTTTACATAAAATCATTGATAAAACTAAAAAAGGTTACATTTTCTAAACTATTATATGTGTATGGCCCTAAATGTATATACATAGTGATGGGCGTCAAAGATTAGATTAGACTGCAGAGAAGTAAGTGGTGATGATGCGGACTGCTTATTTTCGCTTTTTATCTCGTAATTCTTGTGAAGATTTGAACGGAAGGGAATACAAAACTACGAATTACTGTTAATAATGGTGTTATTTTGCTAGAAAGTGGCAATTATGGTGTTATATCGCGAATAAACTCATAATTCGTTTTATAAGCATTTTATGGTGTTATTTCGCAATTTGAATCTGAATCTCAGGGACGCATAACGTAAAGAAATGTTGAAACCAGCACTCTAGAGAGTTTTGTTACACTTTTCGTTTTATCGCGCATTGCGAAAAACTTGCATCTCTACCTATGATACTAGAGAAAGGCCTGCCAGCCTACCTTCTAGGTCATCAGATAATCAGAAACACACACACACATGGTATCATTTAATATTTATAGCCAGGTTGAATGTATAAACAGGATTTTCATTTTTAAGACATTATGTATAGAACTTGTTTGCCACATTGCAACGATGTAGCTGTAAGTGAAATGCACACATAAAAAACATACAAGAAATCTTGCTACTATGGTGGGAAAATTAATGAGGCTGCATCAGCAATTTAATTTCACGCCTGTTTGCATATTTAGTAATATCCTATAGGCCTATTATTTGATTGTTATTCTACGTCAAATGTCAACAGATTGGTTGCAGGAACCTGAATTAATAACCTACTTCCTACTTAGAATTTGGCCCAGGGTGGCTTTTATGTCTCGCGACAGCGGTAGAACTGGAGATTCCAGGTAGAAGAACGAGAGGAAGACCACGACAAAGTGAGGAAGGATGTGGAAATGCAAGGAGGGGACTGGAATGTAGTTGAGGGGGAAGAGTGGTGGCAGGATAGAAGAAGATGGAGATCTTCAATGCTGACTCAACACAGAGTTGGACGTGGCAACAGATGATGATGATACTTAATGACCTGGTTAATACAAATTCTCCTTGTGTGGTTTGTGTAAAACTGTAGTTAGCATCCCTGCTTCCGATGCAGAAGGTCCCGGGTTCAAATCCCGCTTCAGGCAGAAGTTTTTTAACTTCTAATGTGGATTCAATTCCATTACTTCTTGGCTTAGTAATAAGTAAACGGTGACTTTGGAGCCGTCCTAGCAACGAAGCACTCAATAAATTCAAAGTTGTTCTGAATCCACCTTGTTGATTCTGGCATCTGTCCGCAGGTGTTCGCACTGTCCAATCACTGATTCATATGTTTCGTATTTGAAATATCGATCTTTGATTGGTTATCGCTCACTCGTCGATGGTGTTCGAAGCCTACAGGGTTGGTTTAGTCACTTTCAATTAAAGTCCCCCACTGCAAATCAGTTCAGTTACTGAGTGGGTAGACTCTAAATGTGAATTTATTTATTTATTTATTTAATAAATAAATAAATAAATAAATAAATTTAAATAAATAAATAAATAAACAAATAAATAAACAAACAAAACCAACTCACCAGTACGTCGTCCTGCTCGGGGGTGTAGGTGCGCAGCTTGGAGTAGTACTGGAAGCGGTTGTAGGTCATGGCGGACATCTGGTCGTCCCAGGAGCCTCGGGTTGTCTTGCCGGCCTGCGAGGGCCGCGTGGGGGACGAGTGGGGGGCGGTGGTGTGGTAGTGGAACGGTCGCCTGAAACAGTTGTCATCACTGTTGGTCACATTCTTACAAACCTCGTGTTTGTTGGGCCTGCGAATTTAATCCTGCCCTGCTTACAATCGAGAAGGTTCAGGGTTTGATTCCCGGTTTGTATACTAAGGGTGTGTTCCAACTTGACGCTTTTCGTAGTGGACTAAGCTTAGTTATACTAATCGAAAGGAAGTGACGTCACAAGCAGACGAACAATGCTCCTTATTTGGATAGTGGTTAGTGGGTAGTGGCCGAAAGTGTACACTACGACACCGACTAACCCACTAAACACAGATGGTTGATACCAGCCATCACCAGCTGATACTTTTAGGTTAGGAAAATACCCAACCAGTGAGTGGAAGTATTATTATCGTATGTATTTACATTACCGGTAGATGATTAATAACAATAAACTTTGTATTAGAATACTAGGTGGCGTGCCCACTGCCCAATGCTGTTAGCATTTAGTGTGTAGCAGGTAGTGGTTAGTGGCTAGCAGGCAAAAATCAAGTTGGAACACACCCTAACTGATTCGACATAAATCTATCAATATAATTCTGGCAATATAAAAGGTAGAAGTTTAGATCCCAACAACCTACCTGAATTGTAGACCATTGTGTTAGAGAGATTAAAGAATAACATATAAAAGACAACACAAGTTTTCTGAGACGTTTCAGTATGGTACAAGACCCTCACTCAGGAGTGTAGACTACTAACCAACTAACCCAACCTACGAACTAAACTAGCTGGCCCTATTGGCTGTTGGGGGGGGAGTGAACGTCCCGCAAAACTTGTCGTTTAAATGTTGTTATTTAATCTCTTTACCAAAATAGTCTACAATTCAGGTAAGCTGTTGGGGTCTATCCTTCTACCAATCACATTACCAGACTTTTGGCCTCCCTTTAAACCAATATTATTCTGGCATACATGGACGGTGAATTTGGAGCAGTTATAGCAACGAGGCACATATCAAACAGTACACAACACCTCACTGGAAATCCGTTCTCATAACTAAATGGGTAGACAGTAGACCTAAATGACAACGGACTTTTTTATTTACCTTGAGTTGTTGTACTGTTGGGCCTTCTCTCGGGCCGGGATCGGAGCTCGGGGCGCAGCTTCGAAGTCGCTTGTTTCGGAATCGGGGAACATGCACGGTATCGCTCTGCAAACAGAGAGATGCGCTTGTAAACGTAGGCAGGCCAGACTGGCTTCACGTTGAAAATCTTTTACTTTGAATTAGAAATGTTTCGAGTGCAGCTATCATTTTGTTAACACTATTATTAAATTATAAACCCAGTGTCTATTATTTTCAATACTATTCTGTCTATCCGATTTAAGTAGGCTGCCGACCGGTCGACTAGTAAGCCTAAATTACATATAGAAAGGACAGCTGGACCTACTTAAGGATAGCTACTATAGGCCTAGGCTATAGGTAGTGTTATGAAGCCTTTCAGGCCAACTGTTTAGCGCCTGAGGCCATGATCAGATCCGACTTTTTTCAACAATCCTAACCATTGCAATTATCGGTGACGACCATCTGAGGGTTGGATGCAAACACTGTTTACACCCTGTCACACCCGTGTATTCATTTAGAAAGAACAGGGATGAGAGTTTTAAACGTGAACTTTTGATGAAATGCACTGCAGTCAACTTACCCAAAACTTGCTCTACTTGTGTGGCTAGTTCCAGACGATAAAAGTGGATGGCTCTCGTTTCCAGAATCAATTTCGTCATCGTAGGGTCGCCAACAATTAGCTTTTTCATGCTTTTCATTCATTTTCACACACGATATTTTAAAATTCTCACTAGGCCCAGGCCTATAACAGAAACACAAGGTAATCTGATCGGAGTGTTCCTAGGCACGGGTAAAAAGTAAAAACACGAACGGTTGCGTTGTTATCTATGCTACGTCTACACCATCTAATCTCGCTTATAATACAGAATAAATAAAGGCGAGAAGAGGCGCTGCGTAAACATCCGTTAGAAGACGTGTGTGATGTCTTCAGACTTCACAAGTTTTATCGACCGCAAACACCAGCCACAACATTCCACTCAACACTGGCTATCAGAATCAGCTGTTGCACCGTCTTAAATACAAACCGGTTTGTTATTGCAATACTACCAACATAAAATAAGTACGCTAACACATCTATACGTTTAGAAAGCGTTCTTGTGATAACATATGGCATTTGTTACATAGGAAATGTATTATAATAAATTAATACCAACAATTTAACTCTAACTATGTGAGCTTTAATAAATTCCAAGACCTTTTTTTTAGCTTGATTTAGTTAATATTTGGTTTGTGTTCGTGTACATGTTCTTTTCCACATCCATGTGCTCGTTTCCTTCACCGTGATTGGTGGATGTCAAATAGGGCGTTGTGCTGATATCTACAAACCTTATTAGAAACTAGAAAGCTCTTTCTCCAACGCCCATTGGTCCAAACTAAAAGTCGATAGAACAGTAAAACTTCTTTACT
Organism: Isoperla grammatica; assembly: GCA_945910005.1. NCBI lineage: Eukaryota > Metazoa > Arthropoda > Insecta > Plecoptera > Perlodidae > Isoperla > Isoperla grammatica. The sequence continues at coordinate 30,109,923 of OX246747.1, forward strand.
TGCAGTATTCCCAATCTCTCGAGAGTTATGAGAAGCTCTAACCAACTTTTACTTTCACTTTCAGACGCTCTTTGCTTGGAATATGAAAAAAAACATACATCTGTGTACTAGATATTTGTATTAAATAAATGTATTATTTATTCTCTTGTATAAGTCGTCGACATATTTTTCTTTACATTCCCTTGTGTAAAGTTTATGGTAAGGCGCCTCATAATGACCTTGACTACCGGCACGGTCATTCAGTAAGATTGTGAGTGTTGCGGTGGGTAGACGAAATCGTGGTAAACCCTAAAGAAATTTCTTTGCGAAATGTCCAAAGAAGTTCACTGCCAACGGGCACAGTGTCCCGAAACAAACACCACATTAAAGCCTGTCAAGGTGGCTACAAAAGTCTATGAGGGTCAAAAACCTGGAACTAGTGGTTTACGTAAAGCTGTCAAAGTTTTCCAACAGGAACATTACACCGAAAACTTTGTGCAATGTATTTTAACTGCTCTTGGCGCCAAGTTAAACAATTCTACCCTTGTTGTTGGTGGAGATGGAAGATATTTTTGCAAAGACGCTGTCGCTATCATTGCTAAGATTTCTGCTGCAAACGGGGTATGTACTGTCTCGCAGTAGGTTACTGACCTCCACAACCACCACCCCTATGACGGGCACCCTTGACACGTGACAATCGGGCCGTTTGGGGGGATGTGGGAAATGGGGGGACCCGCCCCTATTATTTCAAATCAAGCACATAGAGAAATTATGAGAACTAGCCCATAGAGAACTAGCCTACATTTTTTGTTGGTAACTAAGGAAAACAAAGGGGTAACTAGGGAGAAGGAAAGTAAACAAACTATTTTTTAGAAGCATTGTTGTCCAAGTGCTTTGCAAAGCACTTGAAGATTCCAAAGCACTTCAAGATGTGGCAATTGAAAAGTGAGATAGTGTATATTTCTCCAGAAGCTGTACATAGATAAATCATAATTAATATGTAGGAATTAACGTGCTGTCAAAATCTCTGAACAAAAATTCAAGTTACAGTGGCTGCTGGCAAGGTTCATCAATCCCGTAGTGTTGTTTTGATACCTCGAGTCCAAGGAGCCTCCACCCTCTTTTGGCCCTAGCTGCTTTGTATAGATTGCACAAATGTTAATAAATGTTATGGTAGTGGTATTGCTCGTAAGAGAAAGGCTTGTTTTGATCTTGTTATTTCTTGTGGTTTGTGTTAGCATAGTAGGTGTAATGGCATTACGCTTGCATGGGGTCAGTATACTCTACTTGTAAGCATCAGAACCAAAGCCAAGAAATGAGAGAAAATAGCCAGCCAGGCTGGGTGTGGCTTGCATTCGAAGCAAGATTGTTGTTCTTGGCTTAGCCTGGAGCTGCTTGCCAACTGACCGGCTGCAACTTGTTACACACCCACTACTTTCTACACTTAGGAGAATAATTCATTGTTTTTTTTGTTTTGTTTTTGTTTTTAATACATCACCTTTAAAATAATTCCTTGAAATAATTTAGCAATATATGTTAAATAATTATATGTATTTATTTTAATTTCCACGGACAATCTTTCTGGTTTGTTCCAAAAAAAAACAAAAAAAAAACAGAACAATATCTTTTATCTCATCTAAACTAGCCTGTGTGTGTTAACAGGCTGCTTGCTGCTTAGTAGTAATCAATCAATCAATTTATTTACTATGATTTTCCTGGTCCATGACAGGACAGAATCAAAGATTACTGAGTGGAGAAGATGTTTCATCCATGTGGGAATTCGTCTGCGCGTGTCTGAGCGAAATTTTCTAAGTCCGACGTGTAGTTCGAATTCTCACCGTTGGAGTCGCTCTTCCAAAAGTTTAAAACTCAAGGTCCACTAAATCCCCTGGCACGTACTAGCGATCTAGTAGACCTTGTTTAACAGTAACGAAGTCAAACGCAAGGTCTACTAGATCGCTAGTAGCCGCCAGGGGATTTAGTGGACCTTGGTCAAACGTGCAGGGCTAGCGTTCCTTGCAGTCAGAATTCGAACTAGTGGTGAGACTTAGAAAATTTAAAAAAAACTCGCGCAGATATTTTAACACGGCGATGAAACATCTTCTCCAGTCAGTAATCTTTGACTGAATGAAATTGAACGATTGCTGTCAGAATGGCAGAAAAAAAGAATGGAGAGCTGTTTCAGGCCAGTTGATGAATTGGTAACATTGCATATTTGAAAAAAGACATTTAATATTTTGTTTACATAGCCTAATAAGTGACCTGATAAAAAATATAAATATCAGAACCCTATTTAAAAATCGTCCTCCTCCTCCAAATATAATGTTTCTTGATGGATCACTGCTTCTATTGTGTAACTGAATTTTTGACATCACTCTATCCAATTTATAGAAATTTGTCTTCCGAACTTGTTCATAGTTGGTGCTTACTTAGTTTTAAGGTCATATTGTATTTGTACACATTACTTTTGTATTATACAGTATACTATATAATTATGTATTGTCTAATTTTAAGTGACAACTTTGCGTAGGCTACTCCCCTGTGACGTGCACAAGAGTGTCTCAACGAAGGCTTAGTAAATGAATAAATACGCACGTTTCCGATTGAAACGGTTTAGGAGATGGAGGTATGTGGAAGATAGGTTAGGGAATGTGGGAAGGGCTTATGATAGTGTTACAGCAATGGTGGGGGAACTGGGTTGGGAGTCCTTAGAGGAGGGACGGAGGAGTGATAGGATGTGTAATTTATATAGAGCAGCTAGGGGGAAGAAAGAATGGGGGGAAATCCAGAGCAGGTTGCAAGAAGGAGTTTATAGAGGGAGGGGGGATCATAATTGGAAGTTTCAGCGTCGGGTAGTGAGAAGTGATCTGGGTAGGTTTGGTTTTGTCGAGAGAACGGTAAGGGAATGGAATGAGTTACCCGAGGAGGTTGTTGAGAGGGAGTCAGTAAGGGAATTTAGAAATAGATTGACGAAAAGGAGGTGATGAGGGAGGGTGGGGAGGAGGGAGGTTTGGATAGGTTGCCACCGGGTAGTTGTGGCCCATTTGCAGCCTGTAAGTGTTAAATCTAATCTAAAATCTAATCTAAAACGACGTTTGTACGTACGCAGGTGTCCAAACTGCTGGTCGGTCAGAACGGCATTCTCTCGACTCCGGCCGTGTCGAGTCTGATCCGGAAACACCAGACGACGGGCGGCATCCTACTCACGGCGAGCCACAACCCCGGCGGACCGGACAACGACTTCGGCGTCAAGTTCAACATTTCCAACGGAGGTAAGCTGCTGGTACGCTACAGCCGAGTAGGAGACACTTTGGACGCTTCGGGCGGCGGGTTTGGGACTTGCGTGAAGGCTTCTTACACGTAGGGTTGCCAACTATTGAATATGAAAATACGGGAATTTTAAAATGTATGTGAAATGTCAAGTCCAATTCACACAAAGTTATAAGGTATTGCAATAGCAATAAGAATAGGGTATAAGAAAGTGGTATAAGGTATAAGCTAAGGACGCCTAAGACTTTCCTGAAAAGATACTACATTCTTGTGTTGACTTCTTTGACTTGCTCTGGCGGCAGTTTGAGTAACTACAGCTGGCTGTCAATCAGCTGACTTCCCGCAGCTGTTATTTACGTTTTAAACCGGCATCGAATCTATTGACAATAATTAAAAACAATAGTTAAAAATAATAAGAAAAACAATAATTATTATTATTCATTATTGTTGTGTTGTTAAATCATTAATGACGCCGATGGGAGAAGATATTTTGCACGTAGTCACCGGATGCAAGGTCTATTTGATGTGATCCGGATGTATACGGTGAGTTTTTGTTTTGACTAATAATTTACAATGAAAGCATCTGTTACATTGATTCAAGTTGCTAGCATCCCATTGGCGTGTTATAAGTGACGTTTCAACGTATGATTGGTCCGTCATAAGAAAGTTGAAATCTTATACCAGTCTTATACCAATTGCTATTGCTATTGCAATGACACATTTGTGTGAACCCTTGTACGTAATCCCTATGGCCCAACTCGGCTTGTGACTATACCTATACCTTATACCATTCTTATAACGTTGTGTGAATCGGACTTAAAGGGAAAGAGTACGGCGATGTCCCAGTTGCCGAAAGCCAAATTGCCGCAGGCGCAAAAAAATGTTTTCCTATACTAATTTGGGAGGGTAAACTGAATTTAAGCTGGTTACCTTCTGCATTTTTTCAAGCTATTTTGCATCACGTAGAATCTTTATATCCCGTTTTAAATAATTATAAAATTCTTGACACAAAAGAGAATAGGCCTAAATACCAACAACTTGTAATTCAGCTGGTTGATCTGTTTCTATTGTCTAACCATTTATGTACCATTAATAATGAAACAATTGTCTCAACATTAGACTATGTTCAAAATGCTCAAATGCTGAAAACTGTGTAGGCCTAGTGCCTACTGTTAGTAGGCGGAAGTTCACGAAATGTGTATTTTAAAACAAATTGTGAAAATACAGGACAAGTGATTCCCGTGTAGAGTTGTTACGGGAAGCGGGAAATCACAGTGGAAAACAGGATTTCCCGGGAAATACGGGAGAGTTGGCAACCCTACTTACACGTCTTCTTCTTCTCTTATGCCCACATTGACACATTTATGTCATCACGCGTCTCGCCAACCAATAGATTCAAGCCTCCTGCTCCTTCTTGTCCAGCCCTCCTGGCATTCCATCGTTGTGCTCTTTCAGTATCGAGCAATGGAATAGATGTTGCCTGTCCTGTTTGCCATTCCCACAGAGCTTGCATGTACTGCTCTCTGCCAACCCCATGGAGGAGGTGGTGTCAGTCGCGTCCGCAAAGAGTGCTCTTTAAAAAGAAAAAGAAAACTCTTTCACGTGCCTCCTGGGTAGAGCGAAACGACTGTCAAGAAAGAATGCCAAAGCTCGACGACCGAAGAGATAAGCCCAGTACTTTCACTTGTGAATCCATTTATTGTACAATTTATTTATATATTTAATTATGTATTTTATTAGAACTTTATAAAATATAAATTTCAAATTTTATATAGTTAAGTAGTTTGTTTTGTTTTTGTTATTGTTATTTATGATTTCATTATTATTAATTGTTTGCATAGCCTAGTTTTATTAAGGGTCCTCCTTTGTAGTTTGTAAATCAGTTTTTATAACTGAATAGGATAGACATTAAATAAATAAGTAAATAAACTCGGAACAAAATAATCATATTATAGGCCTAGTGATATAGCCTAATTATGGAATGTGTATTATTATGTATTTATATATAAGCAATATTTGGGGTTAATTTTTTCAAAGAGTAGGCCTATTGATTATCTTTGTTGTCCTAATTTAGGATTTGGGAGGTTTGCTTTTGATATTCTTTATTTTAATCTAATTTTCTATTTCACATTTTCTATTTTTCTTATGTAAATGATTTATTTATTGATGCAAGTAGACTATACTGTACATGGTGACAGTGACAGGTACCTTGTACAATCCCCGCATGGCTTATCTATCACTCTTATTTTTGAAGAAAGGGAAGAATTGTCAGCATGATATAATAAACATTTATGCATCATTATTTGTACCTAATTGTTATCGTGGCAAGTTGTTAGTTTCTACGTGCGCGCAACGGAAGCGTTGAACGTGTGACTCGTCCGCAGTTGACATTCAGCTCTCTGTGGAGATAACGCAAGGCCTGATAACCGCCGGCGGCCAGTGTGTCAAAGGTCTCGTCTAATGTAACGGGGTCACGGGGTGGGAAGGAGGTCGGAAGTGTCATCACATTATATAAATGTATTGTTGGCAAGCTTATTTCCTGTATCCAGTATCCTGATATGCATTCTTTGATGATGGGGCCGATACGGTATTTTACTTGACGTGCAACCCTGGCCCATATATTTCAGGGTTGTTATGTTCAATGCTGCTGTATAGTGTGTATATATAATGACACTGGTCATTGTTGTAAATATTGTGATGTAAAAGGATGAACTTGCATAGTTAAGTCGATATTTATTATCTATAACCTTGAAGAATGAAGAGATATGAGTACAATGTACAGATCAATAGGAAATAATAAGATGTTTTGGCATACAGTCAACCGAGCTTGGATAATCCAGAATCTTGGAAAATGGGATCTATCTTTATTTCATGTTTTAAAAGATGGCTTGTTGTTTCAAGTTAAGTTAGGTTGCTTCATCTTACGTAAAACGACAAAGTCTATCCACGCCTTAAGATGCTGCGTCGCAAAGCATCACACAATGATGTCGCCCCACAAAGACCGGCAATAATTACAACGAAGATAAAATTCAGTCGTTGATTAAGACACGATAGAGTTCGAGGGTCGTCGAAATTACCATATTTTTCTTGCGTGAGCGGCGAGACAATGGGCCAAGGTCGCCGACTGAAGTAGCTGATCCAAGGTGTCTGCTTGGATTATTTGGACAGGGGGGGGGGGGGAACAGGAACATCCACTTCTTTTTTATCCATCAATTCCTGTGCTTATTTTGTACCTATAGGCACCGTGTGTTAGTACATACAGCAGTAGGCCAATATGTGGCCAAATGTAGCAACTTATTGGTGAAGATTGCATTCCATGGTTCATTCGTTTTCACTAGCGCCCTCAGTGGCCAAACTCGGTGCCTATAGTAGGCCTACAAATGTCGAAAACACTTATGCACGTTTGAGTGGGTAGACAATGAATAGTATTGATTTACGTCCGCAGGCCCCGCTCCAGATGCGGTAACGAACGCCATCTACGAACTTACGAAGAACATTTCCGAATATTCGATCGTAAAAGAACTTCAGTGCAACATTAGTAAAATAGGAACTCGAACATATGACGTAAGTATTCCATTCTATATGCTACGATTGCCTTCGTTTACTTGCGCCACTCAGGGGAAACATTATGTCGGTGTAAAGGAGTAGTCTGGTTGAGAAGTCATCAATTTACTTTACCATTTTCTGGTAATACTACTGTGAAGTATAACTTGTCAAATGTAACATTCCTTTATGTCAAATAGTATCGAAGCTCTTCAGAATTTTTTTTTTTTTTTTTTTTTTTTACATGGATCTTAGTCTGTGCATTGAACGATACTTCTGGACAGATATAGGGGCCTACCATAGTGCGTGGTTTAGAACGTAAAAATATGAATTTAATCGTGAAAGTAAATACTTTACAGACTAACTTTGCTGATATCAGTAGTAAGTGTGTCCAAACTGCAATTTTCTCTCTCATTTAGTTAAATCTATAATTTTAACTAAATTTACTAGACCATAATAGTACTATTCCCACTTGTCCCTTACAAACTATGGCTTGTGAGTCTCATGAGTGAGGTAACTAGTAACATAGTTTCGTGCGTCTGACGACACAACTTGGAGGCAAACCGAACGCCCTTGGTATTCGTGATTTAGAGAACTCTGGCCCAACCAACTCGCTTCGCTTCGTGTTTTCTTCATCACTTTGCTTCGTTACAGATCGACGGCAAACCGTTCACCATAGAAGTGATCGATTCCGTTGACGATTACCTCCGACTGATGAAGGAAATCTTCGACTTTGGAGCCATAAAACGGTTAATACAGGGAGGCGACGGGGGAAAGCCATTCAAGCTTCTCATCAACTCAATGCATGGAGGTAAGTGTTATCGGGGCACTTCGTAGGCGCCGCGTGTGGGCGGGGCGGCCGCTGGATGCGTTTACATTATGTAGCCGACAACCTTTTCGTGCTGTTTACAATAATAATTGTCTAAGGAACAAAACGAATCAATAACATATTTTATTGGATGTACAAAAATATTTATTTTTTCACAAAAGGCACAAGAATAAATAATACACAAGAAGAAGGATTCGTAAAAAATTAAATTGTTCAGAAATTGTTGGTAGGCCTACAAAATAGCAACAAATTCAGCAACAAGATTGAAATAATTTTGATTTAGTACGCTACCTACTAACGAACGTTATATATTGATATTGAACCTGATTAAATTATTAATTATTAAATTATTAATTATTAATATATTAATGATATAATTATTAAATTATTAATTAAAAAATAATCCCTCTCCACTATTATTAAGAATGTTTGGAGAGTTGTTCTAATGTGTCACCAACATCTGAAGTCGAGACTTCATGTATCTTATTTTCTGTTTGTCTCTCCTTACATTAGATTTACATTAGATTTAGAGGTAAGATGGAAGAGCGAACTATGTTCGAATCTCGCCTATTTGTAAATGAGTTGTAATTGCTTTTTTTACAAATAAAGATGATAGGCCTATTATACATAGGCCTAGGCCTAATTCGATTAATTTTTGGTCGGAATTATGTCCGGAAAACGGACCGATGTTACGTAAACATTATTTTTAAGCGAATATAAAATGCATATTTTGACAAATTTTTAAATTTTACAATTTTTTTTTTGACAAATTTTAAGCAAGTATTTATCCGAGGCGTAGTAATGAGGATGTGTTGTACGCTTGAAGTGACCGGCCCGTACGTGACGCGCATCTTTGTGGACGAGCTGGGAGCCCCCGCCGACAACACCGTCAACGTTATCCCGCTGGAGGACTTTGGGGGCGGACATCCCGACCCCAACCTGACGTACGCTGCCGACCTCGTGGCGGCCATGAGGGACGGAGACTATGACCTAGGGGCAGCATTCGACGGGGACGGGGTGAGTGGTTTAGTTATTGATATTATTTATTTATTTATATTTATTTATTTATTTATTCATTCATTCATTCATTCATTCATTCATTCATTTATTCATTTATTTACCGGTATTTATTTATTTATTTATTCATTTGTTTATTTGTTTGTTTATTTATTTGTTTATTTATTTATTTATTTATTTATTTATTTATTTATTTATTTATTTCATTCATCATGAATTTATTTATATTCATTTGATATTTTTTGTGCTTTTTACCAGCTGGTGCTTTTACCGCTACTGTTCACCCAATTCACCTAAAGTCACATTTTTAAGGAATATAGTAGCAGTAAACAAACACTTTTTCTTAAAAACTATTATAGGCCTAGCAAACTTGAAAAAAAGAATTAGCCTTACAAAAACAACCCTTAAATGCAATCAATCAATATTTTCAAACTTATATTAAATGTAACTTATCATTATATCTGTTGGAGCAGAAATAACAGTAGGTAACATTTAAATGTTTGTATTGCAATTGGAGACTCAAATTAATACATAGATAGCGCTGCTAAGCAACACCCTTATCAGCGCCATTGATGATTTAACAATAAAGCAACAATGAACAATTGACAGATAAACTCATCCTTATAGTAGTTTATTTTCTTGCCACCAGAATGCGTCTAGTCTATTTTGAGGGGCCAATATTGAATGTTATATGACTAGTACGTAATACCAACATAATGTCCGACCATGATGGAGTGAAGTTCCATCACCCTACTCGCTAGCCTGAACATTGTGGTCTGTCTGCTCTAGGATCGGAACATGATCCTCGGGCACAAGGCGTTCTTCGTGACGCCTTCCGACTCTTTGGCCGTCCTCGCTGCCAACCTGAGCTGCATTCCTTACTTCCAGCGTACGGGCGTGAAGGGGTTCTCTCGTAGCATGCCCACCGCTGCTGCCGTGGACAGGTAAACACAGACCGCCAGCGATGAGCCGATATCAATAACCAGTATCAATATTGGCCGATATTTTGATTTTTTCCGATAATCGGTTCGTCCGATAATAAAACATAATTTTTTTTTACTTTCTTAAAAAAAGAATACAGTGAAACTTCTTTATAGCAAACTCTTGGGAACCCAATTATTATTTTGTTATAAAGAACATTTTTTTTATAAAGATAGTACCTTTACATGCATAAGAACCTTTTGGGACCTCAAAAACAGTTTGTTACATAGATCATTTTGTTATAGCTAAAGACGTTTGTTACAAAGAAGTTTCACTGTATTCCACAAGTTGATTTCTGGTTATTAATTGTATCTTAGGTGTAGTTATTCACTGTTGTTATTTTATATCCTTCATTCTTGGGTCGATGCCCCTATCCCTGATCCTTCTACTCTTTATAAATACATTTGCAAATTCATAAGTTCAAACAAGTTGTCGCTTTTCAGATCTGTAGCTAGGGCCTATTTCTTGTTTGTACTTTTATGTAATTATAATGTGATAGTACTTAGGCATAGTGTTAATAATTATTAAAATATCAGACATCACAGACATCGGATTATTGCTTGTATCAGTATATCGGAATAACGGACTTTTTCCATATCGGGTCATCAATATACAGACCACAGTTAGTAGAAATAGTAGTTCTTCATTTACCAACCTTGCTAGTTTTCATAAATATGTAGACGTACATACTAGAAATAAAATACAAAGCTCATCAAATGACAATTAACATTACAACCTAATAAATACAAGGCATGTCTGCAAACTTATAAAACAAAAACATAGGATAAATCTATGACAAAATGCAAGCACTGTAACAAAATAAGCTCTAGATTAAAAGAAAAAAAAGGAATTAAATACTACTGTTAAATAGACTTGCACTTCAAAGGAACCGTGGCAGGCCACCCATACAACATTAAGTGTTCACCGATAGAGGTGGCTTAGCGGTAAGACGCGAGACTCTAATTCGGGAGGTCGCCGGTTCGATTCCGGCCACCGGCAGTCCTGACTGAAGGTTTTTTCCGAGGTTTTCCTCAGTCGTAAAAGCGAATGCTGGGATTGAGTCATACTATCAGCCCTCGGACCATCCTTCCCAACTATCCAAACACCCTAATAACCTAGTTAGTCACCTAAAGAGGGGCACATCAGGTAAAACTGGTGTGCACCCTAGAACGGGTATTCCTACAAAAATTATTATTATTATTGGGTGTTTCATTTAATTACAGGGTTGCCAAGAGTACCGGCAAAGAGTTCTTTGAAGTACCTACGGGATGGAAGTTTTTCGGAAACCTGATGGATGCCGGAAGACTTTCGCTGTGTGGGGAGGAGAGCTTTGGGTAAGTAGGCCTACCCACATAATGCCTTATCTAATACGTAACAGACTTTTTGAGTTATGCCAAATGGTTTCCATACCAAAGTTTTTGGAATGCATTTTATTTAGTAAGGGGGGGAGGGGGGGGAGGAGGATAATGTGGATAGGAAGGAAACCAACAGCTTACCTTGTTGTTGACATTCAGAGTTGAAAAAAAATGCAAATTAAAATACAAACAAATAATTCAATTTATTTATTTATTTATTTATTTATTTATTTATTTATTTATTTATTTATTTATTAATTTATTTATTTATTTATTTATTTATTTATTTATTTATTTATTTATTTATTTATTTATTTATTTATTTATTTATTTATTTATTTATTTATTTGTTTATTTGGTTATATTTTTTTTATTATTATTATTATTATTATTATTATTATTATTATTATTTTTTTTTTTTATTTATTTACTTAGGCCTATTTATTTATTTATTTATTTATTTATTTATTTATTTCATCATGAATTTATTTATATTCATTCGTTATTATATGTGCTTTTTCCATCTCGGGTGCATTTACTACCACTGTTCACCTAATCACCTTAAAAAAATCACATTTTTTAGGATTCTAATATGTAGTAACTTATCGCTTTTTAAAAAAACTTTAGAATGTAGTACTTTACTTTACACTTCCAGCACGGGCTCCGATCACATACGAGAGAAGGACGGCATCTGGGCTGTGCTCGCGTGGCTGTCGGTGATCGCCGATCTTAAACTATCCATAGAGCAGATCCTCGTCAAGCACTGGGAGACCTTCGGCAGGAACTTCTTCACACGGTACGCCGAAACTAATATTAGTATTAATATTAATAGGTGGCTCGTTGGTCCAGTGGTTAGCTAGCATCCCTGCTTCCAATGCAGAAGGTCCCGGTTTCAAATCCCGGTTCAGGCAGAAGTTTTTTAGCTTCTATTAAGGATTCAATTCCATTACTTCTTGTCTTAGGAATAAGTAAACGGTGACTTTGGAGCCAT
>OX246747.1:30126887-30146887 GCA_945910005.1 Isoperla grammatica
AAATCGAGGGTAGCGCAAAAAGCTATTTTTACTCTTCTCCACATATCTTCTCATCTAATATGGCTGCTGATTGTTATTATTGATATCTAGGAATACGACAATGCTTGTATTAAAGCAAGGCAAGCGTGCAACAATAAATGTTAATGTAAAGCACGGCCTGGATTCACAAGAGGTTCAAAGTTAGAGTTAAGACCAGAAAAGGACTTAAGATCTCTTGTGAACCCAGAACCAGGTTTCTATCCTACCGTTGATTTATGTTCTTCTATTCAATGTCAATGCGTGTGCCACTCCTAGCGTTATCTGTTAGTGTTATGTATATAAAATTCTAATAAGCCTTCTTGCGTTTGGGATAGTCGGGTAAGTTTATATTCACTGCAACCTTCGCTTAGTCGTACTTATCTAATTGGTGTCAGTAACTTGCCATAATACTAATGTAAATATATTGTAAATCATATTATGTACTGTACTGTTGAGCTAACTTATTTGAGTTTGCTTCAATCGTCCACGAATGGCCCAATGAACCAGAGATGTAGATAGTGTACCTAGAATCCAAGATGGGAATTACTTAGTTAGTAAGCTGTTTTCAATTAGCTGAGTTTAGAGTAGTACCAACCAACTAACTACATGTGATTTTGTGATATCTAATGCGTGCATCGTTCTGTAACCCAGTAACATGCCAGGCGAAAAGTACCAAGCATATTTCTATTTTATCTACGTCTATCTAATGTACAGTTTCTAACTAACTAACTAGGCTTTATTTAGGTATTAAGTTTGAATACAAGGCTACATAACCAAAATATGTTATTACGTACGTGTTTTTGAAATGGTTTCTATATTGTCTATAGGCTTATTAACCTTTCATCAACACTACTGTAGGTAGTGTTTGGCCATTGCTCGTCGTTATGGTCTAAGTTGAAAGCCACTTAAAGGGGCGTTAACCTTGTAATACAGTAGTGTTTTATGCATGCGGTTAAGAAATCATTTGTTTTTAACAAGATCAATTTTAGTTTTTTTTTTTTTAACTTTATACCCGTTGTCACATTTAATTCCTTAACACAAAAATCATTTAAAATAATACGATTGTTTAGTTTTTACTGAGAGTAAATCACAACATTACAGCAACACTTCGTTGTAGACGATGTAGCTTTTATTAAAGTGCTTCGTAGCTATGGAGTTAGAGAACACATTTTTTAATAGATTAGGGTGTTCGATTTGTGTCTATTTGAAAGTAATAATATTTTTAGACAATTTTTCCCTTGCTACTTTCTTAACGCACGTATACACAACATTTTAAGGAAATCTTTAGTACCGCAGTTCTCCAGAAAGGGTGCGGGTACATTGAAATTCAAAATATAGGGTAGTTAGCCGGAAATTATAGCAATAACTAAAATAACGCGTATGGTGAATGGTACGGTTGTCATCGATATGTAGTAGACCCTACACTTAATACATCTAGGGAAATATGGGAACATATTTTATTTTTGTGTTTGTAGTACTGATTTATATTGCCTAATTTATTTTTTAATAATCTTTTTTTTCTCTTTAACGCCCCTTTAATTGTAGCTCTTTTGTGTTGCATATACTGCATTGGTTCTGTACATATATCACTTAGAATAAGATACATATATACAGATATAACAAACATATAAATATATTTTTCAAATTAAATTAACAATTAATAATAATCTGGTGAATGAATTGGTTCTACTTACAGTGATTACTATAAGAGAAATCATCCCGTATTTACTCACATATAGGGTGCAGGAATATCGCATTTCATGAGCTTTTAAAATGAGGGTACTGCCATTGGGTGAATGCGACTTCAGGGTTAAAAATAACACCACTAAACTCGGTCCCTATCCAAGATGCACGCCGGTAAAGAGGACTCCTCAAAGGGTGGATTATTTCCCGCTCACTGTGCAATGTTGTAAACGTCAAGCTTGTCACCAGGAAGGATGCACAGTTTTTAAAAAAACTGACCACCAATAATATCTTTTCAAATAAGAAAAACACCCACTTGACAATAGGAGGACGGGGGCTCAGGATTCTGTCCCTTTTCAAAGGGTCGACCATAATTATCTCTTGCTTCGACGGTCCATGTGGTTTGGAGCTGTCTTTACTATGTTAGAAGCTAAGTGGTTTGCCAAATAAAGGGGATGATTGACAGCATAAGTATCCAACAATAAGAAACAGTTCCTTTTAGTTCTCATTTTGCCGGCGTGTATCTTGAATCGGGACCGAGTATAGTGGCTGGGGCAACGTACAGTTACTGCATTTCTAAAATCGTACAGCGGACATTACGCAAAGGCGACCTGGCCTATATTCGAGTAACTACGGTAGTTCTGTTTCTGGTAAGGGCTTTGACTCTTAGGTATTATTGTAGCTGCACTATGCCGGATAAGAAGAAAGTGGTTGTAAATAAAGAAAATAACGTTTGGCATTATATCGGCCAGTGAAATCGTTCGTCTTGTTTGCTTCTAATGTTTTCTTACGAGGTTGCGCTCCGTAAGACGTTGGACGACACCACGTATTGATTCTTGTGAGACTGTTACGTTGGCAGCGGCGTAAATGTGGCCGCTTGCGCTCAAAACGATCGGTTGAAGAGTATCGTCAACTTGACATGTACTAGTTGTTCTCATGAATTCAACCTAATTAGGATACTAGATTGACTACAGATGTCATCGCTTAAGGATTTATTTTGGAATTATTAGTTTCATTGGATTTAAATTTACAAAACTTCTTTTACGTTGTTATACCAGTGTTGTATTATTATCAAACCCCCAAAACTGCATCGAAGCTGATAGTTTTTATTGCAGCCATTTGTTTTGAGTGCTTACCCCTTATACTGTAATAATGTTGGGGAAGAGAATAATTCGGCAAGTTTCTAACAATAATTACAAAATAATTTTAGTTGTGTAAAAAATTTTAAAATGTTTCTGGGGACTCTGCCCCAGACCCCATATGTTCGTCACTTCATCTTCTAATTGCTAGTCAACATTCCCCGAAATTATTCCTGGTTATGAGACTTACAAAGTAGCATATACACAGGATTTGTCATGTTAATCGTGAATAAATATTACTAGTTACGCTACCGATTGCAAGCGCAGGTATTCCCGTTGTGTTCGTAAAGTAAAACAAGAACCGATATGTGTTGTCTTCCCACGTCTCCGCCACATAAACAATGAATGTTTGACGAAGCGTGCTGTGTGTGAGTGCGTATAGGAACTTGTACCACTGCGATGGACGCGAAGCATGGGAAAATGTTCGATATGGTATATATTTTTGTTCATGGTGTAGAGTCGGTATCAGTTTGTCGGAACGTGGAAACTCGATCGACACGTTTCGCCGTGGGTATCGTGATCGACCGTTAGGTTTCTCGTGACGTAGTTCGTTTGGTCAGTTTTACGTCGCGGGACGAAGGAATGCGAGAACGATTTGCATTTATTTTGTTCGTGTGAACATGATGATTTTAATAGTAAAAACAAACAATGTAAGGTCAGATACGAGGGAAGTTCCGTGAAAATGTACTGTTAACAATCGTCAGTTTTCAGAAACGTCTGCCTCGACATTGAATTCCATGTTTATTTTATATTCACATTATTGTAATGAATGTCTGGTCTTATGATTTTCTACCAAATATTTAGGTGTCAGACAATTTGATTTCAAATCTTCTTAAATAAATAAATGCACATATAGAGTCTACCCTCTCATAAGTCATAACGAAACTGATTTTCAGTGTGGGACTTCAATTTAAAGCGACCAAACCAACCCTGTAGGTTCCGAACACCATCGACGAGTGAGCGATAACCAATCAAAGATCGATATTATATAAAGAATTATTATATATATATATTATTATTATATATTATATATATAAAGAAACATATGAATCAGTGATTGGACAGTGCGAACACCTGTGGACAAATGTCAGAATCAACAAGGCCGATTCAGAACAACTTTGAATTTATTGAGTGCTTCGTTGCTAGGACGGCTCCAAAGTCACCGTTTACTTAATGTTGGTGGCCATGGTTAAGACAAGCTAGCGGAGAGTTAGGTATTTAGTTGGAAGTCATAAGACTGAGGCTATCTCACACCACTTAAAAAAGTTCACTTGATGGAAGTGGAATAAATAGACTCGAGCAAACGTAAGGATTGTAACGAAACGAATGAGAAACGTGTGCCGCGCGTTTCAACGACGAGGTTTCGTAACGGTCGCACGATGAAGATAACACGTCTATGAAGTACCCACGCGACACGGTGTCGATAAACTGATAACCAAAGACAACTCTACTGAAGAATGTAACCGAAGACGTGGGACTCGGAAATTGTGAGAAAATTACGGGTACGCGAACATCTTGCACGGCCCGCACGGTAATTACGACAATGAACGTTTTCAAAGAGTCTTTTGTTTTTCAAAAGGGCACAGAAAATAACCGGTCAAAATCTAGTCTCTTCAAATATTGTAATCAAAAAAGTTTAAATTGCTATTTTCGTGTTTAAAGTTATAAGATACAAGGTGAAATTGTATCTTTGATTCATTTTCAAATTATGAACAGTACACAGCATAAATTTAAATGACCCATTATAAAGAATGTTTTCTTTCATACAAAAGTTGAAGAAATTAATAAATACATTTCTATACAATACCATGTAGCGATACGAATGTATCCTGGCCAGTTCCGTTGTTGTTTCAAAGCGTTTACCCCGATACATATTCCGACGAGAGATTCACAATTTCCGAGCTCCCCACTTTCACTTGTTACATGATCCGTCACTGCCAAAACCACTAGAGAAATAGTGGTTTTATAAAATCATATATTTTTATTAAAACCAAAAAACCAAAACCAAATGATATAAAATAAAATTAAGGTCCACATGGAGAATTGCTTAAATATTTTCTTACATCGAATACGATAGATCGGAGTTTGTTCAGTATTCACTTTATTTCCAGTCTTGATTGCTCAATCATGTTACGGAGCCTTCTCAAATGCAACATTTTCTTATTATGCCGTCGTGCTAAATTCAACCAGTCGAGATACTTGTTTTTTCTCGTCTCTTTCCGCTGTCGGGCATTGCGCCGTCATTCTTCCGCTATTTCATACACGTAAATAGGTGCTGTCTGCTTTTTGAATCCAACCTACTCAGTTTGCACATACTGATTATTAACACTATTATTCAGTTCAGTATATTTTGTTGCCCCCTTTCTTTTACCTGAACTGCACCGTTTAAAAGAGGAGATGATAAAAGTCATCGTCCTACCAGTGATTCTTCATTTCATTGTTATTTATTTCCTTAGCTTTGTGTCCGATCTTTCGTTGAGTACACTCGGCATCCGATGCGCTTCAATTTCTGTTCACTAAACGCGTTCCAGTCCAAATCTGTCTTCGCGTAAACACTTTATACCCACCCCAGTTGCCGACAATTCTTCAAGTGCGAACGAATCCTACCTACTCAGTTTCCAGGTACTGATTGTTCACACTATTTTTCAGTTCAGTACAGTACTTTTTTTGCCCCTTTCTTTTACCTGAACTGCACCGTTTAAAGAAGGAGATGCCTACCTACCCCAGTTACGGACAATTCTCCGAGCGCGAACGGACGCGCCGACCTTAATTTTATTTTATTGTTAAAGAATGTAAAAAGAGGATAATAATTTGTAAATATTTGCGAAAAGACTTGTGGGACCTGATGCATTTCTTCCGAGCGATGAGTCCGAGCCGTCGACCGAGTCTCCGCCGACTCGTTTCGACGCTCGGAAACGGATTCGCCTCGGAAGGAATAAAGTGACCAGCGACGACTGCCTGCCCGTATGATAGTTGGAACTGTCTGCCTTCTGAAGACTTTTTCATTCTTGTTCTGTAGCACTGTATATATTTGTAAATAATCTGCACTCACCACTTAAATATGTATTTGGGGGGTTTATTACTATATAGTGTGGGGTACAGAATTGCTTTCTCTAGCGTAGAAGTTCTCGTCTATAGTTTATATTACTGCTGTTCTATATTAATATATTAGCAGTTCTGGATTTAAGATTTATAATATCTCTTAATGAATTGATAATAATATATTAACAAAGCTAGTATTTCTGTTTGTAGTAGGGATGCCTAATAAAAAGTAAAAGTTAAAAAAAAAAAGGTAAAAAGGTAAAGTTAGGAATTTATCAAAATTTGATGTTACGGAAAGTAGCAACGACAGCCGTTCAGTTGTATAGATTATCTTACGACATAAATAGTCTGGCTAGTTGTTTTACGTTGTACGGTATTAGTCGTAAGTCTTGAGTTGAATATAGCGCGTCTTGTATTATTTAAAGTGGGAGGATACTCGCGGTATAAATGCCGCGCAAAATTACCGTTTTTAGTCACATCTCAATAATGCTAAACTACCTACATCAAAAGACGCTGTAGTTTCAAAAGTTCTACAGAGTGTACGCTAAATATTCAAATATTTAACTTGGTAGAATTTTTGTTTTGTTCAAATCCATTAGTCCTAATCAAAAATCCAAAACCTAGATAATTATAATACTAATAATTATTTAGCATACAGTCTGTAGTGCTTACGGAATCACAGGCTTCCGCTTTCTCACCATCTGAATAAATTGTGTAGTGCTCAGCTCATGAAATTTGATTTAAACATTTATATAATAACGGTGCATAGTTTTCACACCAGAATATCCCTCCACCTTAAAGTTATCGTTCTGTAGTTCAAATAGCCCACTGATATACTAATTCTTCTATAGTTAAGTATATTGTGTACTTTAGTTATAGGAGCGGTTTGTTTAACATAATACTTAGTAATAAGGTATGTACGGCGACATTTTTATTGATTGGAATGTTTGCGTGTGAAAACCCGTGCAAGACATCACTGTGGGTGAGATGTAGAGATGCCCAGCAAAAGTTTATTATGATAGCGTGTATCACTCTTAAATGTATGTTACTAAACATTTTAACAGCTGAATAGTTAGTTGCTGTTTGTCTAGATGTTTCACGCCGTCGTAGCTATTTTAGGCTCCTCTACAATTCTATTTTTGCGGATCTACGTACAATAGTGTGCAAAGAAGCAAGTCGTGACTTGGGGCCGAATTTTTTTCATTTTTATTCTAGAGAAAGTGCAGTTTTTTTCTTTCTTTTATATTTTGTTCGATTTTTTGTTTTTAACAGTAAAGTTACAAGATAAAAAATAAAATAGTTAGTGATAGTTATGATCTACATCTAGATTAACAATTTATATACAAATTATTTTTCCACAAAATTTAGTTTTGTTTATTATTATTCATAGATGATAAGAAAATGTCAAATGTGTGTGTTTTTGTCGCTCAAAGCACCGTGAAAATGGCGACTCGAGTCGCGACTTGTTGAAATTTGGTCGATGCCCTTCGACAACTCTTAATGGTCAACCATACAGTCGAGTTTCTATCAGCCGTAGCACGCATGTTTCAAGTAACTTTTTTAAATTATGTAAATAATTGCACTTGTACATTTAGATAATTATCGTAAC
Source organism: Isoperla grammatica (assembly GCA_945910005.1). NCBI lineage: Eukaryota > Metazoa > Arthropoda > Insecta > Plecoptera > Perlodidae > Isoperla > Isoperla grammatica. The sequence goes on from OX246747.1 coordinate 30,134,379, forward strand.
AGCATTGAAGAACGCGTGATAAAGATTAGATGTAGATTTAGTGTTGTTGTAAAGTGGGAGATTGTTCACAGTATCTATAATATGAAGACCTCACTAGCAGGCATTAACTATTTGTGATATATACTAAACTAATGATTAATCGTAATAATAAAACAATTCTTTTCGTGTTTCACTACATTGGCTCGTCTAAATCTGTTTCTCATGACGCCCATCCATAAAGTTATCCCTGCTGTACCTAATGCAAATTATAAAACGAGATAAGTCGGCAAATGAGATTAAATCTTATTCTTAGTTCTCCATAAAGATAATGATTTACAATTAACTTACTACAGCCTACAAACAGTACAGATTATTATTGTGTATTGTTTTTTATTATCTGATTATCTGATAAGCCTTGTATTAAAAAAAAAAAAACACGGAAAAACAATTGCTTCAATCAAACAGCCACAGTTTTAATGCTAAATTTAAAAAACGATATTAAAGATACCTAGCTAAACAAATAATATATTTTACATATCTAGAATATATAATAATAAATAATAATTAATATATACGTAACGTGTATAAACAGCCATTGTATACTTGCAGTATGTAGTTAGATGCGTGGGGCATAAAATGGCCGATGTATAGACTATTCCCTTGAATACTGTTACAGAAACTCGATTCTATTACAAGAAAATGTTGGCATTTCAGTACATACATAACACACTCTGAAAGAAACGTCATCTTAATATAATATGCAGGAATTGAATAGATGTCGTTAGTCGTTACGTAAAATATAACTTGATTGCACTAGAAATAAATTTAAATACGTACTACTAATGTTTAATTGAGCACAAACTAAAATGCACAGCACAGCACTCGATTAAATTTAACCGTTGCGTATTTCAGTCTTGTATTTGCTCGCGCGATGGTCGTGCGAAGTACCCAAGCCGAGGTGAAGCGAAGACTTCCACACACTTGGTGTATTGGTGTATGTTTCGGTACTGTTAGCCATGCTGTACCCCGTACGTACACCTCTTGACCTGTATATAGTGTTGACAGCTCCGTTGCCCGCTTACCAATTACAATGTGCACCGCCTTTGAAAATACAGTGAAACTTATTTATAACAAACGTCTTTATAACAAAATGATCTATATAACAAACTGTTTTTCAGGTCCCATAAGGTTCTTATGCAATGTATAGGTATCATCTTTATAAAGAAATGTTCTTTATAACAAAATAATAATCTGGCCCCCAAGAGTTCATTATAAACAAGTTTCACTGTAGTTTAAAACAATAAATGTTTTCTTTTACTGTCCACTCACACATATACATGAACTGATTTTCAGTGGAGGACATTATACTGTGTTATCAACTATTAGTTTATTTCATACCTTCTACAATGACTCAATGACCGTAGTTGTAAGTAAGGTAAATTGACTATATACAGCAACGTTTTTTTTTTTTTTTTTTTTTAAGTTTTCATACTTACTACGAAATGGTATATCAGTCTAGAACAGGCCACGTCACCCAGTATCTAAGGCGATGCTTTGCGGCACTCGACATTACGTGGACACTCTTGTGCCTGCCTGCAGCCGATACGTGTTTATGGAAAGTTCGTATCTCGTTCGCTCGACGTGCCAGTAAATACAGGACAAGGGTATGTCTTGCACCTCTGTCATAGTTTCATGTTTTGATGTTCTACGCTCGCATATTGAATGTTTAATTCTCTTGCATACTTGTATTTGTATCAGCCGACAACATTTGTTACAAGTAACATGTAAACAAGGGACAAGTTGGAATGTTTTTGAGAAAACCAGAATGACGTGTATACTGTATTTATTTGAAAAATTTCCTTATGCGAGTTAAGTTAACAGTTATAAGAGCACAACAACACAAAGTTTTCCTCCGTACACTCATCAGAGATCATTGAAGTTCATTATTGAACATATTTTCTATGAAACTCATTTCAAAACCAGTAACCAGCTGTGAAGTTTGGTCCAGTAATTGTGTATAATATTGCGAATCGAGCGAACTTTAACATTCTACAAGCCTCCCTTGTTTACATCACCGTCTTCGGCTATTATTGCACCAAAACTGTAGAGTTGTAATTGTAAATTAGTATCTAAAATTATCTATGTTAACTAAAATTATCTATGTTATTTAGTGGATCTAAATTTACATTGTTGACGTGGGAAAGTTACGATTGACTGAAACTTAAACGCAGCGACGAGGCTAATCGAGTCTATCGAATTGCCATCTTATCAATGTTACCATTGTCTTCTTGAATTACTTAGGCTGTGTAAAAGAGTTTAATAAATGTGTTGTTATGATAGTTTTCTAATTATTTACGTACCTTATACTCTTACCAATATCCGGATACTCTCTCGTATCAATGGGTGTCAAAAGAAAGTATACTTTCTTTGGACACTCATAGATACGAGAGAGATTTATACTCATCTTTATAAAGACGAGTGTAATTGGTAGTCGAACTCACTTTTAAAGAATTCTAGGCTATTATAACATCATTCTAGATTTAACATAGCAACTTTGATTCACTTGAGACAAAAGTACAAAATGGTTATGTTTATATAGTACTTAATAGGGTCAGACAACCTAAGTTAGCACAAAGAACAAATATTGTATTTGTATTTGTATTTATTCGTATTTATTTTTATTGGTGATTTGTTACAATGCATTTTTTTACATGTTTGTCATTGGCCCCTAAGGAGTGCAGAGCATGCGTGAAAGGGGCCTTTGGAGGAACTAATTATATATTATATTTGGCAGGAAATAGTGAATAGGAAATAGGAAATAGTGGTTTGAAATGAAAGATTCATCACATAGGTAGGTGTTAACTTATACAAATTACAATATACAAACAAATGCAATGTAAACACTCAACAATTCACACTAGAACACAATACTTTATAGATGTACAACAACAAAAACACACATATGTACACAAGGACTTAAAACTAATCTTTGTGGCATTCGAGTGAACGAAGGCTATTCGACATAAGTACAACTTTAATTTATTTTTTAGCACAGGTGATACATTTCTTGAATTCGCCATTCACATATAGGTGTTTGTTTTGATAGATCTCTATGACACGTTTGCTTCTTCCGTCTCGGGCAATTTCGATACTCAACTAGCAACAGTCAAGGCATACCTGGCTCACAAGGAATTATTTGATATGTTTAGTGGGTGCCCTAGTTAGTAATAAAAGGCATTTTTCTTCTAGCAAAGGTCTAAATTGATTCATGTTATAATTTAAGAGTGTGTGTGCGCACATTTAAATGTTGAGAGCACGTAATGTTAAAAATGTACCAATTGTAGCCTAGATGTGCTAAGAATGCTTTTACAATCAAACTTGTTTAGTGCAAGTAATGTGCAAGTACATCGAATATAAGATACTCCGTTATGTCGGCATAAGAGAAGAAGAAGAAAATGAAAATTCATTACGATTTTTATCGTATAATATTACCACATTTGCAAATTTTTTAGTGTTTATAAATTTAATGTGCAAATATATAGATTTAGTATTATAATCTTTTTTAAATGTGGCTCGTTGTTCGTAACGACTGGCGCTAGTGTTTCTTGCGGTCGGACTCGCCGCGAAAAACGTGCCACGCGAGCCTCACCGTAAAGAAGTAGAATATCTCGATGAAGCTGAGCACGCTACATCCCAGGAACAGTCCGGCCGTCCCTCCGATAGACACTGCGGGCAGTAAACACACCATTAGATACAACAACAACAACAACAACATACAGGTACAATCGGTTGATTCGTACCGGCAGACAAAGAAGTTTGTATACAAAAACGTGAGGAAGATTTTTTTTTTTTTTACCCTGCCCAGGGACTGCTACCTTATCGTGGTGGGCAGGTTTGTGTGCTTTGATGATCCCGAGAGCTATGCCGGCGGAAGCGTGTGCTTCTGGTAGAGTCACCCTAGCCGGACAGGTCAAGGAGAAGTCAGACGAGATGGTGTCCACATCCTCCCCACTCCCTTTCCCCTTTCCTCCCCGCCCTCCCATGTTCCCTTTACCACTTAACACCCCCCATCATCTTCATATTTCACCCACTCATTGTCTCGATTAGCCACGTTGCAAAAATATGAGATGTTAAGCCCAAATATCAAATCACTTATGTTTTTACCAACTTTGTCACATAAACAAAGGTGTGTTAAAGTAAAGTTAATAGTTGAACCATCACACTTTTGTCTTGCTGGTTAACAATAAGATTCCGTATCATTAGGGTTGCCAACTATTGAATATGAAAATACGGGAATTTTAAAATTGATGTGAAATGTAGAGGGAAAGAGGACGGCGATGTCCCAGTTGCCGAAGGCCAAATCGCCGCAGGCGCAAAAAGTTTTTTCTTATAATAGACGTTAGGTCCCAGAAAATGAGTTTAGGGATTTGATATTAACTTTGCAGGTGTAATTTTCTCATTTAAGTAATGTTTAATTTGGGAGGGTAAATTGAATTAATATGTATAGTTTAAGCTGGTAACCTTCTAAATTTTTTCAAGGTCAAGCTATTTTGCATCACGTAGAATCTTTATAGCCCGTTTTAAATAATTATACAAATTTTGAGACGAAAGAGAAAAAATACCAACAACTTGTAACTCAGCTGGTTGATCTGTTTCTACTGTCTAGGCCTAGCCATTTATGTACCATCATGTATTAAATATAATGAAATAATTGTCTTAACATTAGACTTTAAGTTCAAAATGCTCAAATGCTGGAAACTGTGTACTGTTAGTAGGCGGAAGTTTACGAAATGTGTATTTTAAAACAAATTGTGAAAATACGTGAAAACTGATTCCCGTGTAGAGTTGATACGGGAAGCGGGAAATCACAGTGGAAAACGGGATTTCCCGGGAAATACGGGAGAGTTGGCAACCCTACGTATCATGAATGCGAAACGTAATATTAAGAGCGTACGTTTTCCAAAATTATTGTTTGTTTTATTTTTTAACGTTACATTATTTATATCCCATTTAGGTAGGGTTCACGCATCACAAGTTTCATTTTATGGCTATTTTAAAAAACGAAAAAGTCTGCTGGAACAGACTTATGTGATCGAATCCGGAACGCAGGAACCGCAGTTTCTAGACTGCGGCCACTACACAGAAGACAGACGATGTGGCGCCCTACGTACCTAGGAGGTCGCTGAATCCAAACAAGATGTCTCGCTTGAGTCTCATGCGTGGATACTTGGTGACGCCCCACTTGATGTAAGTACCCAGGAACCTGCAGGACAGGCGCAACAAACAGGCGCAGAGAATTATATAAGGTCAGGATGAGAAAAATCATTTTATTTATTTATTTGTAATTATTCTTGATGGTATTGTATGTGTCATACATAGCATCAAAGAAATTCTATTGTCTTACGGTATTACCTAAAAAGCTGCATTTACGTCCAGTTAACGATTGTAAATTAAAGTCTGCAAATTTCACTGATTTGTAAAATTTCGATGAAATTAGCAAAATTAACTTCAACCGACCAATCACAATATTTCTGGACAGTGGGTGTTTGTTCTGCACATGCGCCAATTAATCAACTTTGTCGAATCCGACAGTAAGGAATTCGATTGAAATTTCGCGGCGAAAGTTGGCTTGGCGTACGTAGCGTTAATTTGCCTAATTTCATTCTTAATCTTCTTTCTTCTTCCTTAATCTTTATTTGTTGGTTCAGTTAGCCATTTTACATTCTGATAAAAAATAAATACAATCACAATCAGAATTAGTAAGTTGATTAATGAACGTTGAGTGGATGTAAACGCGGCCAAACTTAACGGGTGGCTGCTATACTACAGTGGGTCCGTGACTCAGTTGAGAACAAGAAAATCAGTCCATCTTTCGTCGAACCTGGCATTTCACAAATGATGTACACCCCCACTACCTGAACTAGCTCAAACATAAGACGAAATCTCCGAATTCATTACCGGAAGCCACAACAGAAGTTCAACCGTGCGCACATTTCTTGGAAACCCAACATCTAGTCAAATAATAGGCATCCACACAACACACAAACGATTATATTTGATTACTTTTTGACAGCTTGGGCTGTACAAACAACTTATAATAAATGTAGTGAAACAAATGCCCTGGGCATTCTCAGCTTTGCCTAGGACCCAGTTTATACTTACCATGGCATGTCTTGCTCCAGTTCCAGACCGTAGGTTACATCCTCACAGGGCGGGAGACAGTTACACTCGATCTTCTTGCTCGTCTCGTGGTTGAAAAGCTTTATCAACATCTCTGAAACAAAACTGCGATAATCTTCTGGAACTGTCACGAGAGCGTGTACAGTACTTGTTATGTAGTTAGCGTTCTCACCTGAATACTGCGACAAGCATCGCAACCCTTCTATGTCGCAAATCGTGGATTTATCTGCAGCACAGAATTTGAATTGGTCACACTTTGTTCAGTTTGTGTATTTCAAGAATACACAACATTTGTATTAGTCCCCAAATAAAGAAGGAGGCTCATCGCTAGGTTGGACTTTTACAGAAAGTTTATGAATCATCACACACACAGAGCGTCACAGAGCGTTTTCCTAGTTTATTTATTTATTTATTTATTTATTTATTTATTTATTTATTTATTTATTTATTTATTTATTTATTTATTTATTTATTTATTTATTTATTTATTTATTTATTTATTTATTTATTTATTCATTTATTCATTTATTTATATATTTATTTATTTATTTATTTATTTATTTATTTATTTATTTATTTATTCATTCATGTATTTATTTATTTATTTATTTATTTATTTATTTATTTATAAACATACAGATACTATCTGCTTGCAATACCAACAAAATTCAAATAGTAACTGATAATTATTTATACTCTTAGATTTCACATCATCTATGCTTAACTTCTTTCATTTAACTGTTTGAGAAAAAATAATTTTTGAACCCTCAGTAGTCTAAAAAAAAAAATCCCATAATTTCTTCAGCTCACCGTTAGGCCTATGTCTGTAGAACTGTGGTGCACACTTGCACAGATCTATCGACAGCCTCCGTCTACAGTCCATGCGGCACAGGTTGTACGAGTAGACGGGACTGATGGCCAGATCGCTCTCGTCCAAGAAGCGACAGTTGCGCTGCTTCACCGTCAAACTCTTTGTCTCTTCGGTGCTGTAGATTGTAAGAGCGTTCATGTCTACCGTCTTGTAGGTACTGTCTGGTAGTAACATGGGACGCATCGCTGCATCCGGCACGTCGTTGCAACTGTGCGCATACACCTAACAACAGTAAACATCTGGACTCTGAATCTTCTTCTTCTTCTTCTTCTCAAATGCCCACATTTGGCTATTATGCCATCATGCAGACAATCTGGTCAACCAGTAGAGACACGCTTCTTTCTCCACCCTCTTCATGCCGCTCGGCATTGCGTCACGTTCACCTGCCAGTTTTGGACATACAAACAGGTGGCTCCTATCCTGCTCCCCATTTCCACACAGCTTGCAGGTACTCGTCTCAAACACCCCTATTTGGTGGAGATTGTCCCCATGTTGCTATTAAAAAATCTTTCATTTCAGTATATAAAATCCAAATAAATAAATCTTTGATTTCGTCATGAAAATAGAATTTTAATCGCCGCTCATCAGCGAAAGAAACAACTACAGCACCGACAACATCCGGAATTTTTGTTTGATGTCAGTTGTTTGATAATAATATTTTCGAATGTCACGATCGGTAACACATAAATCTAGAATCGTTGATTTAAAGTTATCATGAATGCTTAGTTATCATTATAATATATTTTTGTGTTAAAACATGGAAAATAGTAAAAAAAAGTTCCTGATTTTCATCAAGTTTAGTGGAAAATAAGATAATTGCCTGTATGTGTTGCTGTTAAAAGTAGAAACAGACATATTTAGCATTATTTAGTGAAAAAAATCGTTCACAAAATGTCGGGGTCTATACATACCTTCAACGTTCATTTCAACCTTTTATCCTTATCTACCTCTCCTTTCCTGCACGGTGTTTCGACTCCTGGCATTCTAAGGAATGAGTAAACGTGACTTTGGAGCCGTCCTAGCAACGAAGCACTCAATAAATTCAAAGTTATTCTGAATCGGCCTTGTTGATTTTGGCATTTGTCCTCAGGTGTTCGCACTGTCCAACCACTGATTCATGTGTTTCATATTTGAAATATCGATCTTTGATTGGTTATCGCTCACTCGTCGATGGTGTTCGGAGCCTACAGGGTTGGTTTAGTCGCTTTAAATTAAAGTCCCCCACTGCAAATCAGTCTTGTTACTGAGTGGGTAGACTCTAAATTTGAATTTATTTATTTATTTAAGACCCTATGGTCGGGCCAAACTTTCTTGTCAGTCTCTATATCGCTTCGCAAGAAGAAAAAGAAGACGTTGAACTCTAGACTCACCTTCGACCCAGAGTTCATCTTTGTGACCTGCGAATACAAATCCCCGTCTAGCGGATTACCGTTGATTATCTCGAACGTTGGCAACACTGTCCAGTTGTTGGCAGACCAGTAACTGGAACAGAAAACAGAATAGACCAGCGAGCTATGAAAATAAAATTAATACATGCTTAGACGTACTAATTTGTGAAATAATAGATTTTTACCGCGATGAAAGACGAGGAGAAATATTTTCAAGCATTGTAATTTAATTACGTATAGACAGAAACAATTCGACCGGGATCCAATGTGTTAAATCTCTGAGGGTTCGGGATGGTGTTTGCAGGCGATGAGCCATACCTTGTAGTGTTCTCAAGCTAGGCATCAATAAAATTAAGAAAATAATAACCCGAACTGGAATAATTAAGCACATTTAAAAAATATGGGAGCTGAACTGTAATAATTAAAAGTAACTAGCCTTATTGGCTACTTTTAAGGTCTTGAAGATAAACAATAAGTATAGTATTCATATTTATAGAGTCTACCCACTCAGTAACAATACTGATTTTCAGTGGGAGACTTTAATTTGAAGCGACTAAACCAACTCTGTAGGCTCCGAACACCATCGACGAGTAAGCGATAACCAATCAAAGATCGACAAGTCAAATATGAAACATATGAATCAGTGATTGGACAGTGCAAACACCTGCGGACAAATGTCAGAACCAACAAGGCCAATTCAGAACAACTTTGAATTTATTGAGTACTTCGTTGCTATGGGAGACCGTATGACAGCAGCGCTGTGAGCGTTCCTGTTCACATAAATGTCAGTATGCCCCTCACTAGACGCATACAATTATGATGTCGTGTAAATACCGATGGCTGTGGGACGGCTTAACCTTACCTGCGTGCGAAGAGTGTGGTAGACTGTGGCTCGTTGGTCCAGTGGTTAGCATCCCTGCTTCCAATGCAGAAGGTTTCGGGTTCAAATCCCGCTTCAGGCAAAAGTTTTTTAACTTCTAATGTGGATTCAATTCCATTACTTCTTGGCTTAGGAATAAGTAAACGGTGACTTTGGAGCCGTCCTAACAACGAAGCACTCAATAAATTCAAAGTTGTTCTGAATCGGCCTTGTTGATTCTGGCATTTGTCCGCAGGTGTTCGCACTGTCCAATCACTGATTCATATGTTTCGTATTTGAAATATCGATCTTTGATTGGTTATCGCTCACTCGTCGATGGTGTTCGAAGCCTACAGGGTTGGTTTAGTCACTTTAAATTAAAGTCCCCCACTGCAAATCAGTTTAGTTACTGAGTGGGTAGACTCTAAATGTGAATTTATTTATTTTTTATTTATTTACTGTGTTATTCCATCAACCATTGTACTAATTTCACTTGTTTTTTGGATTCTTTAGCCGATTTTTATAACATTTGGAGCACTTAACTGAAGCTGAGCTAGATATAATAGGCAAACTGAACGTCGTCGCTCACAGCGCACTCTACCTGTCATACGATCTTTACTACCTGTTGCTATTGTAGATTGCCAAGTTGGTGTTGTAGGCGTAGCATAGGCCCATCTCTGTCCAAGTGGGAGTCAGATCCTCTTCCATTCCGGCCAGAGAGTTGGAGACTTCGTAGGTGAACGTGAATCTGGTCTGTAGAAGGAAACGTTTCCCGTGTAAGTAAGTATTACTATTGTTGAGACTTGGGATGTATTTAGCTAACTGTTCAAGCAAAAAACCCCGAAATATATCGTCCGTTAGAGAATTTAATGTGCTTTCTTCTAAATGTTTCCCTGTTCCAATTAATTTTTCCGTTTTACAAATTACCTAATGAAATTGAGAAACGTTTGTTGTAACAACCCATATTACATGAGTTAAATTATGTAATTTGAAAAATGGAAATATTTATATTGGAACAGAGAAACATTCATAAGAAAAAGCATTACCTAGATTAGATTATATTAGATTAGAGATACAAGAAAGAGCACAGCCTAAATTCTCTACAGGATGACACGTTTTTCTTTACTTTTTGATTTTAACCGACAGAAATCAGGGGCTCCTCAGACTCTGTCGAGATACAACATTAATAACAAATTTGTGTTCTTCTACTCGAATCTACTTGTAATAGATGCAAAGTAGTAATTATATTTTCGTGTACAGTATTGGAATTTTAAAAATAATAGCTTGTAAACACAATTTCTTTTTATGTTCCACTTATAACATGATGGTAACTATTAACTTATGTTGATAGTAAGGTTATGAAAGTAGGTGCCAATCGGCTGGAATGGTATATAAAGTGAGGAAAGGATCCAACAGCTTACCTTCATGTAGTAAGATGACGGATTTGCGAGTTTGAAGTACACATAAAAGACATAATACAAAATATAACGAGCCGTTTCGACCGAGGTCTTGCTCACTCGAGAGAAGAATGGCTACTCCAATGGTAACCATTCTTCTCTCGAGTAAGCAAGACCTCGGTCGAAACGTCTCGTTATATTTTGTATTATGTCTTTTATGTGTACTTCAAACTCGCAAATCCATCATCTTACTACATGAAGGTAAGCTGTTGGATCCTTTCCTCACTTTATAGGCCTATACCTATGTTGATAGTAAGTTATTAGGTATGTATTAACAACATAAGTTCCACAACAACATCTTCACACCTAAATACGTCAAGAGAACGTGTACATATGGGATATCTGTACTTGCACTCGCCTTGTAGATGTTGGTTAAGTACTCGGACGGCTGTAAGGGGTTGTCGGGGAAATAGTCTATCGTGTCCAAAGTGGCGAAGGAGATCCGACTGATCTGGTCGATAAACTTCTCCATCTTTGCTCTGATCGCCGGATCCGTGTATCTGAAACGACACCGCCATAGATCAAGAATGTTTTCAAACCGATAGTACAATCAAGTGCATGACTTGGGATTTCCTCGTTACTAATGTATTTATGGTTATAATGTTCAATGCACATATCAATGGGATTTTTTTCACCGGTATGCATGTATTGATTGTTTTGTTATAAAAAAAAATTTTAATGTTACAATGTTACATTTGAAGGTTTAATGTAAAATGGCTGTATAGCTGTATTTAAATCCTGAATAATTAAATAAATAAATAAGATAAAATTAAATATTTCGCTTAATTCATTCTACAAATGTTTTAAATGTGATTGCATACTATATTCATATTCAATTTTGCAATCAGCTGTGTAGTCCACTTTTAAATTTTGACTACGCCGCTTTAATGGGTATCCTACTATTTTTCTATATCCTGTACGATGTTATCCTTATCATCATGCTTTCTGTTACATTTTAAATACTTATTCATACACACACACACGCACATACACTATGATAACCATATACCCGGTATACTATCTAAAGCGTTAACTATGCTCATTCACTAAACAATTCATTCACTCACTCATTCATTCATACATACATTCACTCATTCATTCATTCATACATCTCCATTCATTCATTCATACATCTCCATTCATTCATTCTTTCATTCGTTCATCTTCATTCATTCATCTTCATTCATTCATCTTCATTCTTTCATTCATTCATACATCTTCATTCATTAATTAATTCATCTTCATTTATTCATTCATCTTCATTCATTCATCTTCATTCTTTCATTCATTCATACATCTTCATTCTTTCATTCATTCATACATCATTCATCTTCATGCATTCATTAATTAATTCATCTTCATTTATTCATTCATCTTCATTTATTCATTCATCTTCATTCATTCATTCATATACATCTTCATTCATTCCTCTTCATTCATTCATTCCTCTTCATTCATTCATTAATTAATTCATCTCCATTTATTCATTCATCTTCATTCATTCATACATCTTCATTTATTCATTCATCTTCATTCATTCATTCATCTTCATTCATTCATTCATACATCTTCATTCATTCCTCTTCATTCATTCATTAAATAATTCATCTCCATTTATTCATTCATCTTCATTCATTCATTCATTCATTCATTCATACATCTTCATTTATTCATTCATCTTCATTCATTCATTCATTCATTCATCTTCATTCATTCATTCATTCATCTTCATTCATTCATAGTGTCGTACTTGGCCAGTAGCTCATTCATCTTGT